>OX411307.1:171067334-171469853 GCA_948150685.1 Rhaphigaster nebulosa
GTGAAAAATTGCAATATTTGTGTATATCGAAATTTCCATATATCGAATTTTTTTCAAGGAACCTTCATGTTCAATATATAGAGGTTCGACTGTGTTATATAAAAGGACAGCCCGTTTTTCATTTGTAAGTGCTTACAATGAAAACCGGGAAAACTACTGAGCCAATCTTTATCAAATTTTAACTATATCATCTTCATGGTTCTGCTAACTATATCATCTTCATGGTTTTGCAATAAATAAAACCTACTGATATCTATATAGCAGCCCCAAAACAACTTCTTCCCTAGAGCATAGCTCAGAAGATTTTCATGAAACATTCCTAATGTCTTCTCCTTAAAGCACTTTAACTATCCACACATGAACTACATCCCCGAGAAAAAGAAGGAAAAAGTTGTGATGGAAAGAACATTTGATTTGCACATAACTCGAAAAGTATACATTTTTTGCTGATTATACGCTCTTTTTAAAGATAATTAAATGCCCTAATCGGACCATTATGCAGACAATAAAGTTTTTAATCCCTTACTCAGCATTATCTTTCATTTTTTGCCTGTTGGCATAAAGAAGATTAACTGAGTTTGTTCACTCAACTTGTAGAATTTCACTGTTATTTGAACTTAAGTTTTATTAGCGTCCATTATTTTAAAATTTATGTAATATACCTATTATATGTTTTAGTCCCAGTAAGAAGTGATTTGTTATTGTGATATGGCTCCTTATTATTCACCTACTGAAATAGTTGATATGATCCTACTTATATTAGGTGAATACAGAGGCAATTATTGACGTGCCTCTAGGCTCTACAGATAGTATTATACTGCGAGGGATCACCATCCTTCTCACTAGACTATTATCCGGATAATTAATAGAGCTAGACTGGGAAATTTTGTTTGCGGACGACGACGACAGATTGGAAGACAGGTATACTGGACAAGTATACGGAGAATTAGCAGATTCACTGGTGTTTCTCGATTGAAAATATAAAAAGAATTCTGAAACAGTTGCGTTTTCATTCTTACCGCTTGTCACTTTGCTAGGCACTAACTGCTGGAGACAAATGAATGAGAATGGAATAATCCAGAGGAGGACTCAGACAGCTGGAATTTAGGAATCATTTCTTTTGGGATGTCCTATTCACAGATGAAGCTACATTTAATAATGTTGGTTCCTTAAATCGTCATAATAGTCACTACTGGTCGACAAATAATCCACATTGGTACCATGAAGTTGACCAGCAACATCGCTGATCAATAAACGTTTGGTGTGAATTATTAAGTAATCAGATCAATGGCCCGCACTTTCTTCAGGAAACAGTTAACGGGCAAACTTGGTGTTTTTATTCGGGGCATTCTTCCAACTTTATTGGAAAATGTTCTCCTAGATGTGAGGAGAAGAATGTGGTTTCAGCATGATGGCTCATTTTGCATGGAATTCAAGAATAGAAGTCAATGAAATGTTTGCGAACTGTTGGATTGGCAAAGGAGGGCCTGTGTTTTGGCCCCCACTTTCTCCTGATTTAACACTCCTTGATTGAAATACTGAAAGAAAAGGTATATGCAACAGCATCTAATGTTCCTGAAGACCTTAAACAAAAGAAAATAAAAAAAGTGTTATTTTGTTCTTAAAGTTGAAGCATTTTGTTTTTATTAAAATAAAGAAATCATTATTATTTGCTGTGATAAAAAAATAAAATCTTTTATAATTTTTTGTGAATATAATGGACAATTTCCAATGGCCATTCCAATTATTACTTTAGTTTATGGAGGTCCAATTATTATAAATTTATGAAATTCGATATTGTTATTTCAAATTGAGCCCTTTGAAACTTTAATTCTAAAAGACTTATTGAAAAACGAAAAAATTTTCAGATACCCTTATACAACCATATATAACTGAAAAGACCATTAAATTTCCTTTCAAATGGCGTAATAATATTGGTGGGGTTTTGAGCTTAAAGAGATATATTTCAATGTAAATCTAATAGTTTTTTTTTTTTGCATGTTGCGGAAATGTTATATTCAACAAATATAAAGTTTCGGTTAAAAAAAAAAATTGGAGAGTAAAGAAGTTCTTCTTAAATATAGTGCTATAGATTTAAAATATATTGAAAATACAACTTATAAGGTGAAATATTTCCAAAGAATATCTCTAAAATACAATAATTATTACTATTAATGGAGTAATGTGTCCATAATTAGTTATACCACTTCCTCTTCAAGCAGTAATGGACGCAATTTAAATTAAATAGTAAATGTGATAATAATTATAAAAATCTATCAATACCTCTAACAAAATATATGGGCGATTCTCAGATTACTTGCAATTTTCAAGATTAAAATTTTAATAATTTGACTGCATTTAAAAAAAAAAATTTGAAGTGTCTACACCTTCTATTGACGCTCAGCTGTTAATCTTAACAAATGATCAAGATCAAAAGTGTTTTTTTCAAAATTTTAATTCAGAAATTTAAAATTTTCTAAATACCAAGTGGAGTCCAGAAGTACTCCAACAATTGTTTTTGTTAAAAAAAATTGCCATAAATCTTATACTGCAAATATTCTCAAATCAACAATGGGAATTCATTACATATAGTTAAAGGAAAAATTTAATATAATTTCATAAATGTATCTCTATTTTTGCGAGCATGACATACAAAAAACAAAACATGGGATTTGAGTGGACCTAAAGGGGGTGAACGTTTTTCTAATTCCGCTGGTCGATTTACGTGATGATGGGGTAAGATTTTATCAAAAAGGTGATGATTGCAACTGTTGTGAACCTGCTTGAAAAATTTCCTGCTTAATTTCCCTGACAATACTTGTTTGACAAAATTTCACTTGAAGCTAACTAATAAGAGTTAATTAAAACCATGTATGTTTTTTTTGCTGTTTAAAAGAAAACATGAAAAATAAGTTGTTTTTTTTTGTTTACTCTTCTGGAAATTTGATGACATTTTTATATATGTCTAGTTGCTTCTACAGTGATGATATGCTGGTGTTATTTTGTTTATATCTTAAGTTCATCATTAATCACTGTTTCTGAAATTATTCTGAATAATATATTAACTACACATTCTTTGTTTATTTTGAAACAGATTAAGCAATTGAAGCATGGTGATTATTTTGGAGAATTAGCATTGGTAACTCATAAGCCTAGAGCTGCTTCTGCTCATGCAGTTGGATTTGTGAAGATTGCTTGTAAGTTTAATGTAAAAATGAATAAATATATTTTCACTCTAACATTGAAGCATGCGATGCGTTATTAATTGATATGATTTTTTTTAATCCCTATACTTATTTCACTCAGTGAATGTAAGATCTAGTACATATACAAATATCAATTTTTTAACATGTGTATGTGATTTATGTTGTTTTTATTAAATCTTCTGAAAGTTTTATAGGTAAGCCTTTGAAAACTTACAAAAATTGAAAAGCAGATCATTCAGCTTATCATTCATTATTTTTTATTTTTGCCTTTTTATATTGAAAAAAAAATAGAAAAATAAATATTGAGATGGGCAATAGAGAAGTACAAAAAGTACTTACGATTTATTTCTGATTACAAAAAATGCTCAGCCGTTGATCTGATGTTGAGTACTTTTCCATTTTTCAACTACTCCATCGTTATTTGGGGAAACATTTTTTCATTTCAAATTTCATCGACATTAATTCGAAGTCCATTATTATTGGGTTATTGGAGGTCCAGTTTTTAAAAATAGTATCGATTATAAGATTTAACATATCAATTTATTTAAACTTTTCTAATTTCTTAGATATTGAGGTCTACTAATATGTTTTCGGGGTCGCTTTTTTTGAAAATACGATTGATTTTAAAGACAAGACTCGTGCTTAATATCGAAGGAATCAGAAAAGTTTAAATAAATCTATATGTGAGCATGGTACCTTAACAATAGATCGTATTTTCAAAAAGGATGCCCGAAAACATATTATTGGACCGCAGTAACGAAGAAATCAAAAAAGTTTAAATAAATCTATATGTTAAATCTTATAATCGATGCTGGACTTTTGTAATGCTTCTAGTTCTTAGCCTGTATAGGGGCCAACATGACCTTGTTAAAACAACATAATGTTTTATTTCATACTACACACTTGATGATTGCGATAATAAAGAGCAGCTTATGCCATCCTCAAAAATGCATCATCAAGGTCAATAATACTCATCAAATGGAATGTGCTGTTAAGCCAAAGTTACTGCAAATTTATTTGATGATTTTTCCTAAGGCCAATATCTACACCCTAGTTCCTAAAAAATAAGTAATTAATTTGCATTGCTTTAGGGATATAAAATATGAGCCTTTTCATCATAAGTACCTTTCACAAACTGAAGATTCAAGTCAGTGTTTTGCTGCTGTAGAAAATGGATATACTCCTGCTATATCTCAAGCACTTCAACCCACCTTCAGCTCCACAGTTTAAATACTTTTGGGAAGCAGGGGTTAAATTAGTAAAGCACCATCTAACAGGAACTCTAGATTCCACACCAACATTTGAAGTGTTCTACACAATTTTCGCACAAATCGAGTCCATATTGAATTCCAGGCCATTATATATATCTAATTTGTTCTTTGTCCAGAGGATTTTCAATATTTAACTCCAGATCATTTTTTGATAGGGAATTGATTAATCTCTCGCCCCACACACAATGGTACAAACATGTCTGAAAATCACCTCAGCAGATTATGCCGCAACACACACATTTCTGGAAAAAATGGCATCATGATTTCAAATAATCAAATAATAATAATCAAATAATACACCTTGCGAGAAAGACTCAAATGGACCAAACCAAAGCCGAATACACCGATTAATAGAGATTTAGTTTTGATTCACAATAGAGCAGCCTCCCCTCTGTCTTGGCCCATAGTAGGGATAACAGCTTTACACAAAGTAGATAAATCAGTAGTGAGAATAGTGACTGTTAAAACAGCTACTACAGAATTTCAACATCCCCTCGTAGCCTTAATCCTGCTTCTTCCATCTGAAAATGATGGCCAGTTCTTAAAATTCAGACTTTCTTAAATTTTAGTTGGTGGGATGTTCAGTTCTGAATTTTTTAGGCATAAATAACAATTTTACAATTATAAATATATATCACCCGTGTCATTTGTCTTTTTGTGTCATATATTTTTATTATGCAGTTGCGGATACGTAGTTGGCTACGGCCATTCTAGTCCATTGTTTAGAGGCCATGACGGCTGAGCATGTAGGGACTTAGAGTGCCCAGTTTGGAATGGTATGAATTCGATTCCCGCCTGGGTCAGTTAATATTTATTTTATGGTGGTCCTGAGAAATGAATCTTGACACTCCCGCTCTAGAAGACAGCAATCTCTAGGTAGCCCTCAGGGGTTGGTGAAAGGACCAAAAGATTCCCTCCACCAATACCAGTACCAGCCCACTGTTCACCCTAATTCCTTATGGGATGTTCAAGCATAAACACCCAGACCAGGTTAGCTCTACGCCCAAGCTAGTATAGTTCTGAAGCACAAGCTACAACAGTGTTCAAAATCTTAACGGTTCGTGCGAATATCAAACTTTATATTTGTACGCACAAATAAATATTATATTTGTTATAATATATTATTACATAAATATTATAAATTTGTAATATGACATTGCATATTGTTTTTCTCTTTTATACAGTTAATTAATAAGACGTTATTTAGAATAATATGTTTAAATTTATGCCTTATTTTTTTCACATTTTATTTCATTTGAATAAATATAATTTTCACACCACATCCAATCCTAATCATTACTGTCAATTTTTTTTGTGCATATATAACAGAGCAGTTTGTAATCCCAAGCAGGCAGTTTATTATTTACCCTGGTTCTGATACCATGTTGTAAATGTAAATTTGATTAACTTATGAATGATATAAAAATTAATTATTGTAAATGTTTTGTTTTTCTTCTAGTTTTGGATGTTGAAGCATTTGAAAGATTATTGGGACCTTGCATGGATATTATGAAAAGGAATTTTGATGATTATGAAGCCCAATTACATGAAATATTTGGATCGTCTTATAGTGCAGCTGATGCCAGATCATGAATTAATCAATACTTTCATTTATTATTCTCCGAACAAAATTTCACCTTTATTGAAGTATTTAACCCATCGGTAAATCCATTAAATGCATGAAGAAGATTAAGTAGTATATCAACTCTAGGAAGAGGTGTTTTTTTATAACTGTGTCATGTTGTTTTATATCTTATTACCTTAAAAATGACAGAGCAATAGTGTTGAATTTTTAATTAGCTTTGCTACCTCTATTTAGTTTTATGGATGTATAGAACCTTTTTACTTAAAAGGTTACACTTATGTTGCTAACCTTTTTACTTGAATGGTTACACTTATGTTGCTGTCATTTTAAACAGAAATTTATTATCCATTTTGTAGTGAGGTAGGATATCCCCCTTAATTTGAGCAGTATTAAAATATTGTGTAAAAAAAGCAATTTAGTTGTCTTGTTTTTTTTTTTTTCAATTTTTGTGTAAACTTTACAACTTTTGACAAAAAATGTGTTATTATATTAACATAATTTAATTATTATGATATTGCTATTAGTGTCACTACTTAAGTGTTTTATATTTATTAAATCTTGTTTTGAAAGACCTGTGATATTCAGGGTAAACAAAATTAAGTATATGTATATATATATATATATATATATATATATATATATATATATATATATATATATACATACATATATATGCACATATATATAAAAGTAATAATGGAAATTTTATCTATTTTGATGTTAAGATTATATTCAGTTATATTCTTAACTTTTATAGAATTTATGGTTAGCATATGGATTTTTTCCTAATGTTCATGGGAACTTCGTGAATCATGGAAGTAAGCATGTAAAAAATAGGTAAGCAGAAACTGGAGAGCATACCAATGTTATAATGGTATTTATACCATTATATGAATTGTATTTAGTTTGAAGAGTAAGGGGGCGTGAAATAGTTTACTTATTAATATGTTCCATTGATCGTTAAGATATTTTAAACATGTGTACATTTTATACATATACATACCTCTTTGTGTATGTGTTCGTGCTCGAGTGTGTGTGTGCATGCTTGTGCATGTGTGTATGTATATGTAAGTATGTATATCTATATGTAACAATATTTTCAGGTTTAGGTATCTTATAATTTCTACTTTTTTTTAAAGTTAATTTATTGTCTCTAATTAGTTCAGTAGTACTGATGCAAATATATGATTGTTTTCATTAGATTTCTAAAGATGCATTATCTTTTTGTATACGTATCATAATAATTCCATATCATGAACCCAGTGAATGATATTAACTGAAATTTCAGATAAACTTAATCAATAAGTTGACATTTTTAAAATTAAATATTTTCAATGAAACAAATTTGTTTTTATAGAAAACAAAAGTTGATATTGTAAAAACATTAAAAGCTTTTGTGAACAACTGAATGACCATCGTTAAAGAAAATAATGTTTTTCTTTTTATTATAAAACTGATTTAGTTAATGTTTATGTTAAGATGTCTTTTTAAATTTCAATATCTTTTTAAATTTCAGAATTCATTTTTCCGTTCCTTCTGTTTATTTCCTGCTCCAATAATAGCTTAATTTCTTCCAATCTAGTAATGAATGGAATGATATGAGTGTTAGCATCTGTTTCTTTTCAAAAGAACTTAGGGTAGGTCATAGTTTAACCTGAAATAGGTTTTGGTGGGAAAAATCCTGTCCGTCCTAAAAGCATTCAGGTAAATACTAAGCTTGGGGTATTTTTGTACAGCAGATCAACTTCAATAGTTCGGTCTCTGTCTATAAAAATCATTACCTCCCCCAAATTCTGAGCTAAAACACTCTTCATCCCAACTTTTTAAAAGCATATCTCCTGTAAGTGTTAAATCACCCTGTTTTCCTGCATTGTTGTCATTTCTCCTTACAGTGCATCTAATATTTATTATATTACTTCAGAGCCATCATTTTTTTCCCCTCCTTTTCTTTTCTAGTACTGTGCCAGTTATCAATTATATGTTCAGTGTATTAGGTGTTCCTGATCATAATTTTCTTGAAGAGAACTGCGCTATTTTAATGTATGGTAGTTAATAGCTGCTTTATTTTTTTGTTTCATTGTAATCTCCGATGACCTTGGTCTGTTTGATTGGAATTAAATTTGGTGAGATTTAGTTGACATTTTTCTTATCATTAGTATTTACTTTTTTGTGAACCATTAATTTAGGTGGAGAATCATATTTGATTTGTTGAAATAGACACTTCCTTGTCGATTAGCAGAGTTAGACTGAATTAGTTCTATTTCATATTTTTGTAAGAAAATCATGAGTTATATGCACAAATGCTCGCACACTTACAAAATGATCAAATTTCTCTTAGTCTATTTTATGGCAGCTTGTTCCATTTATATAATTTGCACATTAAAATTTTGTTAATAGTTTATTGAGCATTTATTCAGAATATCTTTCTTGGTGTTTCTCTTTGATATTTTTTTAATGTTTATTTTATTAGTCTTAAAAAAAATCATGTTAATTTAGGGAACTATTTCAGTATATTGTTGCAACATTATTTTTGTACTGATGCTATTTTGAAAATTTGTCCAGTTCGTCTTTGTTTTGGTAGTGTTATGTGAAGTCTACCTACATGTGTTTTTCCTGAGGTTGTTTATCATTTGTTAGATTGATTCTATTTGGTTTCAAAAATGTTTTGGTCACTTTTTTAGGTTTCATCTCTTATATCTGTGCCGTATTAACACAAAATTGATTTATAAACCAGAATTAGTTCATGTCCTTACTCATACAAGCTGTTGTCAGTGCATAAACAGTTGTAAGTTATCCTCTATATTATGCATACTGTAGTAGTTTTAATCCCTAGACCTATTTTGTATCATTTTATTTTGTTCTTATATATTGTCATTAATATTTTAGTACAGCTGTAGGTAGCTTTTCAGTATTAATGCTTTTGTGTTTCAATTCCTTATATGTTCAGTAGTATTAGATTTGACCTAAAACTTGCATACCTTATATTTATGTTTTTCTTTTTTGGGTTTTCATATAATCTGGTCAAATTATTTAGAATTAAAAAATGAATGATTGTTACATACAATTTAATTATTGTGGTAAAGAACTAATTTTCACTATGATTATTAACTTTATAGTATATAAATGAATCATTAATTAATCTAATAATGACTTTCCATTATGATTCTTTTATATTTTATATAAACACTTATCAGTTATCACAAGTTTGTCAATTTAAAGGCTGTAGACAATTCATATTCTGTGATTAGTGTTGTTACGTAAGTCCTGTTCTATTCATGCCTTTATATCATTAACTTGAACAGACTTAAATATTTTATTTGTCATGCTAATAATGTGAATTCACTGATTTACTGAGTATGTAAATTACAATAAAAATGTGTTACCCTCAGCGATAATCTTTTATTGAATTTTTATTATTTTTGATGCATGTTTAGATACATTATTTGTTAAAAAGGTTTTGGGCGTTTGAATACTGATTTTGTTAGTTGTTATTTTTGGAAAAAAGTTGAACAAAAAAATATTGCTATTTGTGTTTTAGATGTCTTATCGATTTAGGTCAATAAAATATGTAAATAGAGGAATTTGATTTTAAAGTTTCAGAATCATTTGATTAGTAAACTATACTTTTAATTTTGTGTTAGTAAGTAAAGAATGCGATAAATTTATTTTAATTTATTGATTTTCTTTCTTTTTTTTAATATCAAAAGTTTATACCTGTTATATAATGAATGATATTTAATATGTGTAACCATCTTTATGGATAAGTGGTTTGCATCACTGACTATGAACCATGGAGACAGACTTATTCAATTTTTTAGACTCCTCAGGAATATTTTCTTGATGCTAATAATATAGCCAGTTGCACAAATGAGTAGTTTTCTGGTCTCAAAAACTGAAATAAAGTTGTGAGGCCTGTGACTGACTACTATAAGGGTCTGATACTATAGGGATTCGGCAGCCTTGTCCCTTTTAGAGAATCTTTATTCTTGTTTTTATCAATTTGTTTGAGGACATCTAATTCACAAGTTTTAAAAATTATGTTAGTCCTGTGCCTTTTAAAGTTCAATTTATTTTATTAGAATTTTTTTTATTAATAATTATTTCTTCCTTAACAAAGTATTTACATTTATATTTAACAAATTATAAAATATGGATAATTTATATTAAAAATTATGAAACAAGTATTATATATAAAAAATTATTAATTTATTTGTTTGAAAAATGATAGAAATATTTAATACTTATTAATGTGATTTTTAATTTATATTCAGATAATGCAATATTTTCTTTAGATTTTCTAACCTTGTTATGTTATATCTGTGGTTATTTTTTTATTGTTTGAAAATGTTAAATTTTATTACATATTTAGTTTTTAAAAAATAGTATATATTCTAATGTTATTTTTTAAGTCTCTATGTTTTTATTTGTAATTTTATTTAATTGAAAAATGTATTACATAATATTTTGTAAGAATTCTTGTTATTTTTATGAGCAATCCATACCAATTAATTTCAAATGATAGATTTGGTTTAAAAGAGTTGCGTTTTTTCTTAAGTAGGCAACAAGATTTATATATTTAGAAATTTAACTATTTCAGTTTGGCAAAGAAAAAAAAAAAAATCAGACCTAAATGGAACCAGTATACATGAAAAAAAAATGATTATAATAATATTTTCTAAAGAATCAAAAATTGTTATTAGTACTACTTTCTTTCCTTAACTTATTTAAATTGATGTTATTTATGTTTTAAAAATATAATTTAAACAATTTGATGTATTTATATATACATTAATAAAATTAGTGCCATGTTTATATCATCATTCTTGCAATGATTGATTGTTCTGTTATGTTTTTTTTTAGCTGTATGCACAGTCATTGCTTTAATAATTAATAAATTAGTATGTAATGTTTGTAGATCTCACTTATGTTTTTTAGTATACATGTCAGCAAAGTCAGTATTTGTAATAATATTTAATGATGTTACATTGTGTACATTTTTATTAATCAATGTTGAGTATTAAATTGTTATGTTTTGTTTATTTCATAAATTAAATTTACCTGATGTTTTAATCGGTATTGAATAAATATTTACAATTATTTATTTTAACATATTCCACACATTTCAGTGTTGGTATCTAGTTAGTGATGGTAGCATTATAAGATGTGACTAATGATGCTTTACTGGAGCTAGGAAATCCTGGTTCCATGTTAGGCGGTATTAATGCCCTCAAAATACTTATTTTTGTTGTTTAAACTTCTTTTTATCCATTAAAGACTTAAAATAAAACTTTAAGTTAATTAATTTTACACTTTTTCAAAGTATTAATTAAATTTAAATATAAAGATTTTTTTAAGTGAATATTATCAGTTCTTTTCATTTTACACATTTAATCAGCATTGGTTCCATAGCAAGAGTGCTTTAATTGGCATATACTTTCAGCATATTACTTATAAATAATTGTTATTAATTCTTATTTTATAATTGTGAATAATGTTTATTAACAGTCACATTAATCACTATCAATTATTTTAATTGGTTAACTCTGGTGATTATTTTTGGGAAAAAAATATTTATGTTCAGTTTATTTAATATTATTATTTATTTAACATTATGTATATCCTAATCATCATAAGAAAACAACCTCACAACTCCATATTTTGGTAAATGTAGTTACGAGGGTTTTCTTATAACGATGATGATATATAATTCATGCACAAGTATAAATAATGGAGAAACGCAATTCTTAGTTGATATTCAAAGCATTTAAAAGCTATTACTTTTTTTTTTTTAAATAAGTGTTGTTTTTGTACATATAAGTTGTAAAATATCTGATTCTTTAGTTCATTGATGTAAAACATATTACCTAAAATAAATGATCCTTGTATTATATATTATTATTATTCTGGTGATTCCTTGTCCATCGCCTATGTTATTTTTTGTATGAAATAAGCATTACTGCAGTCCTATTAGTGTACCTATTTAAGAGATGTAGGTTGTTTGGGGGAAAAAAAAAAAAAAAAAAAAAATGGGAAGGCCTTTTGTTATACATGTGTTTGTGTTCTTTCTTTTCTTTGTCATTTTATGATTGTTGGGCGAGAATACTTGTGAGTCCTCCCTAATGGTTTTACACTAATTGTAAGTGACTATACAAAGCATAACTTTAAAATGAATAAGAAAAATACTAATACTTACCTTATAAATCAATTCCTTCGTTTGTATCATATATTATTTTTTTAAATAATTATCAATTTTTAATTTTTGAAGGAATTATGTAATCTGGTGACTTCATTAAGTCCTGAAGTTAACGAAAAATCAGTTTAAGGAAAAAATAATCCTGCATCAATGTGGAAAACATTGTAAGAAGACAACCTCCTGGTATGAGCTCTGCCCTTTCATGAATAATAGCAAAGTGAAGTTGTATGTTTTTACAACTTCATGCATTCAACTGAAAGTCATGAGTTTAAATATATAAGTGTGGAATGTGTTAATAACATTTATAAAATGTCATGTCATTTATTACTAATATAAGAAAAAATTTATAAGGCTATGCTACTTCAATTAAGTGCCAACATTCCTCATGGTCAAAGTTATTATTTGCATACCCGAGAGATTATTTCTTTTCTATAATTGAATATTGAACTCTAGAATTAATAGAGAAACACTAAGTTCTTGATTTTTGAAACTAACAAAAATCTTGCTGTTTTATACTATAATGATGAACTACAATTAAATGCATAGATAGATACTGTTGTATTTAAAACTGTTTGATCAATTTCGTATGTTCATCTATGCATATTTGTAAGCTGCTTACTAGCCAAAACGATTAATTACATAAAACAAACAGTGGAGAAAAGTGATGAAATAATATAAATAGCTTTTTAAAATTTTCTTATAATAAAAATTGAAATAAATATTGTATAATGCATAAATACAGAAATAGCTTTCATATAAAGACATGTAGAATAAATAAGATAGAATAGCCTTGGTGTAACGTTATTAATACCACAAATTTTGGGTGACTAAGGGAGTTAACTCATTTGACAAGTGAAAAAAAAAATAATACCACATACCAAATTATTTAAATTATAAAATGCCTTCATAGCAGCTTCTCTTTCATAGGAAATAATTTTTTCATTGCATTTCCGACGACATACTACATCGGCTAATGTTTTTGCAGATATTACATTCTGTCTTCTATTTTTCTGTTCCAAATATTTTATTTTCTTACCCTTTTGGACACTTCAGGCCCAATTATCAGGATTACTTCTCTTTCGACCAATCGAATTATTTGTTGTAATTTTTTCACTGCTGCAATCAGATGACGAGTCAGTAGAAATACATATCAGTTTTCTTCAGCCGAGCTTTATGCTCATTAATAGTATTGAACAATTATCAGATGCAGCATTTTCCAGATACAAATAATTATTATTGGTCTTAGCCATCTTGATATATAATGGTATAATATTTATTTTTTTAAAGAACTCACTTTAATTGAAATAATTGTGTAATAATAATTCACAAGTATTTACATCTGTGGCAGTTTATTGATTCCGTTAGTTTCTGCTTACAGGGCCGCACTGTTGCTTGAGAATGTTGATTTCATAATTACAAAAATTTACATTAGAGTACAGAGTTAATCAAAATGGCTTCTGTAATAAATTATTTATAATTCGGCAGTGAAAAATATTCTGTCGTTTAATGGTGTTAGTTAATCTGTATTATTTAGGAAATTTATTATAAATAAAAAAATATTTGACTGAACCAAGTGCTTTTACACTTAAATTTAAAATATTTCAAAAAGTGGAGTTAATCGATTTGGCCTGTGAACGGCTCATATATTTACCTATGTTTAGCTTTATAAATCTCAACAAACTCACTCACATACATTAAGTTTTACAAATCTCAAACATATATATATATACACACACACACACTCACGTATACACTTGTAAACTACATGTTCATTATATACCTCTGGATTTCATGGTATGTAATGTGTAGAATTAAATAAATAAATGACATTTTATCAGGGTTAATGTTGGTGGGAATTTTTTTTTTATTTTAAATATGTATGTATATATATATTTAAATGTGCATGTGTATATAAATGTAAGCATTACATATGAGACAAATGTTTTCTTCAGGCATTGTATGGTTATATGAACATTTAAGCCTTAGAAATCCTTTAGATTATGTCTGCTCATCGTAATTGATCTGTAATAATCGAATCTTGTAACTTGCTGTGTGCAAGTATTTCCTTGTGATGATTTTGCCTAATATAACTGCCATTGTTGATTCATTATTAAATTATGCTATCCTGTGTGTTCCTTTTAAATATTAATGGAATATATATATATATATATATATATATATATATATATATATATATATATATATATATATATATATATATATATATATATATATATATTTGTGTGTGTGTATACATTTTACTCAATTGACAATCAGGTATTATTGGGTTACCATTCATATCATATTATGAAATATTGATGTTAATATTTCATTACACTTATGTATGTTTGAATTTGTTTTTATTTATTGTCAGTTTAATTGATCATTATACTGCTTTAATGACTTCTTATTTCTCTGTTAGTCATGAAGACACTATTTTACTGTGATACTTTGACTAAAATATAAATATATGTATGTAATATGGCAAAACTGCATACGTCTATGCTATATACAAAGGCATGTGTATATATGTGTGTGTGTGTGTACATATACACACACATACTCTTACATAAACACATATATATTTGTATGAAACATTAAATTAAATCTTACAATTTTTTTAGTATTATTATATCATCAGTATTTTATCATTTCACTTTTTAATTTATAGTGTAAATAATTGTTAAAAATTTCAAAAATCTACAGTGATTGATAAACAATCTTAAAATATGGCAGATAATAGTTTAAAAATGGTGTTAATTACTAACAAATATTAGGGTCCAATATTTTTCATTAAAATATATTATATTTATGAAATACCCTGTATTTTATTCATGCATTTATGTAAACTCATTATGTTGTTAATTACAATAGCTAGTAAGTATTTTTGAATAAGTATATTTGTCCAAAAGTTGCTTAATTTTCATATGTGGACTGTCAAAGAATTTAAGAAATATTAAAGTTGCATTAAAAAAGTACCTCCTGGACTTTTTATTCATTTTATTGTTATTTAATTCCACATAAAAAATAGTTTTCTAGAACACTAATGACAGGAATAATTAACAAATATAGTAAAGTATACTTTAGTAGCCTTTACTAATACCTTTATATGAATTCTCTGTTTTCTTTACTATTTTCTGTTTGATGTTAACACTGTGTGCAGGCCTATATATACATACTTACATATGTATCTAAAAGTAATTTAATAGTGCATTAAATCTCACCTCTCCTGCTGAATTTTATAATAACAAAAATTAAGAACCATTTTCTTATATGGTGTCAGTCATAACACCTTGATACATCCTTGAGAGTTTTTTTTTAAAGGTGTCAGTATTGCCACCTTGGTACTGTTATGCAAGTACATTTTCATATATGGTGTCAGTTGCGACACCTTGATACATCCATGAGAGGATTTTTTTTCTGAAAAGTGTCAGTATTGACACCGTGGTACTGTTATGCAAGTACATTTTTCTATCTGGTGTCAGTCACGACACTTTGGTCCCATGACTATAACATCTACCCATGCGATTATCAGAACTACATTGTTTCCGATGATACAGCATGGCATATTATAGGTCGAGGGGAGAATTGATATTGTCTCTATTACCAAATAATTGTCATAATTGTAACTGACGACACCTTTTTCTTCCAGAACTATCACTGTCCGTACAAAAGTGTCACTGAAGAAAGCAATTTTTTTTTCCTTGTAATATCAAATATCTCTGTGTTAATTTTGTTTCTATCTTCAAAATGTCATATTTGATATTCAAAGAACAAGTTTTAAAAAAACATTTTGAATAAATGTTGCAGAAATTTATTCTGACCCAAATAGGATTAAAATTTGCTTCAATTTTATCTTCACATTTTTTGGTGGCAAAGAAAATCCTGTTTAAAGTGATGTAAAATTTTTGGAATTTTATTAAAATATACTTAGTCGAAATGAGGATACTAATTATTTCATACATAATTACCCTTTTGAGGACACATTTGCTTGATGAGTGATGCATAATACAATATTTGTTGATCATGATTTTGAAAGATATGAGTAACTACACCCAACAAATGTTTCACTTATAAAACAGAAATTATTCTATTTTTAGAAATAAATGATAAAGGTTGAAGTATAATATAAATTTAGAAAATTGTTGCTAAAACTTTTAGTTTATAACTAATAAACAAATAATCTGAAGCATTAACAAAAACTTTTTAAATTAATTCAAAAGATTTCTAAAAACTGCGAACAAATTTTTAACATATAGTAGACCAAATTACTTAATAAAATCCTTCATTCAAACTGATATAAGGGATTGATAAAAACAAATATTAAAAATAATGATTTATTATGAAAATATAAGCAGTTTAAATCTAAATTTAAATCATTTACTTTAGGCTAAAATATATCTTTTATGTAAACATTTACTTCTCTTAAAGTAACAACTTTTTTAAAATTCCAAAACTAAAAATTATGAAGATATTTAAAAGACATAATATTTTTTATTGATGCATTTGTTACAAGAAACAAATAAATTTAAAAAAAAAAATGGTTGCTCTGTATCCAGATAATTTTTGAGAGTTAAATATTAACTTTGGTTCAGGACAAGAATATTACCAAAACATACGAGAAGTACTTAAGGGCCATATACGAGATACAATACGACCTCTAATCAAAGCCAGGGGAACCGGTCCATAATCCCTGGAATCGTTGGAATTGTCTCTATTGTCACCTATTAACCAAACGTGTCCTGTTGGAACCTGAAATAAGATTTTCTAAATGGAAATTTTGTTAAATAAATAAAAAAAATGCAGTAAGGGTGACCTACTTATCATATTCTAACAAACTAACAAATTATTTTCCCCATAAATATGTTGATCTATTTTTGTTATAAATAACATGAAAATAATATCTCCATTTACAATGAAACTATTAAATTAATTATTATTATTACTACATCCAATGACAATTAGTTATGCTAGGTAGGGTCCTGATTACATATGTCAAGTACCCCTTAGGGCTTTTTTTACTTTATTAGTAATCAGAAATCAACAGTGTGATCTCCCTCAAAAAGTTAAGACTCTATTTCTTGATGAAGGTTTGATAATATTTCCCAGAGATACAAGTATATAGGAAGCTTAATAAAGCACCTTCAGATTTCCTTCACATTTTTATTATAAGTTTTACATTTTGGACTAATTGCTCATTATCAAAAAATTCTTATATTGTGTATGTTAACATTCTGCTATCCCACCCACATTATTATATTCAATTCTAATTTATTTTTTAACATCCTATATGAATTTATTGCATTGGTCACTTTTTTGTTTAATTGGTCCTTGAATTATCCTTGTAATAAATTCATATAGGATGTTAAAAAACAAATTAGTATCAAATATAATAATGTGATTGGGATAACAGAACATTAACATACACAAGATAAGATTTTTTTGATAATGGACAATTAGTCTGAAATGTAAAACTTATAATATAGGTGTGAAAGAAGTATGAAGGTGCTTTATTAAGCTTCCTATTTACTTGTGCCTCTGAGAAAAAAAACTTTAAGACAGTTGTGAAATCAGCGACATGAATGAAATAGCTTTACTTCAGATAAGAGATCAATAACATAAAAGAGCTTAGTTTTGATTGGTACCTGGATTTTTAGGAGAGCTCATGTTATTCAAGTTCTGTAAACAAGATAACATAAAACTACTCTACTAGCATTGGTAAACTAATATTACCTAGAACCAGCATAACATAGAAACAATTAAGTCATCTTTAAAAATAGGTGAAGTTTCACCATTTTTTTTTTTTTACTTTAAATTACTCATTTAAACCAAGTGTTAAAATAAACTGTTTATTGGGTACAATGAAAAAAACATATTTGCTTAGACACAATGTATCAGATATCAAGTAACCAAAGTTTGAAAAATTTTCATTGATCAAAATAAGGTTCAGTTTTAAAGTTACATTGAGTAGTAACAAAGGAATTATTAGAAACATATGTGTTACATCAGACAAAAATGTGACTGCCACCCCTAATAGTCTATTTTGCCCTACAGAGTGTTGATGTTTATCAGAATCCCTACCTAACCTGAAGATTGTTAGAAATACATTCTTCAATAAAAGTATTTCAAGGGTGCATTTGAACCATGACTCTTAGTAGTAATATAAAAGTATGATAAGGTTTAACGTAGTCGCTTGAGGATAGGTCTTTGGGGGTTTGACTTAGACCGTGGAGGAGATAAGTACATAAAGATAGTATAAGTCATTACCTGCACGCTATCTAAGTGCCCAACAAGAGAATAAGACAAATAAACTATATTTCAGTATTATAGTGTATCATGAAACATTATCATTTATCAGCCCTGATAATGTGCATAGGCTAGAATTACATTATATTACAGCATACAAGCTAAAGTATGCTGGGGCTTTTTAGTTAAAATATTTTATATAAAACTAAGATATTGACTAACTTGGTTCTGCCCCACACTACAATTCCAACAATTCAAATTGGCAATATTTCCTTGGGGGTTTTCCCAGATCTTTAACAGAGAAGTAATTCTGTTAAATCTCATTTTAACTAGCGCCTACAAAGTGAGCTCATGATTATCAAAGTTTAGCTATTTTTAGTTTAATATCGATTTATCTAATATTATTTAATATCTATCTACTATATTTATAGTTTAATATCTGTGGTTTTAAAACACAAAGCCTATGGAGGTTCCTCAAACCAGAATTCTACTAAAAGCCTATACCAGTGCTCTAAAATGGTTCAATTGGCAAAGCTAAAGTATGCTGGAGTTTTTTAGTTAAAATATTTTATATAGAACTAATATATTGACTAACTTGGTTTTGCCTCACACAACAATTCCGACAAGTCAAGAAGGCCATTTAGTAAGTTCCATTAAAGGAATGAGTCAATCTTAATTTAACAAATCAATTTATGATTTGAAATAAACCAAATAACATGTAAATGATGTTCAATAATTATTAACAAAAATTATAAAAAATAATGCAATTTAGCAAAATCTATACTTACAATAACGTATCTATTGTAATAAAGCACCACATCACCTTCCAGAGCGATAACTCTTTTACACACCAATATCTTTGGATCATTTACAGACTTAGCTACCACAATATCACCATACCTAACTCCTCTAATTTTTCGGAAAAAATGGTCTGAGATCACTACATCATTATGACGTAGTGTGGGTTCCATTGACTTTCCTGTACACTAAAATAAAAAAAAATATAGGATTAATAACATTTGCTGATGACATGTCAATATGGAATGAACAATAGCAACACATTTGTCATATATTGATATTTTGTGAATATATATATATATATATATATATATATATATATATATATATATATACACACATACATACATACACACATGACTATAAGTCTAAATCCGTAGAGTCTTCTGTCCAGTTTATATGTATATTTTGAGTAGAAGACTTCATGAATTTAGACTTAGTCATGTAAGTATAGTAAAGCTTAACTATTAAATGCTCTTGCATTCAGTCAAGGTCTAAATATGAATTAAAACAAAAATTTAATTGTGGATTGAAGCTGTTTATTTGATCAATCAGTTTTAGTACCAATTTTTCTTTTCATCTATAAATATTCTATAGTCTAAATATTCTATATTATCTATTATATGTAATGCTTCCAGATAAATTCTTCTCACGACTTAAAATTTTCAGTTCTTCAAATGATAAAGAAATGTTTATAAATGATAAAAAATAAAATTATGCCTAATACAGTACTCATACTAAAAAAGTTGACATCAATTGATAAAAGCATCTACAATGTTTTAGGTATGATGTTAATTGATAAAAACCCTAACATTGCATTGGCTGAATTTTTAGTTTTTCTATTTAAAAAAACATTATTACAGATTAATTTTATACCTTCTTAAAATATTTCTTTTCCTTTACATTACTTTAAGGTTGAATATTCATCAAAATTTGATTAACTACTTCCAATGCTGCATTGCTAAATAAAAAAATAACATCAAAACTAATTAGTTTTTTTATGTATCTATACATTTGATTTTATCAAGATTTTCTTTTGATTTAATAGAATTTGGAATGCCCTATGTGTTTTGGTTCTTTAAACAAGTTAACAATTTATAATTTTTTATGTAAATGAATTTATGAAACAACAAAATGGCTGGGGGACCCACAAACATTTGTCCTCTTTATGACCTTCAACTAAACCATATACACTATACTAGGCATAATTATATTAATTTCCTTATGTACAAACATTTCTTTATCATTTACTAACACTTGTTTATGTTTTTAAGAAGTGGAAATTTTCAGTAGTGGGAAGAACAAAAACAAAAGAATTTTCCTGGAAGCATTACACATTATTGATAATATGGAATACACTGTTAACCACAAAAATAATTTCTTTAAACAGTTTTTGTGCAGATGAAAAATTTTGAAAAATAATAAAGAAATTACTAATTATATTAATGCTTATTGTAATTAAACTTATTTTTAAATAATAAACTTTTGAGTCTTTTATATTCATATTATCCATTACATTTAAAGACACTGGTGGCATAAATTAGGTAAAATGATTTTTAAAGAGATGTTTTTGCCTATTTGTGAAGAAAACATTATTTTTTTTTAAATTTAATATTTATTTATAATGAGAAGCCGTTTTTTGGATAAAGTATAAAATATTTTTAGCTATTTACTTATTGCATGGGAATTTTTTAAGTTTGTATTATATATAGTGGTATTTTAGTTATTATGTATGAAAAAGGTTTTTGTGAATTATTTGTCTAATTTTCTTGTTTTTTTGAGAATAAAAAAAAAATTAATACACTAAAAAAAATTGCATAACTAACATATATGAAAGGTATTAGCTTTGTTGATAGTGCCCAAATGCCATTTATATTTATTATTATTGCTTTGAGGAATTACCCTTCTTCACCGCAGCGTATATGGATCTTTAGTGAGAGTATATCATCTGTATAAGCTTAATTGAAACCAACTCACAAGAATTGCTTTAGGAATAAGCAGATGAGAAATTGGGTAGATGATGCATGAGCCAAACTTTGGTAGTTAACACATTTGGTGCGGAAGGGCCTCAGGTCCTTGGAATCCCATTCAGTTTTATCTCACTGTCCCTGGTAGGGATTGTTTTTCTATTCCAGGTAGCGAATAAATGGCTTCAGTAGACTTCTAGCTTTCAAGCAGTGTACTTCGTTCTAAAATCGACCAACGTGGGATATTCTCTCAAATTCATGTCCGTACCGAAAGTGTTAAAGAGATTTTCAGTACTCTAAAATATAGATAGGGTGACTGTACTGATAGTAAAATCCAAAAGTTGAAAATTTAACAAAAATTTATAATATAGTACCAGGGCATATAAAGACCCACATAATAAATAAATACATTTAAAAAAAAATTAGTTTGATGGCATAAGAAGTCGATTCAGTGAAGAGAAAATGTATGCGGTTTTAAATAATAACTAAAATTATTTAATACTTAAAATTATTATATATTTTCTTCTGCTGTGTACTCATTAATTTAAAAGTTGACAGAGGTTAATATTTTTTTTAATAAACGGTTTTTGATCCTTTCACGCTCAAATATACTACATGCTTATATGTTCGACCACGCAATCAGAGCCATATGATTTTCTACCAACAATGAAATAATTAAAATGTGGAACTAATTTGAGTAGCATCAAATTAAAATTAAAACAGACAATAGAAACTATATGGATGGTTTCTCAATTGAAAAATTGATGAATTTGTGATACAAACCTATGCTATGGTTGGGATAGGATCCAACTAATAGTAAAATGAGTCAATTTATCTACAAATCTGATGAGTAAAATCATGTAATTTTAGGAAATATTTGTTGAGGGTGATGTCAAAAAATAATAGAATATCTCAATAACATGCAGAAGAATGTTATTGATTTCTTAGGACCATAACCTAACCACATGAATGAAAGAAAAAAATAGTCAAATTAAAAAAAATAAATGTCATTAAAATTAAAGTCAGAAAGGTTATAAAGAATATACTATTGTTATAGTTTTGAAAAATCGACCACAATATGTAAATATTGGTTTAAATAAATGAATACTATACTAATTAGTATGTCTAATAACAGGTAAATTGAGATTTTATCCAATTGAAAATAAATAAAATAAAACATAAAGAATGATAAAAAAAAAAAAAAAAAGAAATGTAGTAGGTAGTACATTCTTATTTCAAAACGATTTAAAAAATGAATTGAAAAAAGTTAATAAAATCATATAGATGCCATGAATATTACTGACTATTAGAAATTTTAAGTAACACAAAAGAATTATGAATTACACTTTGAATAATTACTTTAGTATAAATTTTAAAATTATTCACCACAATAATATTGAAATTCACACATAAAAGTGAAAAATTATTTAGTCATTTCAATAAAATTAAGATATCAAAATAATGAATTTTTTGTATAATTCTTCTAATAAATCTTTGGTTACAATTCATTTTCAAACCAATATTCTCATAGGTATAAAAAGTAGGTTTAAAAGATAAAGGTTTGTAATTCATTGCGATATAAATGCTTAGAATGATCGAACAGGTAGTAACTTTAGATTTCAGAATACTTTATAACTGATTAACTTTATTCCAGGATAAGGAAACTTATGAATGATGTAAAATTTTTTCCAAGATTATCCTTAATATTTTAAAAAGTTAAATAGAAAATTAATGCCTTAGGCATTAATGAAAGGAGAATTAATGCTAACAGTGAAATATGTAGACTGGCATATTTAGGTGTACATTATATTAATATAGGTTGATTTTGTAGAGATGTAGGTCAAATATCAAGGATTCCTTTTCGTGGTATCTTAAAATTTTTGAGCGAAGATTTTCAAACTAAGCATTTAATGAAACATTAAATATTATTTAGATGACTGAGCACCAATAAGATAAGTTTAAATTTACTTAAGATAATAAGAAAAAATAAAAGTTAGATAATAAAATTAACAAATGAAAAAAAAACTAGAGAATTACATATGACACTGCAAAGTCCTTTTATGTCTTCATGGTAATCACAAATTGAATATTAAGTTGTAAAATGTGTGGAATACAGATGTTGAGTTGAGTAATGAAAAATTGAAATAATTTTTCAATATAATATAATATATATATATTTTAGCTAAATATTGTTAACATTAGGCAATCTCAAGAATCACTACATTCTTGATTTAAAAGAAAATATTGAGACTAGCTCTCACTTTCTGAAGCATCGATTCATATAGCAAACAGTAAAATATGGTACAACTTTACATTAGGGGCGCGTTATCACTTGTTCCTTCCGAGATCACCCGAAGGTCGCCGGACTAGCACACTCTAGCGCCATTTGTGCTAACCAACTGCTTTGTATTCTATTGTAACATTCGTAATCATTGAAATTATTACTGCATTAATTACATATTATTTAAAATTGTTAGTGCTGTCGACTTCCGGTGGTCTGGGCAAATTTTTGTAATAATTTAAAGGAGTGATATTTTAAATTACGGTAAGGCCCCGACCTCAACTGAAAAGAAACTTTTGGGGCTTGTTTACCTCTTGAGCGAGCATAGCGAGCTGAAGTTGACAGCTCTGATCTAATTAAAGCAGTAATAATTGAAATTACGGTAAGGCCCCGACCTCAATTGAAAAGGATCCGTTGGTGTTTTGCTTAGTTCTTGGGCGAACGTAATGAGTGGAAGTCGACAACACTAGTAATTTTAAATAATATCTGATTAAAGCAGGAACAATTTCAATAATTCCAATGAATACGAATGTTACAATTGAATGCAAAACAGTTAGTTAGCACAAATGACGCTAGAGTGTGCTATTCCGGCAACCTTCGGGTGACCTCGGAATGAACAAGTGATGACGCGCCCCTAGTGTAAAGTTGTACCTAAAATATTTTCAGATGTTAAGGAGAGAAAACTCATTAACCATAGAAGAAGTTGTTTTTAACTATTTCAAAACTTTAAACAACTAGAGAAATATAGTTAACCATATCCAAACTTAGCTAGGTATGGAAAATTGAAAGAAAGCCTCCCCCGCAAAAGATGGAAGAAAGATCATAACTAAAGAGAGCATACTGAATGAGCCCTAAAAACCAGAAGAGAAACTATGCAGTCAACAGAGGAATGGAAGACATTGTTCAAAGTTTACAAAGCACAAATCCTTCATAGACTTCTGCACCTACATCAATCAATACTTTTGATACTGAATAACTTATCAACAATACAAATTAAAAAAAAAAATTATTAAATTGTGATATTTTTTAAAGACCAAAAAAAAAAGAGGGGAAATATGAGACTATACACTATCGAATTATTTAATAAAAGTGGAACCTTAAAATACATTTATTAGAAATGAAATTAAAATGATTATATAGATAATAATCAATTTTGAACAGCCATAATTCCAGAATGCTTCTTGATTGAATCCCCCAAAAAATTGTTAAAAAGCAGTTATACAGAAAGATGTAAGTTAGATGGCAATAACTTGGATAGTTTAATAGTATGATAAATCTAATCTGGGAGTTAGACCACTAAACCAGCACTAAGCCAACATAACTGGTTAATATAAGCTAAATACTGTTAAAAAGATGCAGTGTCTGGAAATCAAAACTTATTTATTTAGTTCTTGTAAGGCACTTAAAACAAAACTCAAAATAAATATTAAATACATGCCATAATACTTTTCCACAGAAGATAAATAGATGAAAATGTAATAGTCCAAGGGTTCATTTACATTAATGCTCTGGAAGACAATTAACAGTAGTGGTGTAAATTTAAAAAACAGTGAAAGTGTTCATTGTTCTCAGAACAGCTCCAATACGACCACTTTCAATAAATTCCTATAATACATTTTTGATGATATGCTTGATACTATTACTTATTACACATCCAACATAAATGCACCCTTAGCCATACAATAAGTAAATTCAAAACTGAGAGAAAAAAGTTAATTTTAAAATAGTATTAGTAATTATTCAGGTTACTTAATTTATAAGTGTCGATAACTATATATATATTTATTTTTTTAAATCTCACACAATTATTACCATTTTTATTTGATAAATTTTAAAAATGATTGTGCTTTCACAAACAATTCTTCCGATTATGGAAAACAGTTAAACTCATTATTTTCTAATAATTTCGATAAATGATTTACTTCATTTTGGCAAGAGGTATATATCCTCAAATTTAAACATATTGAGGAAATAATATGAAGCAAAAAAAAATATGGTAGTCTGGTATATAATCTGAATTTAAATCTTGAATATAATGGCACTAGAATACCATAGCTAATTGATTCAAATGTAGAATACAACAGTTAAACGATTTAAATGTTAATTAAATTACAACTTTTTTTTTAGCAAACACATCAGATTGCATATGTGTAATAAATTATAAAAGTTGCAAAAAAATCCTCCTAAGGGATACCTACTAACTTCTTTTATCTTCTAGCAGTCAAATACGGTATAGAAAGACAAAATAGTATTACAATATTATACAAGTAAATTATTTATAGCAAATAGGTTCTCACCAAAACTAAGTCACCAACATACTCAAATGTACAATGCCCTATACATCCCCACTGAACTGCAACTTTAATTATTTTCCCAAACAAAAATATAGACTGTTTGAAATTTTCCATACGTGTACCAAGAAATCCTTACAAGTAAGTCCAACATAAGGTTTAAAAAACCAAAATAAATATAAATAAACTCGTCAGTATAAGCAATGTTTAAACAACTTGATCGCATCTATGCATATGTGTGAAAGGAATAGTGAGATTAAAAAAATTAAACAAATTCATTTTATTAACTTTAATACAACACATTATTATGTTAACTTTGGGAATCGTTAAATTACAGTACATGTTGATCTTATTCTTCGTGTCTACCAGGGAGGTTATAATAGTATGGAGCAGCGAAGTTATAATAATATGGAGGGAACATGAGACCCTCTGCCATTGTCTTGGGTGAGGCAAAAATGCAGGGTTAAATATTGTGCAGGAGGCCTACCCCAACCCTTACAGGTTGATAACAAGAGAGCAGGGCTTGAAATTATGAGTTAACTGTTATTTGTTTCGATATGACTGGAATTTTTATTTTTGATAGTTTTCCTTTTCTTTCGGAACTAGGCGTTTTTAGTAAAAGTTTTTTTTAAAACTTTCATTTAAAACCACTATTAAAGCAGTTGAGGAGTTTTTTTCAATCAAAGGTTAATATATAAAATTCTTAACACATAAATTGTTTTTGACAAATTAATATTCTACACCTAAAAATTATGCAGTTTATTTCAAATATTAAATTTTCATTTATAAAATAGGTGTCGGATTGTAGAGGAACTCTTTGCGAACAAATAGCACTTTGAAAAATCGCTCAAGAACTATTTTTGGCCTTGTTCAAATATTTTTTTGAGAACGACTGTTTTTATATTTTTGAGTTTTTCGCGAAAAGTTATTATTATTTTTGCCTGAAAATTTTATTGTACGTAGAAATTACTGAAATCCACAATTTAATTCCATCAACATGTTCCTGCAACAATCATAAGACTTGTGATTAAATGTCAAAAAATGGCTATATTTTACGGTTTTTAATTTTTTTTACGAAAAGCCGTTGGCCAACTTCAATTGCTTAAAACATTTTTTTTTTCATAATTTCAAACGCTATTACGTACTAATTTTTATTTTTCTTAAATTAATTTTTTTTCACATCTTAAACGTGAAAAATACACTTTTCAACACCTTTATGATTTTTTTTTCACAAACTTGCTATATACCGATTTTATCTAAAGCATATAAAATTTGTTTCTACAATTTTTCTCCTAATTATCACGTCGAGAATGTCCCGTGGCGCCTGGACTATAAATGAAAGAACAGATTTCAAAAATAAACAAAGTGTTTCTTAAAATAATGGACTCACTCCTAGCAAACTTGGCAATAAGGAAAGAAGCGTATGAAGTCGTAGCTTCAAGATGTCAAGTTTTACCTTTTTTAATGACTTTCTCATCTGAATCATCAGAAGTTAAGAAAGTTGCTTTAAAACTTGGTTCGCTGTACCCAAATATATAGGTTCAAATTTTGCAAATGAGTGTATACATTTTCAAAAGTATGTTGAACTAGAAAGATTCAAAGACTTATCTAAATTATATTCTTATATTAAAGAAAACAATTAACCGAGCAGTTTTCCTAATCTTGAAATTGCAATTAGAATGTTTTTGACCATACCGGTAACAAACTGTACTTCAGAAAGAGATTTTTCAGTTTTAAGCAGTCAAAAATGCTAAGAGGGCAACTCTTCTAAACGATAAGTTAAGTTCTATATTTACAATGTGGACTGAAAAAGGTTTGACGTTGAAAACAAACATTACAGTCATTGTGAAAGAGTTCGCTATTAAAAAATCAAGGTCAATTTTTTTCATTGTTAGATAAAGCATTGTTGCTACATCTAAAGATTTTCAAATGCTGTTTAAAATAAATAACTTCTATTCTATGTCTTTGTTTTTGAAAATCTTTACATAAAACAAACTAGTTTGTTTGGATATTTTTATTCTGTTTCTATTTTTAATAAAAAATGGAACTTTTTACCATAGAGTACTGCCATGGATAGATTCAGGGCAGAACGTCATGTCAGATTAACTATTGTAGTGCGCTTAAAAATATTAGCCCTAAAATCAAATACTTTAGAAATAGATTTAAAAATTGTTGAACAATGTATAGTGCACTATAACTCATGCTTTATTAACGGTAGCTATAACAGCTGCATCAAACTGCATTGGCACATTCTAGAGCATAGGGTCTAGAAGCACATCATTACCTCCAATAACGCTTAACAGAAAATTTGCTGGAAGAGTGAAGTAAAATCTTTTCTTTTTTTTTCTCTATGCCAAAAGACCTTCAAACAGATATTGATATAAATGGATTTCATACAAAATACTGATGGTTAACAAATATAATTGTATTATTAAAAGAAAAAATATATGCAAATACTTTTGAAGTGTTCTTTTATAATTATTTAAGAACATATTTAGTTTATTTAATTAATTATTTGTAGTTTAATAGCTGTCTAAATAAAAGAAGTTTTGTAATCTTATTGAATTCCAATTTGAATTTGAAGCCAAAATTTGGCTTGTACAATTACTTTTGACTGCCACGGAATTTATACTCTTACCAGAAGAAGACAACTCCAAACTGTGAAAACTTGAAAAAGATCTATGCGGCCTAAAATAGGCTCTCTTAAGTTGAAATATAAGTTTGTCAGATTTTTTAAAAAGGGAAAGTTTACCACCTTTTGAAACAGATATACTCATTTATGTAAATAATGTATTTGTTGATGAAGTATTTATAATGGACAATTACATCGCAAAATTGAATCAACTTCCGGAACACTTCAGCAAGGAATTTTGAATTATAATAGACGGCTAACCCAATTAATTTTTGGGAATGAAACAAGGAGTTTTGAACATTTAAAGCTTTTGGTGAAATAAACTGAGAAGTACTTTTTTAAAAACTTAAATAGTAACCATCTTCCAACCAAAGTACAAAAATATTAAGAAGTCTTTATTAGGCCCCTACATTCAAAGTATGGGCAAAAGATGGTCTTTCCAATTCATCTAATACAGAAATAAGCATAAGGCATTGCTCCTTGCTAAGTCCATATCTTTTTTCTACCTTTATAAATACTTAAGTGGAATGGGTTGCGGTGAAATCTTAATAGAGGGTAAAAAAAATCATCGAATTTTATCATCAGTAGTAGGTGTTCTACCGACGTGCGTTTAAGCGCTCGGACAGTAAAAAATCAATCCAGATGACTTTTCAGGATCAGTCGACCGATTTTGATTTATATGCCTTTACTCGAAGCAGGCAGTTCACGACTTTCGAGCTTTTTTATCATGGAGAACTATATTCATCACGATTCATTAACGTACATGGGATATAATTTTAATTTTGGGTCATCACTTCATCGTTTGATCGGTGTGAGCTGGTTCAAGTAGGCAAAAGCACTTCAATTTCATAGGGTAATTACATGTGATTACAAATTAATTCCAGGCAACGTGCCGAATGAACCCTATTCTAAACTAAAGAAGTTCTTGCAATATAGATTTAGCGAATAGTAAATAATGGATTTTGCATTATTCCTAATAAACACAAATTATTTATGAGTTTATATGCTTCGAATTAAATAGAGACATAATAGTGCTTAAGTAAATGTGAAGCCAGTGAGTTGGGACAATTATGAGTGAATAGAATCTTCTTAGCATATCCTATCACCATTTCCCTAACTACTTTAAACACGCAGAAATCTTTAAAATAAATGCAAACATATATAGTTCATTTTTCTTACCAGATGTGAGAATAATTATCCCTTTTCTGCTAAACATGCTACTCGACAATGCCAATTTTTCTCTTGACTTCATTATTCGCAAGAATAGCCTTCTAAGAACCATTTATTCAAATTTTAATGAGTTCTGTTCGCAAACAAGATGTTGCATGAAGGAAAGTTCCCAACAAAACTTCCGACTCATTTTAACGGATACCTGTAAGAATAGCCCTGAAACTCAAATAAAACAGAATAATGATTACATTCTAAAGTTTAAAATGCAATTCAATTAAACTATTACGTAATTTTATAATGAAAAACGTCTGCCCAGTAAGTCAGCATAGCTTCCTTATTATTTCTATTAGGTACCTAATTAGAAAACAAATGTGTAAGTTTAATGCTTTAGTTGTTTATTTTGACATGTTTCGGATAATTGCAATACACACACACACACACACACACACACACACACACACACACACAAACACACACACACCTATGGATTTTAATGAAATTGATGCAGTACCACTTGCAACCCAACTTTCTTCCAACTTTGGGACAAATCGGACTAGCCGTTTTTGAAATATAATAGGCGTCTCAAGAAAAACAAGGAAATACGTTTTTGCTTGCGTAAGCGAAAGTAGGGGATGGATTTTGGTAAAATTGATACTGAACCATTTGTACACTAGTCTTCAACTTTCCTCCAACTTGGCCCAATCGGATGATCTGTTTTCGCAATATATGCAGGACAAGGAAAATGGTTTAAGGAATTTGATAAAATTGACGAGGAACCATCTAGGCACCGACTTATTTCATATAAATAAAAAGTTTGCATACATCTTAATTGTTTAAAAATAAAAAAATAAAAAAATTTTAAGTTAAGTATCAAATACACTCTGCTCTTTACATTACTTATTTACAATGAAAATGTACCTTTCTTTTGTTTCTTTATACAAGAAGCACAGAAAATATTGGTATAAATCTCAAAAAAATACTTACAGATTTCTAATATCATTATTTAGAAATATGGATGTGGCAATGCTGTACAACGTTTTGAAGATATAGTTGCAGATTCACTTCTGTTGATAAAACCAATGAATGTCGTTAGTGATGTAAGTGTGGGCCACTAGTCACTTACACAGAAAGCCCACATGCACATCACACCGCCAATCACTGATATTTATTGATAGCAAACATTGTATTCCTTTTTGGGTAAAATGTATATTAGAGGATCTAGTAAAGAATCAGCATTGTCGTTCTAAAAATGTATGGCAAATTTGTTTCGTAATACAATTACGATGAAATACTGAGTTGTTACAAACATTGTCACATTAAAAATTAATTGTAATTTTATTTTAGAACAATGATTAAAATTTTTTAAATAAATAAAAAAACCGAATAAGATAAAGTCTGAAATCTCTCTTCTCTCTCTCTCTCTCTCTCTCTCTCTCTATATATATATATATATATATATATATATATATATATATATATATTAATTTCTTATTTGCCTTAAGATCACTGTTTGAGAGTTACCTGTTAGTACAGTTAAGTCAGAGCTGCTGACTAAGTCTATTAAGACATCTTTCTAATTTTTTTTTTCTATTTTAATAGTCCCATATTACACCATAAATAGTCTTCGACAAAGATGTTTTATAAAACAAGTTGGACGAGAAATATGACTAAGGTGCGTACACACTAGCGATCCGCTCAATGTGATCGGAGCGAGCCCTGTGAAAGTGTTGGCATTTTTTATTTCAACGCGCATCCGGTGATCTATAAGAAACCCATGAGCCATGACTACTGAATCATTTTGCAAAATTGCTGTTAGCGTTACTCTGTCACACGAGGAGACAAACAGGGTAAGAGGTTGAATAGAATCTTAATTAAATAAGGCGTTGTCAATAACGAAAATAAACAAAAAATAAAACTAAATAAATTTTTAGGGAAAAATCTAAATATTAGTATTGTCTTGCAGTATTGCTCCAAGTCTGTTTTCATGATATAATTCTTTTATATTTAAATTTTATTCCTTTTTTTATTTTATTTTAATAATTAATATGAAAATATGATTTAGATGTGATTATCAGTTATTCACTTAACTGTTATTTATAAAGCATTGATTATAAGGATAGATAAAGTTTATAAATATTTATATATTATAAAATGTATTAAGATTTTAATAGTATAAATATATAAGTTCAATCTATAAAAAATGTAATTACTGCTATTAAAAATAAAATGTTATTTATGACTTTGGTCTTTTTTATAATCAATGAAATGTTAAAGTTGACAAATATAGAATTAATTTATAACTTGACTAAAGCACTGCTTATCAGATCTTAGCATAGCTATAAGCCATCGTCTCAAATCTTGCTTAGCAAAATTATATTGCTAATGGATTAGTTCCATATGTGAAATTTACTTAACCTAAAATAAAATTTCACTCAAAATTTGCCGCCCCTAAATTCTGCCGCCGATGGGAAATGCTCCCCTTACCCTCCCCCTCCCCTCGGGTCCGTTGAGTGGGGTTCGTGTTAGGAGGGGGCAAAAATTAAAGCCAAAGTAATATTATTTGTTAATAATTAAAATCAGCGAAAACGGCCAGAGATTCGAAATTTATCGACTATTGTTGGATGGGAAATGATATAAAACTCGCGAATATAAGAAAATACGCTACATGCCAATTTGTTTGAGTGCCCCAGGCAAAATCGGAACCCCGCCTACAACCACGCAGGTTTGTGTGAGACCTTCATAGTACGTACGAATATTAAATTTTACACAATGTAATTTTATTTCAAACATTATATATATATATATATATATATATATATATATATATATATATATATATATATATATATATATATATATTTTTAACATTTCGGACCGACGAAGACATTCCTTACCTAAATTCAAAATACAGGTGATTTGTTCATAATTATTTAGTTCTTACTTCCGTACAATATAAGAAAGTTATTAATTGAAGAATGGAAAAACCATAAAGACGTTCAAATAACAAGAGCGCATCATTATTATATCTACTTACCAAAAACGTATTTCTTTTTCTTAATTTGTAATTAAAAGAACAAAGTAATAAGTTTATAAAAAAATTACTAAAAAAAATTATTGTAGAATTAAACTAGTTGAAAAAAATAAAAATGTTAAAAGTTATAATTATATTAAGTAGGTCGTAGAAAATTGGTATGTATTCTATATTTTACGAAATAAATAGTCTGTTATAATATGATGATAATTAAATACAAAATTAATACAAAAAGTATTTATTATTAAAACTTTGTGTGTGTGTGTGTGTGTGATTTATACTCAAAAGAAAATTCTATATTATTTTTCGACAAATACTGTTTTAAAACAAATTTCTGTTTCAAATTATAATATATGGATTACTTTCAACCAACATAAATATTTATAAATGGGAAACAAAGTAAAATGTTAAAAGACAAAATTCGCAATACAAAGTTAGGTACTGAAATGGGAAGAATTCAGCTAGTGTTCCATCACAAGCAAATATCATTTTACGCACATTTGTTTAAAATAGAAATTAAATTTAAAGTTAATTCAGGCAGGCTTTTGAATTCAAAGGTTTGTTAATAAATTGATCTGGAAATAAATATAAAAAAATGAAATGGAGGTAAAAATATGCAGAACTAATTGAGGATACTTACCAAGAGGAGATCGGCTGTGGAATGGAGGTAGTTGGAAGGATAGTGCACTGACACCGTCGTCAGCATGCCTCTATTCCCATAGTATCAGCAACATTGGAGACAATGTCTTATCAGCAATCCTAGAAACAGTAGCAACCAAGCATCTAAACATTCTTTAAGAAAATTTAAAATATTATCTTGTCCTCATCGTTTATTAAAAATATGATATGGCAATTTTTATCAGTACCAAAAAAAAAAGTTTTTGTTATCAATTAAGACGGGTTTCCTCAAAAATTATCTTCGTTGTCGGACGCCTTCTTATTCAGGATTACGTGTGTAAATGTGTAGCACTAATTTGCTGATCAAATTTTACGTTGAACAAAAAATTTCCAAGAAGCATGAACCCGCAAACATTTCAGTATAGAGCTCTAAGGCCAAAAGAATAAGAGAAAAAAAAACAAAAAAAAAACGTGCTTCCTGACTATATTTTAGAAACAAATTAAAAAACCACTAATGCATACTTTCATGATACTGTGTAGATCATTGAATACGAGTTATTCAAGCATGAACGGCTAAAATCTCATTTGTTTATGAGGGTAAAATGTCCAAAAGAAATACACATTTCTTAGCAAATGATGAATTATTATGGATTTTGCAAATATTGGTTCATGATTTATAAATCTTGGATTAAAATTTTTATCGATTAAATTACAACTTTCCAATCACACCTTTCAGATTTATTGGTTTAATTAAGAAAACAGTGATTTTGCAATGGGATTAAATAAAAAAATTACGTGTTTGCCCTATCTAACTTGAGTGGATGCACAATTTTTGTTACCAGCAGGGTTAGTTCAATAAGTTTTGTTAAGGAGTGCATAATTTTGATAAAACTTCATTTTCCTTTTTATTAATTTTTTTTTTTTTCGCCATGCATAATTGATGTTTAACCCCTAACCATATAGAACGATTTATTTCTATAAATAAATTAATAGTCGGATATAAAATATGCAAACACTCTCTGTACAAAAACTATTTGATCATTTATAAAAAAATATTTAAGAGCTATCAAACATTCTATTTATATATGGAAGTCTTTAAGCCTTCAAGCTGGAACTCTTTATTTTTTTAATTATTTATTTATTTAATAATGAATTATAAAAAAACAAAAAAGAAATTGCGCCATAAGTTTTTATTCACTATTTATTTTGGATGAAATTATGTCGCCTGTCCAATTCGCTTCTTGATAGTCTTCTTTAAACTAGCCAATTTTTTTTTTTCTTGTAATTACTAAAAATATTTCAAACTTTATAGAAATTTCCGATTAAAAGGCAAATGGATATTAAAATCTGTTGTTTAAAACGAAAAGACCTAGACCTGTATTTTAAAATAAAAAGAGAGTTGGTGTGAAACTATTTTTTCTGATTGCTGTTGTATTCCTATACCCTATCAAACAGCAGGGCCAACTTTTTATACCGCATAATTTGTATATATACAGTATTTTAAGATCAACATAATTGATAACAATAATTAATTAGGGGCTGATCTTTTTTAATACTCATATTTGCCTGTGCTGCAGAAATTAATAATTTTGCAATGAATATTATTTAATTATGATAACTATAGACGGTTTCTCAACGTGGAATTGCGCGACATGCACCAAGGAAATACAATTGAACTAATAACATTGCGACCATGTTATGATATAGTATTCCATATAAAGTGTTTGTCAAATAAAGAGCTTTTGACGTAAAGATCTTGGAAAAGAAAAATTAATAAAAATTAGTGTTGCGACTAAGATTTATAGAAAACAGTTTAGAATAGGGGACGAACATAAATCAATCGAAAGAACAGGATATATTTTGCTAAATATAGGATTCTGTTATGATTTTAAAATCACTTCATTAATACTTACTTACTTCTGTACAATATGGGAATATAATTTCGAGAAAAAAATTCATAACTGGCCGAAAATTGATAACTCGTTAATCCTTTGTTTACGTTTTGAGCCAACTAAATATAAAATGAAGTTTTATATTTGTTTACAAACACTTGTTAATTCAAAAACATGCGTCTCTGAAATAGACTGTATGGTTAAAAACCGGCGACAAAATACTTCAAATTTCGATATTTGTTGATTGAAGGCTGCACTGAGAGGGTATTTAAAATTTTTCGGATATATAAAGCACGAATCAGTAAAAAAATTATTTCTGATCCAACGAGTAAACGTCGGAAGGTTCACTCATCTTGGTGAAGGTTGAGGATTGTTTTTGGTCAAATCTCGTAGAATTATGTCTGACGGGACACAGTTGAAGTAGATAGATAGGCAAAGAGTATTTATATACATTTGTAATGATCAGGGCAGTGTGGTCCCATAGACTTTATATATTATTTAAATTCATATTTTCATGCTTATATATCTGGTAATAACGGAAAAACAAAACAGAGAAATAGAATAAAAAAACATAAAAAAACTGAAACAGAGAAAAGAGAAACTAATACAAAAAGAATAAAGATTAAAATTTGCGTTATATGTACAGTATAATAATTATTATGATTGGACGAGGAGAAGTTGATTGAAGAGGAGGGATTTGAACGAGAAGGCGGTTGGTCCCTGGAGAATGGCAGGAGGGATAGAGTTCCACCTCTGATTTGGAAAGACTTGTCAACCGCAACAGTTCGGTGGAGAGGAGGGTAGAAGTCAGATGGACGGGGCCTGGTAGAGCGGGATTGAATGGAGGATTTAAATTGAAGGCTCTGTAGGATGTAAAAGGGACGCTAAGTTCAGATCACCTGGTACAGAAAGGATGCAAGGAAATACCGATAGCGATAGGAAGGCTAGAGCCATTTTAACTCGGCGTAATCCTGGATGATGTGCGAATTAACGAACACAGAACAGTGAAGACTTTAATATGTACTTTTGTTGTCTAAACAAAATGTTACAATGACATTTATAATGCTTCTTACAAACTAAGTTACAATATCTTAGCTATCTTACATCATGGGTTACTCTGATATGGAATGCCTTTTAGTAAATTTAGAAAAGGCTTTATAGGAATGAGAATTGAGAGGGGATGAAGTTGCAAGGAGAAGAAGGAGGGACAAGTTCCAACACTGGGTGAGCTAATTCTTGGAAAATCATTTGAACTTCTTGTGAGGGCTGTCCTGAGGTTTTTTTTTTTTCATTACAAAATTTGTTTTCATTATATAATTATATGTTTCAAGCTATGAGCTTTTATACATACTACCTCTGGTTTTATAATAATTCTTAAGGTTATACTCTACAATAATTAAATATATGAGGATAAAAAAATAACAAAAAACCTCTAACAATCCTGAGGGTTTAGTTATGGAGTATACAATTGACATCTGACCCAGAATATGGTAGCAGTAAACTGTTGAATATAAGAGGGAACTTGATAGGATTTCCGGTAGATCTCTGGCCGACCTGACATTGACAAGGGGTTGACACATGGTAGGACTCCCGGATGTACTATATGTGTGGTATGAGAAAGGCTGTTTACTGATATTAAAATTAGTGTTTAAAATTATTGTTATAAAAATTGTTAAATATAATAGTCGTCTGATAACTTGCGTACCTCTGACGATCCCGAAAGCAAATCATACTCAGCAATTCATGAGACGTTTGATTTTTAGTTTCGAGTTCACCTGAGAGTCCACCATACAGCTATAGTCAAAGTGAGGGAAAACATGGGAGGAAATAATTAATTGGAGAATACTGAATGGAAGGAGATGACGTAACGATGGAATTCCATTAGGGTAGATATGGTTCAACGAGAAATTTGGGAGATTTCTTGGGAGATTTCGCCTTGGTTTCCAAGAGAGGGTTTGGTCGAAGATGACACCGAGGTTTTTGACTGATATGTGGATTGAGATAGAAAGGTTGTTCTGAAAAAGGTTGGGGGTTTCGGGGGCAGTTTTGATACAGTCATAATGGCTTTGGTCTTCTCGGCGTTTGAGGATTTTCCAGGCACTTATTCTATTGATGTCTTCCATCAGTTTCAAAATGGCATCAGGGGAGTCAGAGGGATCGAAGGAAGAATAAATTTGGACGTCGCCAGGGCATATAAATGGTACTGGGAATGTGGAAAGCGGAAGCGTAAATAAATGTGGAAATAAGGGGGAAGGATAGAGAGGAACCTTGAGGTACGCCTTTTGACAAGTAGAGAACCAGAGGGGGGTTCATTGGGAACAACTACGTACTGGGCACGACCGGTGAGAAAGGATTGTAACCATTGAAGGAGACTGAAAGACAAGGAGAGTTTTTGAAGTTTGGAAAGGAGGATAATATGGTCAACGGAATCAAAGGCCTTGGGAAAATCTAGGAGGAGGAAGGTGGTTATTTCTGTTGATCTATAGCTTTGTGGATATCTTGGAATATTTGAATAAGGGAGGAATGAGTGAAGTAGCCAGGCCGGAAACCGGACTGGAAGGGATTCAAAAGGTTGTTCTGCTCGAGAAAATGGGATAATCGGCTTTGAACTAGACGTTCTAAAGATTTGGATAGGCTTGATAGTAAGAAAATTGGACGGAAATCATTGAGGGTTACTGGATTTGAGGTTTTCTTCAGTGGACGAACAAGGGCAGTTTTCCAGGGAGTGGGGTAAGTGGCGTTTAGTAGCGAGAAGTTGTAAATGTGATAGAGGATAGGAAGAATGAAAGGAAGTGAGGCTTCAACCAATTTTACTAGGGCATTATCAGGTCCGTAGTCATTGATTCGCGATTGACGAATGGAGTTAAGAAGGTCATCGGGGGTGATATAGGAATAGAATAAATGGTCGGGATTAAAAAAGAAATGAATGGCGGTCGGTGCAGATGTCTGGGATGATAAAAGGGGAGGAGAGGAGACAAAGTGAGTGCTAAAGTCATCAGCGGATATAGAGATGGACCGGGTTTGAGTTGGTTTACCTTGGGACAGTTAAGGTTACCTTAAGCAGGATTGCCGACTTGCTTTTGGAGATAGAAGTGCTGAATAAGGATTGCTAGAAATAAAGGGATTTGGCACGGCGAAACAAGAGGAGCATGGCGGCCGAGGATAGTGTGGAGATGAGAGGTTAGTATTTTGACCATGGAATCAGTGGAACTTGAGGAATAAAGGTGGTTCCACTGGATAGTATCAAGATCAGACGCAAGGATTTCAGAGGAGATAACATTGAGTTTATGGGAAATAGTTCGGAAAGAAAACAGCGGAACAGGGAGGTTGTAAAAAACCTGAATAAGGTCATGTGCAGACAGAAATGGAACAGGGTGTTGTGATGAGGCGAGAGGTTTATCAGAGGAGTCCAGCAAGATAAGATCGAGCCAAGATTTGGAGAACTGGGTATGTGGTTGGGGTTATAAGGGACTATGTAGAGGTTGAGGGAGTAGAAATGAGACCTTAATTTGCGAATAACTCAAGATCGTGTGGTAGAATTTTTTTGGACTAACGGAGACTTTTTCTCAGAATGACAAAAACTAGCTCTTTGCAAAGTTCCAGAGCCTTTGACTGAAACCACTTATCTTATAAAATACTGCGGGGTCCTTTGAAATGAAAAAAATGTCACCCTTAATAACGATGGAGTAGTCAAAAAAATGGAAAAGTGCTTAAATCAAATCAATGCCTGAGTACTTTTTGTAATCAGACCGAAAACTCAAGTACTTTCTGTGCTTGACTAACCTTGCCTAAGTATATTCTCCTGAAAACTACTCAAATCATGAAAAGTAATTGAGTATTGCCCATCTCCATTTCGTAGTTTGGTTTATTAAACAATGTATTGAAGATTATTCTAATTGAATTCTTGATGTATTTAAACGGAATATATCTCGTCATGAAGACTGAAAAATGTGATACTACATGCCTGTGAATTTGCATATGTAAGTTTATTATAAGTTTGTTTAATTATTTTCCACATGTTCAAATTTTACTTCCGTTTTTTTTATAAAATCGACGAATTTCGGGCGCGGTATTTCGGAAACTTGAGAGATAGCGAAAAAATGAATAGCCAACATTGTGGCCCATTTTTTAGCTTTAATGTTTTATAAAATGGTCTTATCGCTAGACCCATAGTTTACTTACCTTCTAGATGCCCTACAGGACGTCCTAGGAGTGGGTACTTTTAGTATGTCAACCTCCAAAGGAGTCCAAACAAAGCCCTGTAGGCGAAAGGGGATGACACATTTATATGTTTCTAAGACAAGAGAACGGAGCACTTTCGGGCTGTTTTGTTTTTCCCCATTTCTTAGGGAAAAATATTCTTATTTTTATACCAAAATATGCGTTTTTTTCTTTATGACTAGGAAAATGGTGGAAAATAGATTTGAAAATTTTCAAACAAATATTTGTTGAAATTTGAAATCTAAAATTTTAAAAAGTATGATTGAGTGACAGTGTAGAAAAAAAAATCTTGAATCCAATGCCTTTTTCAGTTTTCAAATCCATCCAACATCGGAAGCAGAAATTTTAGATATAAAGGAATGCTGCCGCCGTGCCGAATGATGGTTTCAGATAAGGGATGGAAGTTACCCGTCAACCCGTCCTCTTGAAGACCTGAATCTTCCAACATTTTCTTCTTATTACCTAAATAAATTAATATTATAGATTTCATATTTCTGAAATGATTATATTCCCCGTTCAAAAAATGAATGGAATTCTAAATTTGACGATTTTGATTTTTATTTCACTATCCTATACTACCGTTCAATAGTACTTACCACCACATTTATGTTTGCAGTCAATTATAATAAAAATATATGTAAAATATTCGATGATAAAACTGTAAATGGTATTTTATCCGACCCAAGGAGAATAATCTGCTATACACATGGGAACCCGCTTCGTCGGAACATTTTTACAACACACAACAGTGGGAAATGCCAACAACGATTCGCGTATTTCGAATACACGATTGTGTATTTCGTATTCTGCGATGAACGATGGGATGTCATAATACCATATCCGTGGCTTGTATAAGCTCTTCTTAGACGTTCTAGATTTCATAGAATATTTCACCTTTCTCACATCTCTTCAAAAACTTTGCTTCAGTGACTCGATTTTGTTTTTTACCATCGGTAATGGTCTTGCTAGCAGAGAGAGCTTCGTCACGCTTATTCCTGTCTCTATATTCGTCACTTTTCATCTTACATTAAACTGCCGATAGGCTTCGATGAAGTCATTAAGAAAGACGGGTTCATAAATTTAACCACCGCACATTTTAACAGTGACTGAAAAAAAAAATACATAATAATAACAATAAAGTTTTATTCTCAATTTTTTTAAAATTACAAAAACTCTGTATAATCATGTTCCGGATTTCACATCCTTTACATGATTAATAATTTTTAAAACAATAATTAGATTTTACATATTTACATTGTTCGTATAATAATAGTAGGAAAAATAGAAAATAAAAACCCACTTAGGAAAAATAAAAATAAATAAATAATTAAGAAGAATACTTAATTAGAATAAAACATAATAAATCTGACACAAACTATGTTAGGTTACGTGTTTGGTTCTTTTGTGAATGTAACGTCGAAGTGAATTTTGATTGTAATTACCGATCTCTTTTATCAATGGGTTTTCGGAAGCTATTGTTCTCGCAAAATATGATTTGGTTTGAGCGAAGACATAATGTTGAATTGTGGGAAGTTCTAAGTCTTGGAGCATGGACGTGATTTTAGTATATCGGGGGTAATTATTTACGATCCTCATACAAAGATTTTGGATCCTTTCAAGTTTATTGAAATTAGTTTTACAAATTGAACTCCACACAGGGGAGGCGTAGGGAAGCTGAGCTCGTATCACTGATTTATAGAGTATAAGTTTGTTTTGAGGGCTTAGCTTGGATTTTTTATTGAAATATGGGAATATTTTAAATATAATTTTTTGGGCTTTATCTGTTTTCCTGTTAATGTGTTCTGAGAAAGTTATTAAAGTTAATTTGCCCAGAGGTAAACCGAGGCATTGTATTGATTTATACCATGGGATGTGTTCTGAATTTAGGGTTAGATGCTGATCTATGCATGGCCTGCGCTTGGTAAAAATTATAGCTTCGACTTATTTGTGCTGATTTTCAGTTTACATATTTGACAGTGTTCGTTAATTTTTTTTTAAGTTAATTATAATCGGTTTATTATTGCATCAATGCGGTACGATGCTGTGTCGTCTTCGTATAGAGACCTTATTACATTGGGATGTTTCAGGAAATCGGGTAAGAATAGATGAATAGGGTTGGGATAGGCAGGAACCTTGAGGAAGGCCAGCAGAGAGTGGGAGTACTTTGAACTTTCTAAATTTTCAACGTATGCAACTTTTTGCATCCACATATATCCTGTCTAATATTTTGAAACTGTATTGCGAAAATTCTAAGCTGTAGAATGATATCAAACAATACTGCATCTATCTGCTTTTTTTTTTTTAAACATGGTGTGTGCTCTACTTTCCCGCAGGGACTAGTCAAAGTGCCAGACTAGTGGGGAATAACGCTCCTCCGGGCTCCTGAGTTCAGTACACGGCACTCTCACATAACAGAACAGCACACTTTATACTTACTCATACACAAGGTCATATACAGTACACACCTCAGGGCCACCTTCCCTGGGAAGATCCATGGTTGGGTGGGTATAACCAAACCACCAGTTGTCCCGAGGATACGGGGCCTCTAGCACTGGGCCAATCACCCGTCTGGAGTATAGCAGATTCAAAGAAACCAACCTAGCCTCGGATGTGGACAGTCTTCACGGAATCGACTCGGCGCGCTTAAGGATATACGAATGGGAACGTGGAACATAAAAACTTTAACAGGGAAGGAGGTCGAGTTGGTGGAGGAAATGAGGACCTACAAAGTAGAAATTCTCGGCATAAGTGAAGTGAAGAAGGGCAGTGGAGAAATGAAATTGGATAATAATTACTCCCTAATTTATGCTGGAGTACCTAGAGGGGTTTTTGCCAAAGAAGGGGTGGGCCTAGTAATGTCGCCAAATATGTATGAGCATTTAGAGAACTGGGAACCAATATCTCCATAATCCAGGTGTATGCGCCAACGGAAGATGCTAATGTTGCAGACAAGGAGGCATTCTACTCGGATTTGCAAAAAATAGTGGATAAAGCTAAAGGAAAAGGAAGGTCAGTAATCCTGAGTGGGGACTTCAATGCCAGAACAGGAAATGATGAAAGATATGGATATGGAGTTCTAGGGCTACATGGAGGTGAGAATGTGAGGAATAGTAATGGACAGCGGCTAATAGACATTTGTGTCCATAATGATTTCCTCATAGGAAATTCTTTCTATCCACACAAGAGGATTCACAAAATCACTTTCTCATGCATGGAACGAAATAGTATAATTTACTATTTCATATACGATAGGAACGTAAGGCACTATTTCGCTGATATTAAAGTAGTAAGAAGAGCGGAGATAGGCAGCGACCACCTTTTACTTGTGGCTGATACAAAGATCATCCCAGAGTATAAAAGGAAAATAAAAGCATTTGAAACACTCAACGTAAGGGCCTTGGATGACCCAGAGAAAAGGGCCCTCTTCACAGAAAGCCTGGAAAATAAATTGAGAGAAACGTCATTCGATGGAGACGTGGAAAAGATATGGAAGGCACTGAAAGCATGTATCCTGGAAACAGCGAATACAGTATGTGGGAAGAAGAGAGTGTCCGGTAAGGGAAAGCGGACAGATTGGTGGACCAATGACCTCCAACGACTGGTTTCTCAGAAAAAGCTTGCCTGGAAAGCATAGCTTAAAGATAGAACTGAAGGAAAGCTACACGTTTATCGAATAGCCAGGAATGAATGTAAGGTAGCCATACGCCAGGCCAAGAAAAAGTCATGGGAGGATTTTGGTAAAAGGCTGAGCGAGGACCATCGCGAATCTATAAGAACATTTTGGCGAAAAGTTAAAACGTTAAGAGGAAAGCAATGCAAGCCCATTAGAAATGTAAAAGGTAGCGATGGAATCGTACTTACAAACAAGGAAAAGATCCTTGGCAGATGGAAGCAATATTTCCAGGAGCAATTCTCCGAAAACCCAGAAACAGACCATTACCATGAACGAGAGTCCAATATGCAGGAAAGCCTGGAGGTTATAGAGGAAGAAGAAATAGAAAATGCAATCCGTAAGCTAAAAAGAGGTAAAGCATCAGGAAGGGATGGAATTGCACCAGAGTATTTGAAATATGGTGGTCAAGAACTTCTTAAAGCACTTCAATCGCTGTTCCAAGAAGTGTATGACAGAAAGAAAATTCCCAGGGGCTGGAAATATTGTATCATCCTCCCAATTTACAAAAAAAGGATGCAAAACAGACTGCAAAAATTATAGACCCATTAGTTTGCAATTATAGACCCATACAGTCAGCCTACCAAGGTGTCATGGCAGTGGTAAGAATAAATGGTATGGAATCGGAACCTTTTCCAATTGCGAGAGGAGTTAGACAGGGAGATAGCTTAAGTCCCCTTCTATTTATAAACGTCATGGACGAAATCCACAAAATCTGCAAGCGCCGAACTGCATGGACAACAATCGGGAAATGGAATATGAGAACTGTCCTCGTTCAAAGCCTTTTATACGCGGATGACATAGTCCTAATAGCCGACACCAAGACCAAACTACAACAAGCTCTGGTAGAATGGGAAGAAGAGTTGCTCAGGAAAGGGATGCAAATTAACACCTTCAAGAGTAAAGTGCTGATTATGGCGAGGGAAGAACAGGAAGATGTCCAATTCATCTGCAATGGCGAAACACTTGAGGTAGTGAAGGAATATACCTACTTAGGGACCGTAATTAGTAGCTCGGGTAAGATAGACGCCGAAATATCAAACAGAATAAGTAAGGCGAATCAAGTGTATTACCAGATTACTAATAGTATTATCGGCCACCGAGAAGTAGATCAGAAGACCAAAATGCATGTATATATGTAAGTCTGTTTACCTATCTACACTCACCTATGGCGGAGAAAGCTGGACAACACTGGACAGGCACTCTAGTCGCATAACGGCAGCGGAAATGAGGTTCCTTCGCAGATCTTTTGGGAGAACTAGAAGGGATCGCATTAGAAAGCAACTAGACGTTACAGAGCTTAAAACCACTCTAGAAAGACGGCAACTCCAGTGGTTTGGTCATGTCTGCCGGATGAACGAGGACACGAATCCTATAAAGGTATTAGAGGCTCGACCCACAGGAAAGAGACCACGCGGACGCCCCAGAATTACTTACCAAGAATATATCCAAAGAATTGGAAGTAAAAGAGGCAAATCGCTCAATGAGATGAAGCGACTAAGCAGGGACCGGGAGGAGTGGTTGCGCTGGATTGAGGCTCCTCGATGCTAGCTAATGGCATAAGAGGAAGATAAAGAAGAAGAAGAAGAAGAAGTGTGCTCTACTTAAAATTTCTGGTGTGTCCACTCACACGACTTTCCTTACTACTTTGGGTGAAAGTACATTTTTTTTTTTTTTCTATGTTTAGCTTTGTGGACTATTAAATTATAAGATATATTGTTTTCGAATTATCAAAAACTAAAAAAAAAAAGGTGATCGGATTTTCATAGGAACATCCGCAGAATAGTTTAGAGAACATAAGTAAAAAGTTCAATGCGCTGAATCTTTGCAACTAATGGATCAATATATATTATTTTTTGTTTTGTTGGAAATTAAATTGCTCTTCAAATGATCATAAAAAAACAATGTATACTTCTTGAGTTATTGGCGAATTAAGTTTAAATTTCTTCATAACTATTTTTTCTAGGAGATGTGCCATATATGATCAGGAAAAGTGCTTTAGGACTTTTACGTTTTACAACATTACATTTTAGGACAGTTTCATCAAAATCGTTAGATCCGTTATGGTGCTATAGTCGATAAAAAAACATTTTTTTCGGCTATTGCCCAGCCGCAATTGCGTACATGGTGGCCGATTTGATACACAGGCATCGGGGGTCAAAGCCCTACAAACCAAAATGTTATACCAGCTCAATCAGTTATCTAATACATAAAAATTAATGTGGGTTTGTTTGTTCGTATTTTATGCGCTGCCAAACCATTCATCCGATTGCAATGAAACTTCGTCAACTCGTTGCTTGCACTTGCGCGAAGGCTAAAGGCAGGCTGGGTTTGAAAAAATCGTAATCTAAGTGGTTGAAAAAAATTGTTTCTAAAGCCTAAGAATTTTTTTTTCGAATAACTCCAAAACGATACATCTTCTGGAAAACTACAGGTATTCATTTGAAAGATAATTAAATTCTATACAAAACAAAAACAAAATCATCTATTATATGCATTATAGCTATCCTTACCGTAATCGTTTCTATATATTAATAGGCAAGCAGTTTTTACTCCGCCTGTATGCATAGTAGTAAGGAAATAGATATATCATTGGATAGGTATTGTCGTGTAGATGTGCTATAAAATAAATGTACTATAAAAATTCACATATTTTTCCGTTAATTCAGGTCAAACTCTGTTTCTGACTTTTCCACGCATATCTCTTGAACAAGTGGACCGATTTTGTTACTTCTCTATTTGTTTTGTGGGGTTTGAGCACTTTGTGCCTGTGTACCAAATCGAATACCCTGTGCGTTATAGCGGAAAAATATTTCTTCCATCGAGTGTAGCGCCAAAACAATTTAGAAATGTCTAAAGTTCCACATCCCCTTTTCCAATTCCAATTCATAGCGTTATGGATGTGAATCCTGATTCATTGAGGAATATACAGTTAAAAATATCTAGTATTTCGTCAATATTCTCTGAAAATTGGGCTGCAGCAAATATTATAACGATTTTTTTTTTTTTTTTTATTAAAAATAAAAGTTGGATAGAGGGCGCAGATATAAAATTTACCAAATGTAAGTATCAGCCCAGTGATTACTCATCTTCTAAAGTCCTCAAGATCGGCACTATGAAGTCTCGTCTTTCAAAACCCAAAAATGTAGGTTGAAGACAGTTGTATCATCGCGAAGTATCAGTGAGTAGACCACAACGGCTGAAGTACCATATACAAATAATACGGAGGTTATTCATACATTCTTCCAATTGGGAAAATGTTCATATGTATGACAATGACGATTACTTTGTATATGATTCGTATGATTGTGAGAGTGATGATAATTATTATTAAGGGTAATTTAATTATAGGTTCAATAGGACATTAAACTATAAAATAAAGTGTTGCTTATTTGTATAATCTAAATTTTCGCCAATTTGATTGTATAACTTCTGTACCTTCGGTGAATAAGTGGTTAACTGGACTTATAAGAAACATGAGTTACGTCCACTACTGGGTTGTAAAAGGTGACTTATACATCCAGTAGAAAAGGTTTGGTTAAAAACTAAGATAGTGTGGAGATAGGACGATGTGAATAATTCACCAAATTCCTTAAACGCTGATTTTTGGGAGGTAATTAAACTTTGAAACTATTCTCCAGAAAAGTTTGAATTTTTGACTTAACCACTTATTCACCAGAGGTACAGATTTATACTGCATTAAATTGCGCTATTAATCACCATATATTATTTAAATACATTTTTTTATTCCCTAATTTAGTTTTTAATTTGATGAAGATAAAAAACAAATATTATTCATCATGACCAAAACCATGAAATTGTAGAATAAAATATTTTTATCCACCTAGGAAGTAAGGCCCATAAGTTTCTGGCCTGTCCTTGTTCCCCTACTTCAAGCAGACCGAGACTTCTCCACTATGCATGTTTATGCCTGCACTATCCATACCCATCACCCTACTTCCTTAGTCCTGTCAGTCCGTATCTAACCTTAAAGGAATCTGTGAGTTTTAACAATGTTCAAGATCGAATACCGTGTGGTTATTAAATTCTTGTGTAAAGAGGGCCTTTACTCCTGCGCAAATTAAAGAGCGCATGGAGAGTCCTCCTCATCATATTCCACTGTGAAAGATTGGGCAAAATTATTAAAGTTAGAGAGAGAAAGTATAGATGGCGACCCGTGTCCTGGTCGCCCATTGGAAGCTGTTACTTCTGAAACAATCCAACTTGTGGAAGCTGAAGACCAAAGAAATAGCAGCAAAGTTGGGCTTTCAAAACCAAGTGTTCTGAGTATCATTAAAGAACATTTGCATATGAGCAAGATGGGTTCCAAAATTTTTTTCCGCTGCTCAAAAAGAGGAACGTGTTCGCTGCTGCAATGAATTTTCACGTGGGTATAATGCCGACCCAAAAATATTCTTGGATTCAATTGTAACTGGGGATGAGAAAATGGTTCTATACTATAACCCACTCAGCAAAAGGGAGTCCATGGAATGGAGAAGCACCTCCGCTAAAAGCAAGTCACGCAGCCGACTAAAAAGGTAATGGCCACCATTTTTTGGATTGTAGAGGAATACTGCTGATTGATTTTTGTTCAATAGTGGGGGGGGGGGGGGGCACGTGCATGCCTTATGACCGGGAAACCCCATTCTTGTATGTTTAAAATAAAGAGTTGTTAATATTCGTGAACCTGAGATAAGAAGTACGCCATCTCATGTTAGTATATATTTATTGATCACTAAGCTGTTATCCCTGAAGGTGCAATTAAGTGATATTGTGTTAGTGGCTTAATTCAATTAGTACTAATTAACTTAATTTATTCTATTTGTTAACAGGTCTCATATTATGAAATATGGCTTATCTGAATAGACATCGCCTTGAGGTCCCGTGACTTGCTTCTGTGCCGCACAATCTCCGTCCAGGGTAGTGAGGGTCGGAAGCTGATTATAGGGAAAGCTAAGCTTCAGATGTAGCTTGATCACGGCGTGATACTTCTGTCTACCGTGGCAGCCGTCTTGTAAGTGGGGGGAGGAAGGCCTCTTGAAGAGATAAGCAATGGTGAGGTGGGCTTAATCCTTGCCTCAAGAGCGAAGGGGTGTCTGGTGCCGCGCCTGGGTTGTTGTGCGGCCACCGTCGCTATGGGAGGGGGGTGATAGATATGAGACCCGGGGCTCCTAAAATATATACAACAAAAAAAAAGAGCGGGAAAATCGGAGACTGTAAATCCGAAAATTTTAAAGAAGGAACACCACAGTGAATGCCGAATATTATGCAACCCTACTTCACTGCTTACGAGAAGCCGTCAAAAAGAAAAGGCCGGAGAAGTTGAGCAGAGTTGTTCGGCTTCACAATGCCCCTGTCCATTGATTTTCAAGGCTGCTGATTCCAAGAAACCTCCCATCCACCCTGTAGGGTGGACCAGCCCAGACTTGGTCCCTAGCGACTTCTACCTTTTCTCAAAGTTTAAATCTAACCTTTCTGGGAGAAGATTTAACACCGATGAAGAGGTCCAAGTAGTGGTGGAAGATCATTTTTCAAACAATCAAGAAATTTATTTGTTTCAGGGTATAGAAATGTTGCCTATGCATTGTATTAAGTGTGTAGAATAGAGGAGAATATATTGAAAAACGATAACACCAGTTTTTTTCTTTCACCTTTCCTTCTTCCTCAGGTCAGAAACTTATAGACCTTTGTAGGTATCTATCATTCTCAATATATCCTTCTCCATCTTATTCCACCCTTTGAAAGTATTTTAATATAGAGGATTTATTCAATCCTAGATAAAAAGCGATCCATGAACTGCTCTGAGATTTCATCAAGGATTCCCATGCTATTAACTGAGGTAAAGGGTTGCTCCACAATCTTCCATTTATATTTTATGAACCATTTTCCCTAATTCCCTCTAATAATGATGTTTATATAATTTTTCCAAACCTTCAGATTTCTGAAACTCCCTCCCAACTTTCATATTATATGCATCTCATATTCAAGCTTCCCTTCACCTGTTAATTTCTCAAGCTCTCAGGAGGTGAAAACATCTCTACATTAGCCTATACTTAATAAAGGCAGCAAGACAGTTTTATTTATTAATATCTCAAGAAACAAAGCCCCACAAAAAAGATCATAAGTTTCTTTCTTTCGGTAAAACTTTACAAGAGGGGCGCGTTATCACTGATTCCTCACGAGCTTACCCAAAGGTCGCCGGACTAGCATACTCTAGCGCCATTTGTGCTAACTAACTGCTTTGCATTCAATTGTAATACTCGTATTCATTAGAATTATTGAAATTATTACTGCTTTAATTAGATATTATTTAAAATTATTAGTGATGTCGATTTCCGCTCTTTACGTTCGTCCAAGAAACAAAACAACAACGGATCCTTTTCAGTTGAGGTCTTACTGACATTACCATTATTACTGCTTTAATTAGATCACTGCTGTCGACTTCTGCTCACTCAAGAGATAAACAAACCCCAAAAGTTCCTTTTCAGTTGAGGTCGGGTCCTTACCTTAATTTTTATTATCACTCCTTTAAATTATTACTACAACTTCCCCAGAAGTCGACAGCATTAACAATTTTAAATAATATGTAATTAAGGCAGTAATAATTTTAATAAATGCAATGAATACGAATGTTGCAATGCAATACAAAGCAGTTGGTTAGCACAAATGGCGTTAGTGTGCTAATTGGCGACCTTCGGGAGGAACCAGTGATAACGCGCCCCTCTTGTAAAGTTGTACCTTTCTTTCTATTTCATGATTACATAAATAGAACTTGACCATTGGTTATTAATTCTTACTTACTTCCTACTTCTACTTGTCACATGTATTTCAACAGTTAACCAACAAAAACTTTTTATAACAGCAATAATCCTGAACTCTGAGATGAAACTACAACATTCACAGATCACATTATTAAATTTTAATAATGCATCAAAATAAAAAAACAAATTTTTATCACAAACATTTTGTTTTTGCTGATCAATTTAGTATTTAATAAATTAACAAATAACGCTTTAAAGCTTTTAACTGAATTAATCAAGCATATTCAATTATAAATTGTCATATATAATGAAGAAATATTCAGATAAAGGATATAAAAAAATTAACAAATCTCAAAAAAAAAATTTATTCCCTATGAGTGTAACATTTTTTTGAAAATACAAAGGAGTATAAAATTAATGTTGTTTTCTTCGGAAAGAACAACCTGAAAAAAAAAAAATAATAAGAAATAAAGGAATACAAAATTCGAAAACAATGCACTATTACAAACTCTTACATATTATGTAACTTATAGTTTAATAAAAATCGTAACCAAAATAAATCAATCTGCAAGCATAGATGAAAAAGTAAACAAATAAATGTATAAAGTATATTTATATTTGATTCCATGGCTTAGAATATAAATAAAAAAAAGGGACTACCAAATCAATTACAGCCATAGCAGGTGGTCAGCAAATCATACATCCTTGGCAACCTTTTGACTACCCCATGATTTTGATATTCCTGATTTTATAAATGACCTCCTGAGTTTTTGTCAAAACCATTCGTTTAAGAAGTTTTGGAAAGAAGGAAAAATAAATAGAGGAGAAAAACGAAAAAATATTTTGAGGCAATTTCTGAAAAAAAAAAAAGAGATTTTTTTCTTATCTAAAGAAAAGTAAACCCTTCCAAACTTTATTTTATCAAATAAATGAAGTTTATAGGGTTTATTTTTCTTCCTGAAAATATAACAATAGAAAAAGTTGATAAACCATTTTGAAAAAATGGTTGAACTAATTATGGAGAAAAATGCTTTTAGTATATTAAAAAGAATCACGTATATTAGTATATTTAAAGGTTTTATCATCGGGCAGTATAGGACTTCAATGGAAGTCTTAAGCCGAAAAAAAAAAAAAAAAAGGTTTTATCATATTTAATCTGACAAAGAGAAATGATTTGAGATGAGGTCAGATCTCGGTGGAGGGTCAAAAATTATACAGTGATATCATATGTAAAATTCGCTAAAGACACGTTTTGATTTGTTTGAGTTATATAATGGATTATATTATAGCTATCTACTATTTATGACCCCCCCTTTTTTTTTTATTTTATTGAAACTCTAAGCATTCTTCAAAACTCTGAACTAACGACTTCATACACACAAGTTTTAACTAAAGTGGTTCATAAATTTAGGAGAATGAACAATGTTTAAAAATACGGGACAACAAAAGAACATTTTGTTTTTAAATAACTGTTTAGGTCTCATCCGATCCTAAAACATTTATATAAGGTGAGAACATAAAACTTTTTTTTTTTAATTCCTCATCTCAGAAACTTATCCAGTATTCTAACAAAAATAGAAAATCCAGTATATTAACAAAGAATCTTAATTACTAAATCAGTGAAATCAACAAGAGGTAAAGTAAGATCAGTAATACTACAGGCATTAAAAATATAATAAAATATGAAGGTTCTCAGGGAATATAGCCATTAAAAATTAACAACAAACCATAAAAGCATCTTATTCTTCACTGTAAAAGAATACCTATTCTTTTAAAAAAAAAAAAAAGAAAAGAAAAGAAAATTCCAAACTGAAGTTTAATTTCAAATAAAAATAGAATACATATGAAATATAATAATCAATTAATCATCACTTATTTTAAGTTAATAGATAAATAAAAAATGATTACAATGACCTACTATAACATTGTAATAAGTGAATAACAACAGGGCTTGTGTAATAAGGGATTTATCACAAAATTAAAACACTTTCCTACTATAAAAACTCATAGCTGTGGAATGTTAAAGGATTGGAACCATGACATAATATCTCTTCCACATAAGGAAGGAGACCAAAAGGAATGTACTATAAAAGTGGCAAATAGAAGTAAGAAATTATATAAGTCGCAAATAATTTATCAACCCCTAATCAAAAGGAATGTATTGGTGAAAAACTAAAGGAAGATCCTTATAGGGCACATATGCCTAAGCCTAACAATAACCTTTGCTGCTGAAATAACAATGTTAAAAAAATGCAAGATAGTATATTTGACAAGGTCTCTGAAGTTATGTAGAAGGAGAAGGATTTCCTAAACTCATTCATTACCTATGCTCTGTCCACGAGATTCTTCCTTAACAGTCCGGGAACCCATGCAGAAAAACATGACTTAATTTTCAAAAAGGTTAACCTATTTCAGACAATTATGTTCTTGAAGAAGAGCTAAAAAATAAAACAGATGTCTGCCGCCGGAATACAAAATGGCAACCAATTAAACATGGAAATTTTTGGGGTATTTTTAGTCATTGATTATAACTCCAAAATGATGCTTCCTAGCGAAAACTTTTATATTTCTAAAATTAAAGAACATTAAATTCTGTCGGATGAGTTTTTAACATTATAAATTTGGTTCAGGAAAATGGTCGAAACCTGCAGTCGAAAAAAAATTCACATTTACCAAAAAATTCTAGTGACTTTTAAACTCCTGTAACATGGAAACGCCTATTCCAAATTAAAAATCTTTCAAATAAAACTTGTCAAGTAAACGGCAATACCCATCAACTAATGGATTGCATCAAAAGCTACTGATTTTGTGATATCTAAAATTTTGGTCATATAAATTTTTGTCGTATCTTCACAAGTTATACCTTAGAGCTAGTTTTTTTTTGTCTAAACCAATTTTTTAATTATTTACACACTTAGTTAAAACCGACAGTCTTCAAACTTGTTTAGCCTATTGAAGTCAAAAAGATTTACAACTTTGGTCCTATGACTTTTTGTCGTATCTCCATTACTTCTAAATTCAATGAAGCTGAAATTATAGATATACGACAAATTTTTGAAATTTATCACCTATTTTTCAATTATTTCCACATTTAATGGAAACTGACAAGTCTTCAAACTTGGAAGACCTATCAATTTCAAAAAGATATACAACTTTGTTCCTATGACTTTTTCCCGTATCTCCAGCGGCTATAAATTCAAAGGAGCTAAATTTTTAGATATACGACAAATTTTTGAACTTTTTCAAGCTTTTTATTTATAACTCCAAAACGAGGGTTCCTAGAGAAAACTTTCCAATTTATAGAGTTAAAGAATATTAAATTAATTTATACTTGCAATGGGAAAGTTTTCATTAGGAAGCGCCGTTTTGGAGTTATAAATAGAAGCTGGAAAAAAGTTCGAAAATTAGTTGCATATCTAAAAATTTAACTCCATCGAATTTATAACAGACGGAGATACGACAAAACGTCATAGGACCAAAGTTGTATATCTTTTTGACTTCAATAGCCTTGACAAGTTTCAAGACAGTCAGTTTCCACTATATGTGTAAATAATTGAAAAATTGGAGAAAAAGTAAAAAATTTGGTCTAGACATAAAAACAACTAGCTCTATCTAAGGTATAACCAATGGAGATACAACAAAAATTGATAGGAACAAAATTGCAGATATCACAAAATAAGTAGCTTTTGTTGGTAGGAATTACTGTTTACTTGACAAGCTTTATTTAGAATATCCGTTTCCATGGTACAGGCGTTTAAAAGTAATTATACTGAATTTGTTGGCAAGGTGACAGAAATTGTTGTTTTTTGACCAACGGTTTTGACCATATTCCAGAACCAAATTTATAATATTAGATACTCATACGACATAGAATTTAATGATCTTTAATTCCTAAAAGATAAAAGTTTTCGCTAACAAGCACCATTTTGGAGTTATAAATCAATAACTGAAAATAAACCAAAAACTTCCATGTTGGAATGGCCGCCATTTTGTATTACGGCGGCTTCGTGACAGCAAACGTCTATTTTTTAGCTCTTCTTCAAGAACATAATTATCTGAAATAGGTGTAAAATAAGTCATGTTTTTCTGCATGGGCTTCCCAGACTATAAGTTGTTTGTCTACGCTAACTACGGGAGAATATTGCTTCGTGTCCCAACAAAGTTTTGTCAAATATTTTTGTTTTGGAAACTACCTCCATACATAGAGAGAGAACTTGGAAACTATCAGTCAGGATTCAGAAGATGCCACTGAGCCAATGATCAAATCTTAACTTTGCAGATGATCTCGGAAAATGGTGCTGAATACAAGCTGACCACTCACCATCTTTTTATAGATTTCGAGTCTACATATGGCACTATTATTGTCAAATAGAAGCTGTACAAGGCCCTGCAAGAACTTGGAAGAGTTACAGGAAGACTCACATGCCTGGTGAAGGTGAGCAATTCCAAATGTGTAGTTCTTGTAGAATCAGAATTGTCTGAAGTATTAAAAACTAGCAGCAGAATAAGGAAAGGAGGTACCCCCGTGCATGCCTTAAATTCAATACAGCATTATAAAAGGCTGTGCGAATATCAAGAATACAGACAAGTGGCACTATTCATACAGGAAAAAAATAAATAAATAATGAGAAGATAAATGCAAAAGGCCAAGTAGTTCTGATTTTTTTATTGTTATATATACAATTTTACACATTTTGGGTTCTCACTGTACAATTTTGCTCATTTAAAGTTTTTTACAACACGAAAATCCAGTTTATATTTATAAAACTCAACATATTCCCAAGCGATTCATTAGCGGTAGTTATCAATTCTAATAAGTGTTAAAAAATTCAAATTAATTTCCCTTTTAAACACGTTGACTACCACTGTACTTTTCAGGATTCCAGTAAAAAAAGCCAATTTGATTCAATTCATGTTATATTATTAAAAACTCTAATTATAGTACACAGAAATAAGCAAAAAGCATATAAAATGTGTTTTTTGAGAAAAAAAAAGCCAGATTGAATTTGTACCATAACTAAAAAATAACGAGAAAAATGTTATTTCTGTCCAATCTGTCCTTGAAGATCTTCCACTCCAGCCCTTTGAGTTGAAGATTGTTTTAAAAATTATCACAAACCATAAAAATATTCTTTTACTTGTTGATTTTGAATAAACTTTGTATAATTATATTTTCTATTCATGTAAGCCAACTTTGATTTTTGTTCTCTCGCCTGAAGCTATCTATTCATATTTACACTGATACTCTATGAACTTTCTCATAGCTCCACGAAGATGGCAAGTAAACAAAATACGAGCTAACTCCTAATAGGCATTCAATGTATTAAACTGATCATTTATTTTATTTAAAATACATAAATATGTATAAACAACAAACAAATATACATAAATATTAAGCACTCATGCATGCGAGCAAAAAAACACACAACTTCAAAAATTATGTACTAACCTTCCGTTAATCTAGCTCTGCCACCAGTAGGTTGACAGAGGATGGTGGAGCACCCAGCACACACAACTACACTTTGGGCATGAGAGAAAACAGTTGTTATTTTATAGCATCCTAAAAACAAAAAAAAAATTACTATACTTTAAATTTACAAATTTAAAATTCAAATATTGATATCAATCCTAGAAAATCTTAAAAGCATATCCTTAAAACAGAGAGTTTACTTATTTGAACTAAGAATTTAATAATAATAATTGTTTCAATAAATGTACTGTAACATTAGAAGGAAAAAAATTGATTTAGCATAAAACCGTTTACTTTTCCGGGTTTAGAATATGCTGTTAGCATTACTTCTTGTTAATAACATAATTTCATTTTCCTCCTCTCTTCTAATAAAAAAACAAGAATTACATCCATGTTGGAAACTTGCATGTATATATTCCTTTCACGAAAGCTATAACGTATAGTTTTAAACGTTTAAACAACATAATACATGTACGATATATTATAACAATATCATAGGATTATACATATAGGGAAGGTTATAACGATATAGGTTATGCGAGAGAAGTTGGGCGTTGCCATGAGAAGTTTCCTAATCTTTAATTATTTGTAGGTCTATAGAACCAAGACTTCATAATCACTCTCTTCTAGCCTGCTAGTCTTTGTGCTGTTACGTTAATAACTAGGAGCTATTCTATGCCAAATCATGCAGAGGCCAATACCCACTTGCCACAGATTTTAATGAGAATTTCTGAAAAGTTTCAGAATTATGGTCGTTTGAAGTTTAAAGAGATTTGAACTTCGGAGGACAGTTGGGAGCTGGAAACCAGCTTGTTTGTATGTATTTGGGGTTTTCTAGGTAAAATCAATATTTATTGAGCTAGAGGCTTAAAAATTTATTCATGTGTCCTAAATTTTGTGGAGAATCAAATGATACTATACGTATAAGAATTAAGATTTTTCATCATGTTTAAAATTATTCCTTGAATATAAAAATATTGGTGGGACTTTCAGTTTTAAGATTTTTATTTTAAAGGAAACCTAATAATTTTGTTTTGCCGGTTGCGGAAATGGTATGTAAACAAAAGCAAAGTTTGTATTAAAAAAATTAGATGGAAAAATTCTTCTAAAATATACCACAATAGAGCAAAAGTATATTGAAAATACAACTTACAAGGTTCATTTGCATTTACTTGGTACATGTACAGGGTGTCTAACATTAATCAGACCAAATGCTTCTCAGGGTCAAGAGGATGATCTAATAAAAAAATGCTAAAAACAAAAGTTGTTGATCAACTTCTGTAGTTTCATGTTGCTACTGTTAAAATAATGAACATTTTGAATTCATAAAATCAAATTTTCCTTTCATAATTATGGAAAAATCATTTCAGAAACCTTATCTTTTTTTTTGCAAAACTATACATATAGGCTTTAGTAGTATTTGTAATAGAAAGACAATGAAAAAACACATGAAAATGATGTATGCATGTCTCCAAGATTCCAGTTTATGAGGTGCTTGAAACATAATAATGACCTCAAATAATGAAAACAAGATTTTAAAATTACATAAATCTTTTAATTTTGTAGATATCTAAATGCGTTTAACGGAGGGGGGTCTTCCAAAACTTTATAATGACTATAAAGCAGAGTATTAAAAAATATATGTCATCTGCTAATCCCAAGTTGTGTCAAAGTTTAAAAGCAATAGCGATTGGTGAAACTACAGAAGTAGACCTACAACTTTTGTTTCTAACATTTTTTTTATTAGATCGTCCGTTCGGCCCTCAGAAGCTTCAGGACCGAATTATATTGGACACCCTGTATATGTACCAAGCAAATGCAAATGGACCTAGTAAGTTGTATTTTCAATATAATTTAACTCTATATTGGTATATTTATGAAGAACTTTCACTCTCTAATTGATTAAATACAAACTTTGCCTTTGTTGAATATACCATTTCCGCAACAGGCAAAATTAAATTATTAGATTTATATTGTAATAAAACTCTTGAAGCTAAAAATCCCACCAATAGGTTTTCATTATTTGAAAGAGAATTTCAAACTCTTTTCAGTAATACAGTATTAGGGTGTCTGGAGAGAGATTTTAGCCATAGATATTTTTCAATGTATACATCACAACTTTGAAAGAATATTTATTTTTATATTATGAATAATTTTAAACATGATGAAAAATCATGATGCCCATACTTATAGTATCATCTGATTCCCCATCAAATGGGGTATGGTATATGCATGAAAAATATGTTTCATCCAAATATATATTTTTTTTTTGGAATCTTTATAGCTATTGATTAAAACCTGCATCATTTTTTTGTTCCAAACTAAATCATATTTTCTACTTCAGGTAAAATATTCTTAACTTCATAAATAGGATGCTCATGATATCCTACACTGTGCACGTATCATGAATCAGGGGATCAATTATACAAATACCATGGACCAGTTTCTGTCAGTTCAAGTGGGAGGATATGCTGAGGCACTCTCACGAGGCAGCTTGGGTAGAACTCTTGCGACATTAAGGCAAAACCTTACCGACTTCCATAAGATTTTTTTTCAATAGATGACGACATAATTCGTGCAAAATTTTCTTCCTTGTTTATTTGAAAATGGCTGAATGAAACATCTAAATATTTTTTGCTGATTCAATAATTTCACTGTAATAGAATATACAATAACTATTTTTGAGAACAAAATTTAATTGATTAATTGGATTTTTAATTTAATTTCAGAAACTATAACTTAAAAAAAAAAGGCTTATACAGTGATGGCAAATCCTCTATTTACTACAGATACAAGAAAAAATATTCAATTTTTTATGATTTACATATTCTGAAAATTAATTATAGTTAATTCAAGGCCAAGTAATTTGCCGCAATACAAGTAGGGGAACTTCACTACTAGTCGAGGTAGTGGTGCTTTCTACCTGGAAAGTTTTGATATTTTGCACTTCTAGTCAGTTTCTGGATAGCATTGGCTCTCACTTGTGGTAAAATCGAGCATAATTTTTTTTTTCCTTTTTTTGTACAGTTTACTAATATGATGTTTCGGAAATCGAAATCAGTAGCTTTATTATGGTTTTAGTCAAATTAAACTGAAAAAAAAAAAAAGTGGGACCTACAGAGTGTTAATTAATCGTGTGAAATTTTCTGTATTTCAAGAAAAAACCTGCTGTAAGTAGGTTTACTTTTTTTTTTTTCGAAAATATCCAAATTGCTGAAATTAGAGTTCAATCCAGGTTAACTAATATGAATGACTGACTAATATATCAGCTTGTTATTTGGTATGACCGTTAGCAAGATCTTATCGAAACTGCAGAAACCATCCATCGAAAGTGAGTATCATTTAATTAAATTTTCCCTAAAACGAAGGTGTTGATAATAATTCATAATTATTTCTTTTCTGTCAAAGGTTTTATTTTTAAACTGAGAAAAAAGTGTTAAAAATCATCAAAAAGTTCAAGTTACATTTTAAGCATCAAACGGAGAAATTTTCAGTATTTCAAGAAAACACCTGCTGTAAGTGGGTTTTCTTTTTTCAGGGAATATGTAACCTGCTAACATCAAAGTTCAGATCCAGATTAACTAATGAACATCTGAATGAATTTAGCTATAGCATTATATGTGCCAGAGTACAAGAAACTGGCAGAAGAAATGCAGTGTCAGGCTTCACATTAAAATATTTTTTTCATATATTTTCAAGTTAAATTTAACTCTTATTTTTACATTTCTTCTTTTGTGTCATCTTTCTTGGTCTACGTTTCTACACTAAAATATAAATACAAAATTATAAGAATGATTAACAATACACTAATTATTTTTTGGTTGCTTCTCATTTTTAGTATAATTTTAATGATTTAAAAGATAATTTTGTAATAAAATAAACAGTGATATATTAATACAATAAAAATGGTTAGTTACTTTTGTTATACGTATTGTTTTTCAGAAGAACAGATCTTAAGTTTTTCATTATTATACGATTATTTTATTAAAAATTAGATAATTTATTGGGTACAACTTAACAATGTGGTCGCATTATCAGTGTCTGCCTCTAAACTTACCCGAAGGTCGCCGCACTAGTACTCTCTAATCAACTTCCGCTCCCTATGCTCGCTCAAGAGATAAACAAACACCCAACGGATCCTTTACAGTTGAGGTTGGGGCCTTACCATAATTTAAATTATTACTGCTTAAGTTACAACTTCTCCAGACCACCGGAAGTCGACAACACTAATAATTTTAAATAATATCTAATAAATAGTAATAATTTTAATTAATAAAAAGCAGTTAGTAAGCACAAATCGCACTAGAGTGCTTGTGAATGACCTTCGGGCAAGTTCGGGGGCAGAAATTGATAATAAGAGCAAATTGTAACATTGTATCCTTTACTGGAACATTTAATTGAATGAATTTACATTAAATTACTAACATAATTATTTAAAATAAATTCTCATGATTATATGCCATTCTTACTGGACCCTCACTAGAACATTGTTCATTGAAATGAAAGATTCTCTTTGTCGTAGGAAAACTGCGTGAAACTCACTCTATTTCATCCAGATTCATTATATACACCAAATATGATGGCCATCACAAATATAAACAAACTTTAGTATTAATTTCTAAGTTCTGAGTCGGATGACTCTGAAAGTCAATTAAAATGTTTTGTTTAGTTTATATTCGAAAAAAAAAAGGTAGAAAATTGGGAAAGTACACATTAAAAAAGGTAATTGATCCACAGAGAATTTCATACACATTTTACCACACTCAATAGTGAACAATTCAAAACTTATTTCAGAATGACAAGGAATATTTGACACAATCAAAACGATGACAGCTATGGATAAAAAATTTCAGAAAAGCTATATGTGCTGAAGAGAAGTTGGCAATTTGTTTGAGGTCAATAAGAACAAAAAAAACAATTTTATTTAAAATACTTCTATTTTAAAAAACTACTAAACCAATTAATTTAATCATGAAATAAATTAACTAATTTAGAGAATTTTTAAATTAAAGTATTCACCTACACAAGAATAGTTTTACTTTAAATTTATTACAGTCATGTACGGAGTACTCCACGGCAATAGGTAATTTCGAGTCGACAACATTGGTAGTTAAGGGGAAGGTAGTTGAATTTGAGTGGAGGGGGAAGCGGAATCAGCTTGGAAAACGGACCTCACATAGAGTTGGTTCTGGAAACTGTGCCTTGCGTAGTCAACTCTGCTCACCTCAGCTCGGTTTCCACCCTCCCTATCAACGTGTTCAGTTTGGTTGCGTGGTCCACTCCACTCCGCAACCGGTGGCCACCCGGCCTTAAAAAATAAGTTAAATTTGAATTCTTAATAAATTATACATTTTTTTTAACATACTGCAATTTTTTTGTGCATAATAAATTTTATTAGAACCAAAATATATATGTGGCTCATGAAAATTTTTTAATTCTTACGTTAGGCACCACTGCTCCAGACCAATAACTCTGCATACCCCTTTAGGTTCCTGCCCGTCCATCCCTTTGGTGTGAAAAGTTTATTTTACTAATTAGACGGCTTTAATTATTTTTATCTCTTAAAATTTTTTCACAAAAATAATCTATACATCTATCCCTAAAGCTGTATAACATCCTTTTTTTTTATTTATTTAAATTCTAAAGCCCATTTATTTATTTCTATTTAAATATTTTTATTACCCTCACTAATTTGACATACTACAATCTTCAAACATAATTATTGGCAATTCTATGTTAGAAGTAAGTTGCAATTTGCAGGATGAAAATTAGACATTCCGTTTCAAAGAAAATTTGGAAGTAAATTTTCCTAATTTTGAAGCAAGACATGGCAGCCATAAAATGAACTATAACGGTGATGTTTTAACCCCAGACAGAATTCATCGTTAAATATTGCAAACTGTTCATCATAAATATATTTTAAAAAGTTTAAAATTAAAGGAAACTCCAATTTGTTTCCATTAAATAATATAAAATTAGAAATTATTAAGTTAACTTCTATTTTTATATTATTACAGAATGTTGACTGCTTGGTGGGAGGGAGGAGGTTCGGTCGCATCCGTCTTCTCTAACAGGCTGGGTGGTGAAACTTAACCCTCACATATGATTTATACGTGAAAATACAATAATTTTAAAGTCATACTATGGGGCTTTGGCCTACATGACCTAGAGATAACACACATGGATAACTGCGTTGGCTGGTTCGAAAACCCACAAAGTCATTGAGTCTTTATTGACAGTTACGTCTTAGTTAATCAGTTATTTTTAGATTAGACAGTGTGGAAGCTTTCTGAACCTCCTCTGTAGTCAATCCAGGATCAGAAAATCCTGGTATAAATATTTCTAGGGAAACTTCTTAAAATAACCTTCTTATTTTTAATCCTTGTTAATATTTTAATGGATTTACTTGCTATTTCTCACATGGATATGATGCATCATCATAGTTAGATGCCAGCTTCTTCTTCAGACACGTCTATTTTAGATATCGCCACAGATAGCTACAACACCTGGTGTCTTTTATGACTTGTAAGTTCACCCTTATACTTCAGAAAAGTTATGCATATATTGAAACATTCTAAAAATATTACTAGTTATGGACAGAATAGATGTCGGTCCTTCAAAGGTCCTTATATCAAAAATAGTGATTTTTAACAATGATACAGGCTTCGATAGATCTTGCCTAATAATTAAATCAGAATGGACTATATTAAAGAGTAAGGAGAATCAAATAAGACACTATTTTATACTTTTCAGTGTTATTTTGATTTTTATATTTAACCGGTTATCATTAATTAAATGACCCTTTTAAATCATCTTTATTGCATGACATCATCTGCATCCATAGCGAGCGCTCAAAGCACCAAGTTTTCTTTGTGCAGATTAATGCTTCAGACGAAACATATATTCAGACAGCAAATATAATAAAACCTGTTAGATATTTCCTTCGATGTTTTATATTTATGAGTCCTGCTAGATATTTTGACAGGCTACCGACTTACAACCAATTTACCGATTACGATATTAACGTAACCCTAGAGATCCCATCTCTGAGCGAGCGCATTCAAATAATACCATTAAATTGCATGTAGTCCTGAATTGTATAGAATCGCCCCAAGTCTCAGTATCGCACCTGTTTTTAAGGTAGTACCTCTAGAAGGGAAGTCATTAGAGCCAGTAAGCTAAGATCCAACAAAGAACAAAACCTTGCTCCACAAGATATGTTCAAATTCTGCAATAAGAAGATATTAGGAATAAAGTAAATTTTAGGTTCTACTCAAGATATCAAATAAACTGAAGTTAAATCAACAAAGAGATTTGAACTTGGCTAGCCAGTAACTGGAGTTGGAGGATACTACAGATTCGTTTCTAAGAATGACACATCAGATGTTATGCTAAGAATTGGATCAACACAAACCTTCTATTGAGTTTACAAACCCATCATATTTTAGAAACATGGGCTACAAAGCTTTTATAGATGAAGGTCACTGGTGTCTCTGAATAGTTAATAGTAAACAAAATTTAAATGACATTCATGTTTTAATCCACCAGGCCGAAAAACAACCATACAGTTATCCAAAAATGATATAGTGAGGGTTGCAATAAGAAAAGTTGTGAAGAAAATTACCACAACGGAACTGAAAAGTGTCATGAAGAACGAACAAAATCACGGAAAAACTATGTAACGAATGACATTTCATCATCACTCTGCAATACTTAAGAATAAAATGTAAATTTTTATGGTTACTAATAACTTGAACATAGAAAACATGTATATATATATATATATATATATATATATATATATATATATATATATATATATATATATATATATATATATATCGCTGGTTTTTTAATGTACTCCCATTACACTTCGGTGAAAAAAACAAATGAAAAACCATTAAAAAGAAATGATTGACACTAGAAAAGTGGACTTCAACCACTATTTAGGCCCTCAGTTTTGAGTACAAATAATGCAATTTTCAGCAATATCTGATACAATTTACTACAAAGCTCTGGAACCAGTTGAGTCTTAGTCACCAAATTTGTGTTATGTTTTGCAATCATTTGCAGAGGTATAAACTATATCAGTTTCATAATTTTTCATCCGGCCCCTTTTGAGATAACCAGCTTTAAAAATTGCCATAAAAGACTTTTGGCCATTTTTGAAAAAGCACAATGATAAAACTATACAAGAAAAACCAAAACAAAGCTGCCTCTTTTCCTGAATACACTTTTACAGCACTAAAAATCTCACTTTAGGTTAATATTCGTTTCATAGTTATGAATTTTATTAACCACCTTCCTCAGCAATTGGTATTATAAAAAAAAAAAAAAAAAAAATAGATCACACCATGATCTAGATTTTTGTTTTGTTATCTAAAAAATTACTTGAGTTAGAGACATTCGCAAAACTTGTTTCCAGTCAAATTGGCTGCAAAACAAATTCAAAATGGCCACTAAAAAACCGAATAAACTACATGGAGATAAAAAATGGGTACAACTTTACAATTGGGGCTTTTTTCACTGGTCCATCCCAAACTTATCCGACCAGTGACGTGCACCGATAATAAAGTTGAACCAAAAAATGTTTTAATCATATTTTTGATTTATATTTTATTTCATTAGTTATTTCCTCATATTAGGAAATAACTAATAAAAAAAATATAACAATCTAAAATGTCAAGCAAAACAAAATTCATTCTAATTGGGTGATTTCAAATGGATTGGTTCATCGTTGACTAATCACAGACTGATATCAGAGTTATGTCTGATTCAGCCAAATCACAAGTCACTTTATGATGATGGTCCACTGCCCTATTTTCCCTTCATTATAATTAGTCTAGGCTAAACATGCATAAGTGCTTCATATTACACATAACAATAATGATACTATTTGGGCGATCGAGTATGACCTATAACCCCATACTACAAGTGACGCACCTAACTCATATAGATTCTTAAAACCAAACAACTTCTATCATACTTTTTAAACTCAGCTGTTTACAGCAATAAAATTGCATTATAAAATATCAGCTTCAAGTAAAATATATTATTAAGATCATTTACATAAATCAGACTCACTTTCATATCTCAATGGTTATAACAATTACAATTAAATTTGTCAACAATAAAAAGTTAAAGAAATCTCCAAATTTGAAAATAGGAAAACATCTACACCAAATAAATAAAAGAATGACAAATAAGCCTACGTACACACAAACAATAAAATAATACAGGCTTATATAACAAAACAATGACCTTATATTAATACTAGAACTTTTCTAAGTTTAAAAGAAAAATATGATGCCCAAATATCAAAAAGAACAATTGTAATCATCATATTTGTTAAAGGCTTTGTAAAAACAACTACTCATGACTAAATAACATTTAAAATAAACAAGATAACCATAAGATACTCCGTAAACACAAATTACAAAAAAAAATCAAAAGGAACACAAAAAATAAGATTCACTCAAAAGATATCCAACTAATTACTTTACCAAAACTATACAAGACTTAAAAGTAAACATTAAAAGAATACAAGAAACTAATTACAAGAAAATAAATATTAAAAAATTAGATTCGTTGTTACCTGGACATTTAACATCCATAAAGTATGAATTGGGGTGTTGCACTAATCTTTTCAACTTATGCTTCCTTTTCTCTTCAATAGGTGAAGGATGTAACAAATCCTTAGCAAGCTGAAAATTGATTCTACATTAATTACAAAACCAATCAAAATAAAATAAAATAAATAACTCAATTACAGACTTAAGGCTAAAATATCATGCACAACTGACACAAGCCAGTGGAGCACATGTGACTAAAGCCACATGTTCTAATTTACATCGAACAAATGCTATCGGCATACATAAGCCAAGTGTAGATATATAATTGATTATAAGTAAAATGAATGGCAAAATAAAATAATAGAAATAACTTCAACAAGGACTTACAGGCATTCTAGCAGATTAACAACACGTCGGCGAAAGACAGAAAGAGCTAGCAGAGCCTAAACAGTAAAATCAGGAGCCGTTACTGAACGACATGTAAAGCATACTTATATCGTTTATATATACACACATGTGCGTATGTTTGTGTGTGCATATATATATATATATATATATATATTCCTCACCGTAAATATAAAATAATATTATCAAGACAAAATAAATTGGAATAATTTTACTGACAAGTAAATAGAAAACAAATTGGATCACTATATAATTCCAAAGAGCAATGCCGAAAGAGTACTTGAACGAAATTCATATTTCGGATAAGTTAGCTCCTGTCTATCTGTGCGAGGAAGCTGAGGGATATATATTGCTTGATTCTTGCTGTTTACAAGGTAGGATCCTGCCTATGAAAAAGTCAGTATTATGTTTTTCTCATCCCCCGAAAGAAATCTCGTGAACACTTTCCCAAATCTCCATAGACGAAAATTTAGATCCAAAACTAAGGAAACTGACTTAAAGATATAATCGGAAAGTCCAAGAGACGTCATAGAAAGACACTGTAGTATCTTTATATTTTTATTGATTACCGAAAGCCTAGAATTCTGGTCGGACTGTATTTAGTTCACAACTCGGAGTCAAAATGTTGCATAGAAGAACTTCGGAACCGTGCCACTTTGGAACTGTTCCCTATGAAATCAGCTTTCAAGAGGCACAAAAGCCGGAATGACACGAGGAAGTTCTTCGAAAACTGGCTTCCACCACTCTTGTGGGATTTAGATTCAGGCTATATTAATGCTCTTTAAGTCACACTGAGAATAGGTCACATTATTTCAGTAAACTAAGATGCTTGACGATTAGTTTTGGTTGAGAATTCAATGCCTTCACAACAGAGTTCTGTAGTTCCACTAATTTCCTAATTCATGAAGCTGATCTCTTCTATTATTAAAATCACATCCGCTACTTGGTTTTCTGAGATGATTGAAAGTTGACCCATGAAAGTTAACTACCTGCTGCATTCTGGTGTATAGCATAAATTAAAGGCCCGGTGGACAGCTGCGGGTCAAAAAAAAATCCTGCGTAAAAAATTGAGATGGTGCCCGTTATTCTTTCCTTTTGGCTCTGGCCCTGAATCGTTTTCCGCAGAGCAAAGGCAAATGGGCACTGTGTTGGATTTCGGAGAGTCGTTAGAGGGTCGTCTACTTCGTTCTCGAGGTGAAGAACACGAGATTTCAGACGTATTCTTAACATAAAATGTTCATTTATTAAGGATAAATCATACAAGAAATATTAATTTCCAACGTTCCCAAATCCTTTTATACCAGAATTTGGAAAACCGTACTTTCCGTTTCCTCAACAAACCTCGCAACCAAAGATGGTTTTTCATAAACTAATTTTAATTTTAATAATTATTAAAATACTAATTTCCAAGCAAAATCGTTACAGATTAGACCCCCAACATTATCAACCCCAGTATGAATCTCAACATTTCAATCAAAACAGTCCTAATAATCCAAATTACCCTCTCAATCAAAGATCAGCCCCTGCACTTCGTGAATCTCAGAATACTGTATCTATGAGAACATGGAATCGACCCATTACCAAAAATTTCGTATCCCCATATGAATTAACTCATAAAGAAAGAAGGCCGAGTACTAGCAATGGAAATAATGAATTAGTACCGACACAGCAAAATAAAATCAAACAATTAGAAAATGATTAAGGAACAAGCCCAACAACACAAACAACCTTGAACAGGAAAGAAAAGAACAAATATTATAAGAACTACAACAAAACCTTTTTTTAGGTCAGAACAGTTTCGTCAGACCGGACGAATTTTAAATTTTGAACTACATGCTATTGACACAACCCTACCGTACTGTAAATGAAAAATAAATTTGGCCAATTGATATGGATCAGCAAAAAAACTACATAAACCCTGAAATATTAAATTCAGTTGGAAAAGCAACTTGGACGGAATATATACTAGTCAATTTAAAGCACTATATCGGCATAGATAAATATATATAAAGATTTACTTATTAAAATTCTCTGACAAATATCATGTTTTATAGGGAAGTGAAACAATTAGGTTTTTAAAATAAAATCAGACAGAAAATAATTTATTAATATACAAAAAATAAGAGGTTGACATACGCATGATAGTATAGAAGGATCAATCAAATTAGGGATTGATAAATTATTTGCCAGTTCTATATATTTGTTTTTATTGAAAACTAATTTCAAATGCTATACATTCATCTTCAGTTCTAAAAACACACAAAAATTCAAAAATAAGCAATTCAAAATACAGTTTGGTATTATTATAGATATTAAATTAAAAGTAATATAAATTAGTATTATAAAACAATTATGAATTTAATTAAGACAAGAAATCAAATACATGTTTGTACTCACCAAGGTTTAAGTAGATTATATCAAACAGAAAAGTTTGTATTGGTTTGTTCTCACACTGAACTAGGAATGAAAGAAAGTTGGGATGTTTATAGGTAAACGGTTTAAGGGTCGGGGTTTTTCCAGTGATACAGGTGATTAATTGGTTTTCTGTTATAGATGTGAATAAATTTAAGATTGGACTATTGGAGATATTTATTTGGCCATTTAAGCAAAAATCTGGATTGGATTTGAAGGATTATATTATTTCAAGTGCTTCATATATATTTAATTTGAGGCTATTTTCAACGTGATGTGTTAATTTAACTCCTGAGTCTATGGTGAATTTATGTTTCTTTTTTCATTTAATTAATTACAAAGCTGGAATTCTGTGTCTTATTATTATATGTTATTATTGCACATATATGTTCCTTTAATGTCTGATTTAGTGATCTTCCAGTTTTTCCCGTGTATTTGGCTGCACAATCATTACAATTTAGTTCGTATACTTCGCTTTTTTGGTAAGAGTCTATTTTGTCTTTAGGAGAAGGAAAATATCAGGATAGGATTTTTTCTATTTTAAATGCAGGGTTTAATCCTAGTTTTTTCTATTCATTTCCGACTTTGGTAGATATAGGGCCGTGATATGGAATCAGGACAAATGTTTCGGGACGGGCCTGTCTTCGGGGGTTGTTGAATAGATATCATTAATTGCTTTTACTTGTATTTGTTTTTTTAAAATGTGATTGATAGTGGTTTTATTGTACCCGTTATTTTTTGCTATGGAATATACTATTTCAATTTCTTTATTATAATTCTTTTAATTTAATGGTACGTTTAAAAGACGGTAAATCATGCTATTAAAGGTTTCGAGTTTATATGCTATCAGTCTCCTAGCTTCAATGTTTACAACGACGTCATTGTGGGTGGTTTTCCGGTAAATTCCAAATTCATGGCGTTAGTTTTTTATTGAGATTTCTAAATCTAAAAAGTTTATTGTTTTGTTTTTTCCAGTTCTACTGAAATACAACAGACATCAAATTGTAAAAATCTAGTTTTTCTAGCTGTGATAGATTCGATCGGAAGATTAACTGTTCTAAAATTTCTGTTGTTTCTTATGGTGGGATACTTATGAAAAGATTTGGACGCCCGCCCTAACCCAACTGAAGTGGGAGTATTACAGAGCGAGGCGTAGGTAACAGGAGTGCAGAGAAGACGAGTCGAGACCTGCACTCCGTGAAGAGACCAAGCGTAGGTATAGGATGTACCGAAACGGAGTGCGTCACCAGAAGAAAAGGTCCTGGGACGAATTCATCGTTGAAGAGACGGAGAAGAATCCCTGGGGAATACCGTACAGGGTGGCACTGGGCAAGGTGAAGCCTCTCACGATGATGGCTTCACTTAGAGTAGGAGGAGCCCAGGCAACCACCCTGGAGGAAGCGGGGTCAATGTATGTAGACTTCACATACCACAGGGATGATCTGTCCCAGGACAGCGAGGTAGACGCCATGGTGAGACGCACCACGGTATACCCACCAGTTACTGACCTATGCCCACCATGGAACATATGGGACCTTCGTCTGGGCGTGGAGAAGCAGAGGATCGGGAAAGCTCCAGGACTGGATGGGATAGACGCTGCGGTCCTCAGGAACAGTGCCCCGTACGCAGAGGACGAGCTCCTCCGGATATTTAATGATTGCTTGGATAGGGAGTACTTTCCGAGCAAATGGAGGACCGCAGACTTGAGATTGCTCTACAAGGAAGGAGGGAAGGACAAAGAATCGCCTAAGGCGTATGCCTCCTCCCTGTCGTCAGTAAAGTCCTGGAGCATCTAATGGTCGCGCGACTTTGCCAGATCCTCAGTGCAGCTAGCCATCAACGGCAGTTCGGCTCGACCCGTAGCAAGGGAACCACAGGTGCGCTGCTGAGAGTGCGTAGGGACGTGGAGGAGAGGGCGGAGAAGTATTTTATGTTGATTCTCTATGACATATCCTCCGCCTTCGACAGTGTTTGGTGGCCCTACGTGCTCCAGCGGTTGCAAGAATTGACCCCCTAGTAACTTTTACTCCCTCGTGAGTGGTTACCTCAGCGACAGGAGTGTGAGGATCAGAGGTAGCTACTACGACGTAGAGCGAAGGATCGAGAGATGCTGTCCACAGGGCTCTGTCCTGGGTCCGGCCCTTTGGAAGCTCGTCTTCGACCAGCTGCTGGAGGAACTGGAAGAGAGAGGGTTCCTTTCCACGGCCTACGTCGACGACCTGGCGGTCATAGTGGCCGAGGATACCCAGTCTCGTATTGGAATGGTGCGTGACTCTTTTTTCAATGTTATGAGCACCATAAAATTCGATTTTTTTTTCATTTTTTTTATTGTTTTTTTTTAGCAAATACTTCAGCAGCTATTGCACTGGTGCAATATGCAACAAAATATTGATATATAGGTATATCAAAATATCAAAATATATTCCGGAAATGGAAATGGTGCAAATAAGTACATAAACTAAAGTTTAATCGAGCTTTTGAGATCATTGAGCAAGCGAAATTTATTTTCAGGGAAATTCATTCTAAATTGAATGAATGTTAAAAATATTACATTCAAAGTAGTTTATTCTATGGGTAATCACAAAGTTAACACTACCCATCAATTTCTATTGAAACTTTTTAATACCAAAAAAATTGCTGAAAATTCAAAAAATGTATTCCGGACCTAACGCTCGTTAGTTTTTTAAGAATACACATAGTTTTCTTGTTCTATTTGTTCATATTTTTTGAACAAATTATACCTTGGTAAAATGGTTATTGCATTGAAACGAACAGAATATCGCTTAAGTGGCTGAAAAAAAAATACACAACTATTCACTCTACAACACCTTAAGAGTTCAGGACATCAATTTATTAGAGAATAACCCATTTATAAAATTTAAATAAGGGACCAGCAGGTAAATGAATGAATTCTATGCAAATTTCGAAAAAATTAAATAAAGCAATAAATTATGGAAAGAACAAAAAGTTTAACTGTAAATATGTACGTTACACTGACAAGGTTATTCTCCAACCTTTCAAAAAAAGTCAAGAAAACTATGTAGCAATATTTTTTTCACACATGCATTTCATTGGGGAGAGGTAGTAAGTAAAGTGTAAAAATGACAATATACTTTAATAAATCCAGAAATTTATTATATTATAAATAAAAATAAAATGATCATGTTTATTAGATTAAATTTCATTATCGCTAAAATTACACTTTGCAGTAAAGGTCATAAGGTGATATAAAAAATTATGATAATAAATTTGTATTGAATATATATTTAATAAGTATGATCAATCAAAGAATGCTTAAAGATAACAGAAATTGAATATTATTTTGCCAGACATTCATTCACAAGTATATACTTGAGTTTTAGAGGTGCATACTTTACATTGCAGTACATAACTTTTCTTCCAAGTGCAATCACATCTATATTTATTATAATAAGCTTCAGCCGGAAAATATTTTTTTCCACAGCAGACATAGAAGCAACTTTCTTCATTGCTGCAACGTCTGTTTTTTGTTTTGTTACAATAATCATTGCTGTAATCTAAATACACAAGTTTATTCTTCAGTTTCTTTAACTCTTTGGCTGGCCTCATACTTAAAACAAAAATAAATAAAACTATATCAACATTACCATTAATAAATTACTAATAATTGTTAAAAAATATGAAATAGTTTAAAAATATATTTTGCATTCACTACTTACTATCACTATTTTGTTTTTGCGAATTACATAATAAACCATTCATCCTCAGTAGCCACGTGCTTTAAATATTTACGGTTCACCTAAAATTTGTCCCCTAGTCGCAGAGGATTTAAGGTCATCGACACTCTCCACTGTTGGCAAACACTGACATTTGTGAGTACTGTTTATTATTTACCTATCATAATGGTGCAATGCTCATGTTGTAATGATGCTTTAACTAGAGAGGACAAATGTAATGTGAGCTGCAGCAATTGCCCCTTAATTTTTCACGGCAGATGCTGCAATCTCAATGATAAGGAGATAGAAGGGCTGAAAATACAAAAAAAATATGTTTTTTTTTTAAAATACGACCAGGTGAAAAAAGACAGGCCCAGTGAGAGAAAAAAAACGCCTAGTCCGTCCAGGAATTCTCAACAGCAGGCCGCCGAACCGTCTGCGGGCGATATACTCGCGGCGGTAATCCGGCTCAGCGCTCACGCTAATGAGGACATCAAAAGCATAAAATCTTCGCTCGAAAAATATGGCGAGCTAAGTTTTGAGCTACATAAGAGGCTTTCGAAGATAGAAAGCCACCTCGAGGACCAATCGCAGCTTATGGAGGATCTGATTTCCGAAAATCTAGGGTCGGAGAGCTAGAAGTTAGACTCAATAAGGCTGAAAAGGCTAATAGAGATACGCGGCATCCCTATCCGCGAGAGGGAGACTCCTGCGGCCCTGGTTACCAGCGTGTTTGCCAGCCTAGGTATCAAGATTAACTTTGAGTACCTCGACTTGGTAAAGCAGCGAAGGCTCAAAAAAGACGACCCCAGACCGCTACCTGTCATTGCCCGTTTCATCAGGCAGTCTGTACGACATTAGTTAGTGCAGCGGAGAAAAGTTAAGAAAGACTTCTCCACTCGGAATATTGGCTGGCTGGAGAACGATTTCCACCGGATATATCTCGGGGAAGAAATGACTCCCTCTAAAGGTGGCCCTGCACAATCGGTTTTGCCGACCGTCCAAGAGACCTATCAAAAACAGAAATAAAAGCCAACGCATTGGTTTGGAGTATTTGCATCGCGACGGTTTGGAACGATAGCGTTACCTGCAGAACTGCTTCGTTCTTACACGTCGGTTTTTTCGGTGTGTCCCTGGGCCTTACAAGGTCCATCCAATGGGGAAGAAATGAACTAATTACCTTCTCGATAGAGCTTTCTTCGTATATAACCTTCCTCAGACATTAACTATATTTTCAAGGTTTATAAATTATTATTTGCAGAAAAAAAATTTAAATTAGCAATATACTATTTATTTCGAAATTTATCGAGTTTACAAAAATTATAAATTTCTCCAATGGAAAGATTAAATGACAAATAAGATAACTTTGGGCATATTTTAGGCATTTGCCTAAATTAATGGCCTAAAATATATGTAATGTTTAAAAATAGCGCTTCAGATCTATAAAACAATGATCGATAAAATTGAATTATGGAATTTTAGTTCCATACAGCTTCTACCACTGTGAAAAAAATTAAAACAAATGTTACCAATCAAAATTTTTAGGTTACTTTGACTTTTTTTTTTTTTTTTTTTTGGTAACTTAAATATTTAAAATGATCAAAATTATATCGCAATTGTTTTATAATAATTTTACAAACATGTCCACATTTTTAAAATATAGTAATTGTAATAAAACTAAAAATAAAGCCTGATATAACCAGTTTATTTTAATTTTGTTTTGGCCTATTATTTTGTCTAAAGCCAACAAAAACATTATTGTCTGTGAATAAAAGTGCACACGTAACTGAATACGACATACGAAATAGGATAAAAGAGACCACCGAATGTGTAGGGGACCTATTTAGGACCCAATTTTTCTTCTGGAAAGCGACGTCTACGATAGACGCAGCCACCTTGGTGACAGAAACAGATCAGAAGACTATCGCGGGGAAGAGGTGAAGGAGAGGCTCGAAATATTATTGAGCCATCATCACACTGGATGTAAGAAATGCCTTTAACTCAGCGAGATGGGGCTGCATTCTGGATGCTCTCCAGGAAATGGGTGTCCCCACATATCTCAGGAGGATAGGCAGTTACTACTTCAAAAATAGGACCTTGATATGTTCAGAAGAGGACTGGCCGAAGAGGTTCAAAGTGACAGGCGGAGTACCTCAGGATGCTCAGACCCCTGCTGTGGAACATCATGTACGATCGATGGAGTGTTCAGGCTTAGCCTACCAGAGGGTGCCAAAACAGTATGTTTTGCTCATGAAATCGCATTGGTCATCGAGGCAAAATACAAAGAAGTGACCCTGAAAGCCAACTAGAGTATTTCACTGATTCGAAATTGGCTGGCATCCGTGAGGCTGCCATTGGCATATAGCAATACAGGGCTGGCAGAGATCCGGTCCAAGCCTTCCTTGACGTATCTCGGGGTCAGAATTGATGAAAGGCTAAGGTTCAAGGAGCATATCCAGGTATGCGATAAGGCACCTAGAGTGACTAGAGCGCTGACTCGACTGATGCCCAACGCAGGAGGACCCAGACACTGCAGCAGGTTGCTGATTAGTTGTCGAGCGTGGTCACATCCATCTTGCTCTACGCAGCTGCGATATTCGACGCTGGGTGTGTAGTGGCCAGGATGCAGAGTATTACAGAGTCAACCGCATTCCCAGGGCAAGAAAAACGGAAACAGCCGATATATGGCAACGGCACACAGCGGCCAAAAACCGGCCTTTTTGCGAAAAAAACTAGCCAATAACCTTGTCTTTATCTGAATAACACTACAAGAGGGATATTTTAATGTATTTTTTAACGCTTAATGGAACACAGCAAACCCCGTTTCAATTGGAATTAAACATTTCAAGATATAATTAAAAAAAATATAATTTTACTAACAAATAATTATTTAAAGACTATTAAAATATTATTAATATATCTTTTTATATTTGATATAAATTATATTTATAAAATATAAATCATAGTGCAATATAAATAAAAAAATTTGCGCTACTATATTAATTACAAATCGGAGATAGCGATTAGATCGGGAGCGACCCTGGTGAAATTTCGGGAATGCTCTATTACGATACTCTAAATAATTTTTTCCTCGTTTCCATTTTTTTTTTTTTCCTGGAGCATCCCAATAAGTTAAATAAATAGCGGCTAAAATCTCAGTGTTACCAAGCAGAAGAATCTTGTGGGTGTTATTTGGCACGTTATACCATCTTTGCAATTGTACATTCAGTTTAGCAGTTTCATGACAACATTGGGAGACAGAATATAGTTTTTTTGTTGTATTAATTTGTTGAGCTTTTTACAATTTTTTTTTTCGTTTTTGTTTCTGGGAAAATTTGAGGTGGCAAAGTTGAAATTTACTAAAGTTTGAAATTTGATTAAAGTTGAAATTTAATAAGTTTGAAATTTCAGCACCTCAAAAATCATAAATAATTAGGTTTTTAGAACTTCTTCAAAACTTTCCACCTCCGTTCTAGATCCCATCACATTTCGCCTTTCCTAATTTCAACTTCCTTTCGCTTCAGAACGGATTGGCCAAACAAAAAAATATTCATAATAAAAATTGTAGGTAATTTACTCTAGTTTAATTTAATGTGAAATAAATATAAGAGAATATTTAAATTAATAATTCAAGCAAGGAATAAAAAAGAAACAATACACGGTTTTTTGCATTTTTTTTATATTTCCAGAAAAAAATTGAGGTGGAAATGTTGAAAATTCATAATCAGCACCATCATCATCACAGGCCCTAAAACCCTTTGCCGCATCAAGACGTTGCTTCCATTCCTCTCTTATCTTGCAAGAGTCTTCCTAGCTCTTGTGTCCAGAAGTTTCTGGGCATCGGCTTACACCTCGTCTGCCCTTCTCAATCGTGGCCGCCCTTTCTTTCTTTTTTCGTCCACATACCCCAATAGTATTATTTTAGTTGGTGAGTCACCATCCATACTGACGACATGCCCAACCCATCGCAGTGTCAATAATTTTATATATTGTACCACATCCGGTTCCCAATACATTTGGTACAACTCTGCATTGTGCCTCAGCCTATACTGGTCGCCATCCTTCGCATTTCACATTCTTCTCAGAATCTTTCTCTGAAATACTTGTAAACTGGCATCCGCACGGGCCATGTCTCTGAGGCATAAGCTAGTACAGGTCTAATTAATGTTTTATACAGGGTAATTTTCGAATTTCTCGACAACAAATGGCTTCTTAGTGTTGCCAAAATAACATCTGTTTGCTGTGGCGATTCGCCTCTGTACCTCTGGGCTGGACAAATTGTCTGCACATACAAGGGACCCTAAGTATATGAAATTACTTACACTTTCATATGTGTAATCTCTAAACGTAACAGTGGGTGGTAGTTGGCAAGCATGTGTTTGGTCTTTGCCTGGTTAATTCGCAGATCCATTTTCTGTCCTGCTGCCTCTATTGCTAGGAATACTCACTCTAAGTCTCTCTGTGACCTGGCTATAATATCTATATTGTCTGCATAGGCTAGAATTTCGTCTGATTTAGTGTAATCAGTACCGTATTAAACATAAATGAGCAAATTTTCAGAACTTGTTCAAAACTTTCCACCGAGAACCTTATTTGGACACGTTCAGTCAGAACAATGCTTTTACGAATTAGAATCAAAATATCAACAAATTCGCAGATTTACGCAGGTGGATACTATTTCCTCAGATAACAGAAGCCTAATAGGCTAAAAGAAACAAGTTAGAACACTGCACTTCGCTACGCTCAAAAGATACACACTGTTAAAAAAAGCAATATAAACAATTAAAAAAAATGGCAAAAAATATATACTAAAAAACCCTCCAATCACCCCCAAGTGCCATATATGTCAAATAGATGTGCCAACAGTATCATTGCATATTCATAGATCAATATGTAGAAATAAAGTGACTCAAAATTTTTACATCAAATTTCATACTTCAGTGTATGATAATAGCTTTGAGTTTGAGCTAGGCATATACAATTGTAAAAATGCCATTTTTCCCTTTAACCCTGAAAATGGCCAACTGAACTATTCAAAAATGATGGAATATACTGGAATCGGCATTTTGAGAAGGTTGCGATTAAGGGTTTTTTCCACGTTTTGTGGACGCTGGGATATGACAACAAACGGAAGGTGGACACACAGGCTGGTATATCCTATATCCAATCCTCGGTGAATAGGGAACACGGAGAAATTGACTACTGCTTCACGCAGTTGCTTACAGGACATGGCTGCTTTCGAGCATACCCGCATAGATTTAAGCTGCACAATGCAGAAGAATGTCCAGTGTGTCCAGTATTAGAAGAAAGCACACGTATTCTTCTGCTGTTTCCAATTTCAGAAAGAGAGGGACGAATTTCGAGGGGTCTGCTGAACGGAACCGATTGCCGATAACATCGTCATCCTAATGCTGCTCTCCTAGGTGTGCTGGATAGCAGGCCAGTCTAGCAGCACTGATCATCAAGCAGCTGAGGAAGGAAGAGAAAGAACGGCAAGCCTAATAAAGCAAGTAGTCTAATACAATGAGACGGCACTAAGCCAATCCTCCTCCATAATGTAATGCCTAGCGGTGGTACCGTGGAGGGTGGGGATCAGGTGTAGGAAGGTGATTTTAATGGGTAAAAATCCCACACACGGATGGGTAAGGACCTGTCCGCGTCTTTTGAAGATTTTCACCTACCTTCGTAAAAAAATAATAACAAAAATATCCTGTGTGTGTTTTAACACATTCTAAAAAATGTTAAAAACGGTTAGAATAAGACCTTGAAACGTGCTTTTCCATGAAAAAAACAAAAACAGTTTGAGGTGAAGTACCACTTCCGGCTAGCAAATTTTAACCAAAATCTAGTGTATTATTTATATTCATATAAAAGTCTTACACACCAAACTTTAGAAATTTGTGTTATATTTTAATATAATCTTTTATCAAAGTGTGTTATGACCTCCAGTAAAGTACCACTTCCGGCCTGCCAATTATAACCAAAATCTAGTATATTATTTATATTCACATAAAAGTCTTATATACCAAATTTGAGATGTTTTGTGTTCTATTTTAATATAATTTTTGATGAAAGTTTATTATGGCCTGTAAGTAAAGTACCACTTCTGGTTTGCCAATTTTATCCAAAATCTAGTATGTTATTTAAATTAATAGATAAGGTATATGTACTAAATATGAAAAGTTTTGCATTATATTTTAAAATATTTTTTTATGAAAATCTATTGCGACCTTCAAGTAAAGTACCACATTTGGTGATCATGTAGTGACCAAAAAAGAGAAGCACAACTAGATGTTACGACAATTGCAAACACAAAATTTCAACTTTCTACGGCAAACCGGTTTTGAGTTAGGCGAGATACGAACGAACATACCTACAGACGTCAGGACGAACCTTGTCAAAATGGATTCAGGGATGGTCTGAATGGATATTTCTGTTGAAATCTGAAAACCGAAAATTTTCGCGATTACAAAAATTCCTTTACTGTGTACAAGGAATAGACCGAGAACTCGTGAAAAAAAAAGAAGTATCTGAAGAAAAGTTTGATAGCAATTTTTTGAATCCTAATAGTATAGACATTACATAAATAAGAGTTTGCCAGTCGGATACCAGAAATTTTGCTACCAGAAATGGCGGCCAAAAAAAATCTAAATTTTTATCCTAATACTCATTAGACGCAGATTTGATGTTTTTTTAATTTAATATACTATAGCTTTTTCGATAGATTGTACCGTTCAGGAATTATAGATGAAAAACCAAAAAAAGTCCTAAAATTTCAAGTTGTTTTTTTTTCGCCATTTTTTCAGGCGTGATCCGCAGACTCTTATTTTTTTAATATCAATACTGTAAGGATTCAAATAATGGCTATCAAAGTTTTTTTTCAGATAACGAACATTTTTTTACACGGTCTCTCGATCTAGAAGCAAAAATGAGGCCTGGGCCACTAAAATGTATATAATTAAAAAGAAAAGAAAATAAGGAAAAAATAGTGCAAGTCTATGAAATAAGAGGATGTGTAAATCCGACAGCACATTATAAACCTTGATTTAAGGACTAATCCTTGTTTTCTTGGATATATGGATACTTGAATATTCGTTATTCAATTGTGTTGAAATGAGATGAAACTCTCATCTCGCTCTTTCCACAAACTTGTTTCCTTTCATCTCATTTGACTTATGTTAGATATAAAATCCCTTTTACACAGTTCGCCGTCCTATAGAAAGCTTCCTTCCGAATTTATCCAACCATGAGTAGAAGCTAATTTCCTGATGCTTAAAACCCATGTGATGTAACTTTTGATAATGCAGTTTAAGAAATTGTCTATTTTCCATCTTTAGCATTTTCTAGAAATTATTCAGATGCATTATTATGTTATGACTAAACTCTATTAATTATTATTATTTTTATTATTACCGCAAACAGCCACTGGTCCTCCAGGTTGGGGGTACATCCACTCTGACGCCACACAGTACACTTATAACAGCACTCATCAACATTAAGGTCATTTACAGTACACACCCCAGGACTACCTATCCTGGGTAGCCACCCCGGATGGGGAAGTAGGTCAGGCTGCTTCGAGGCGATTTTCCCCTCCTGACTCTTAGTGCCAGGCTAGGCGCGAGCCTGTCCGGGTTAGCAACCGGAGGAGCACAGCTCATTACAGCTCCCAATTACAGAACACTAACACACAAAGGTCACTACATCCGCCCCTTGCCATTACCCAGGCGGCTGGTACAGCCCTCCAGGGGGGTCTTGCTAGAGGGTACAGGAGATAAACGAGGTATGGCACTCCTCGACCGCTGGGATAGTACAGGAGCCCGCTCATCCTAACCTGGAAAGAGTGGCTGCTCTATCAGCCCAGTGTAAAAGTTCGGACGCTGTAATAGTGCCAGTTGGTGAATGGATGGGACCCTGCTGCACGGACCGGAGTTGCACTCCCGAGGCCACTGGAACTCTCCTAGCAGATTACCTGTTCCGGTCAAGTGGGGAAGGTGGCGAGGACGGATACACACCTACACTAACACCACACAGTAAACAATACAGATACAAATAAACAAACCAATGGAAAATCCAAAAGAAAATAGAGCAGCCTAATGTGCCAGCTTCGCAGGTGGAGGAAGAGCGGTCATCCCAGACCGCTACAAATTTTGAAGCCACAACAACAGGGGAGGCAGAGCAGGTTGCTGCGCCCACACAGTCTAGGGTGCTGCGACCTTATCAGTTTCCCTCTAGCCTTCCAAGCAGAAGGGAGAACTCTGATGAAGAGCCCTCCCGCTCTCGATCGACTCGATCGATCGAGATGGAACGGCTAAATCAGCCTACTACTAGCAGAGCATCTAAAGGGGAGGGAGTGGAGCTCAAAGCCGCTGCCTTAGCAACAGCTAAGCAGAAAAAGAAAATTTATAGGCAAAAGAAAAGGCGGGCCGAGGCTATTCAAAGGCAAGCCGAACGGGAGGCCATCAGGATGAGGCGTCAAAACCCCGTCTCTGACCCGGCTACCCACAGGCGGCCTAGTACCAGCGGGCGCCCCGCGGGCCGTTCCCCTCTGGCTCGGTTTGAGGGGTGCGGCCCAGGGACTGTCCTCGAACCGATTCGGGAGAGGGAGGACGGGGCTTTGCCTCCGTCCACCCCTCCTTCCCGACGCGAAGGGGACTCGGCGCGCGCTCCAAGAGCAGGCCCGTCTAATCAGTATCAGAAACGGATAAGGCCTATGGAGGAGTCTCCACCGACCGATACGCGTCGGCAAGACTCTAAAAGAGCAAGATCCTCCCCTAGGAGGACCAATGAGCCTGCAGCGGGAACATCTTCTCAGCAGAGCGCCCAGGAGGATCAGGGGAGATCCCGATCCTACAGGGATGCTGCTGCTTCTAGCACAAGGGCCTTGCAGGTGGTCATTATGGGGAGCCAGGAGGGCGCCCTCATTACTCAGGAAGAGGCCCAGCTCATCCGAAAGCTCCTCATAGCTGAAATTGAGAGGAGGGCGTATGAGCCAAGACCCAGAAGAAGGCCTCTGGAATTTATAAACTCAGGGCATCAGGCGGAACCGGGATGGTTCCTCCTAACCTGCAAAAATGAAGAAACCAGGGACTGGTTTCTCAATTGGGTACCTCCTACGGACCATTGGTTTGTAGTGAGGCGGTCCGCCGAGGCTCCCTGGCCCACTAGAATTGCTATTGGGCTGGGGACTGAGGTGATCGAACCCAACAGATTGGTCAGAATCCTGGAATTTCAGAATCCAGGCCTGGCGGGAACTAACCAGTGGCAGTTCCTGGGAGTGGAAGGGGATCCCAGAGTCCCAACCAGCACGATCGCCTGGCTGGAGGCGAACGGATGGCGGATCAGCTATGAGCTGGTGTCGCTGACTGTCTGGAGAACAGCTTCGGCACCAGCTAGACAACAGCCCCCACAGGAGGATCTAGGGAAGAACGGGCGCCAATAGGCCCCTGCTCCTCCCACTTCCTTCTCCTCCATCTGCCACAATCATGGAGAACGCTGGGATCGAGGTAAGACAAATTAATTTACAGCATAATAAGTCGGCTACGGCTGAATTGGCGAAGCTTCTTTCGGGGGTGAAATCCACCCTCGTCTTAATACAAGAACCTTATTGTTTTAGGGGAATGATTAAAGGACTTGGAGGTATCGGCGGAAGAATCATCCGCCCACCCTCATGCGAAGCACCAAGGTCATGTATCTGGGTCTCTAAAGACCTTCAGATACTACCTTTGCCCCAGATTAACACGAAGGATGTGGTGGCCCTGGCCATAACTACCAAGGTCAGTAATATTAAGCTTAAAATGATTATTTCCTCCATATATGTGCCCCATAATCTGGATCCAACTTATCATTACATAGATAGTCTCTTCCGCTTTGCAAGAAAGAATGATTTACCTCTCTTAGTAGGCGGAGACATTAACGCCCATCACCTTGTGTGGGGCAGTTCAGACACGAACGAACGAGGGGAATCCTTGCTCGAATATATAGCCTCTACAAATTTAGAGATACTAAACAGAGGTATCGAAGCTACTTTTGTCACTCGAGTCAGAAGCGAGGTTCTAGATATCACACTCGCTTCTAGTCAGATTAAAGACCTTTGTAAAGACTGGAAGATCACCTCGGATATCACACTGTCCGACCATAGGATGATCTCATTTAAGATTAACTCTGAACAAACCTCCCCAACTCTGAAAAGAAACCCCAGAAGCACCGAGTGGAATCTATTCAGGGAAAGGTTGGATAGATGCCCATACCTCCCTATAGGCAGACTTCAAACCAAAGTTCAGATAGATGAAGAAACTACCCTCTTAGAGAGAATAGTACAAGACGCATACGAGGCGGCCTGTCCCTTAAAGGCAGAACCCAGGAAAAAGATCAGATGGTGGTCCACTGAGTTGTCTAAGCTACAAAAGGCTACAAGAAAGGCCTATAATAACGCATATAAATCAAAGCAGAAGGCTGACTGGGATCTGTACCGTGCCGCCTCTAACTCATACAAAAAAGAAATAAGGAAGCATAAGCCTCTCGTCTCGTTAAGCTGCTTGGGAATGACGCCCAACAGCCACTGGGAGGCTTAAAGAAACCCAACGGTCTCTGGACCTCCAACTTGGTGGACACCTTGTCTCACCTAATGGAGACCCACTTTCCGGGTTTCAGTATTACCAATTTAGTCAACCCTCCCTCATGTATGTACCCTGGCAGTGATACTAATGATACAGAGGAGGATTGGGCTCTAGCGGAGTCCATAGTCAGTGACGGGGCCATTAGGTGGGCTCAAGCCGTATAAAGCCCCAGGCACTGACGGTATCCTTCCATGTATGCTCAAAGAGGGCCTCAATGCTCTGCTCCCCCTAGTCAGAGCACTACTAGGAGCCTCTCTAGCCATCGGGTACATTCCAGAATCCTGGAGGAAATCTCTAATAGCTTTTATCCCGAAGAATAGTAAGGAGGATTACAGTGTTGCTAAGGCTTTTCGACCTATCAGCCTATCCTCCTTTCTTTTTAAGATCCTGGAGAAGCTGGTAGCAGTACACATTACAAGTAAGGTTCTACCACTCCATCTCCTTCACCCTCAACAGCATGCTTACCTCCAGAGAATATCAACAGAAACTGCCCTACATTCCCTAGTAGGAAAAATATAAAAGGCCTTGGTATATAAAGAATCCGCCTTTAGGCTCTTTTTCGATGTTGAAGGGGCAATAGACAGGACCAGGCCTGAGGCAGTTTGTAGAGCCTTAAAAGAAATATCTGCCCCACCTGCTATAGCCAGATGGGTCGGATTTGTTTTGAAGAACAGAATAATAGTCGTCTCAGAGGAGGGCACCAGACTAGAGGCGCAGGCCTTAACAGGTTGCCCTCAAGGGAGCTGCATCTCCCCACTGCTCTGGTGCCTTGTAATGGACAAGTTGTTAAGAAGACTAGAGGAGGCCGGATTCTCTGCCCAGGCATTTGCAGATGATGGAGTAATCCTCATAACAGGTAAGTTTATTGCCACCATCTTCGAGCGCATGCAGGTTGCTTGCGATATTGTTCAGACTTGGTGCAATGAAGTTAGACTTTCGGTAAATCCAACTAAGACTGAGTTGATTCTCTTTACCAAGAAACGGAAGCTGGACGCTTTTATGGCTCCTACCTTTTTTGGCAAACAGCTCCAATTAAGTCAACAAGTCAAATACCTCGGGATTATTTTGGATTCCAAAACTAAACTGGGGTTCCCATTTGACTGAAACCAAAAGGAAAGCAATAGCATCCTTTTGGCATGTTAGACGCGCTGTGGGCACAACATGGGGCTTTAAGCCTAGGGTCATGCACTGGATATACACAGCGATTATAACACCTAGAATTCAATATGGAAGCATAGTGTGGTGGACAGCCTTGAATAGGGCCTCCCATGTTCGCACACTCAGCCGTATTCAAAGGATGGCATGTATGAGCATTACGGGAGCGTTTCGTACCACACCTACCAAGGCTTTAGAGGTCCTCTTATATCTAACACCGCTTCACCTATGGCTGAGGGGCGAAGCGGTTATGGCCTATCTAAGAATTAAGGAAAACAGACAGTGGCAAGTGCGGGGCGAACCCATAGGCCACTCAGTAATTGCCAAAGTGGTGGAAAAGGAGATTCCTTCAATATTGTTGTCCTCAACTTAATAGAAACCTTACTCTAGACTCTAAAGTGAGATACTCATATCCTAGTATATCCGACTGGGAAAGGGGTTCAATAGCCACTCAAACAGCAACCTATCCTGTTTCACGGATGGTTCATGGAAGGATTCGACCGGATTAGCAGGAGCGGGCGTCTACATAGAGGATTTAGGCATTAACATAAGTCTACCACTAGGTAAACACTCTACTGTGTTCCAAGCAGAAGTGTTCGCGATACTGTCTGCGGTCACATGTACGGAAGTTATCAGTTGCGACAGGGCTGGAATTACTATCTACTCAGACAGCCAATCGGCTCTCCAAGCCCTGGAATCCTCTAGGGTAACTTCCGTATTGGTAAAAGAGTGCAAAGAGGCATTGGATCTACTTGCCTGTTCGAAGAGACTGGAATTGGTTTGGGTTCCTGGACATAAAGGAATCAAAAGCAATGAAATAGCCGACAAGCTTGCAAGAGAAGGTGCTGAAAACCCTATCTTTGGGCCAGAACCTTCAGTAGGCATCTCTAAAAGATATCAGCGGAAGAAGGTCCAGGATTGGACATGGAATATAGCGGGTAAGGAGTGGAGGGGGTGTGCGGGCCTTAGACAGGCTAAGGAACTAATTAAAAAACCCTCTGCTTCTAGAACCAAGTGGCTGCTGGGCCTCAACAGAAAGGAACTCCGACTGCTTATAGGGGTACTTACAGGGCACTGCAGGCTTAAAAGACACTTAAAGATGTGTGGAATAGCAGGGGATGAGACCTGCCACTGCTGTGGGCAGGCACCTGAAACTGCTCTACACTACATAGCCGAATGTAACAGATATGCGTCGCTGAGATACAGACTGTTAGGATCTGATAGAATCAGAATACAAGAGGCTCCCTCCATCGAATGGACATCCCTTCTGAATTTCATCAGAAAAACCAGAAGGTTCGATATGGACGGTTAATAAGCTATTTCTATTGGTAATCCCCCGGGGATGGCAAAATGGACCATCAGGCCCACTTGCCGGACTTTGTCCACCCACCATTGCCAGTACCAGTACCAGTATAGCTAAACACTAAATATATCAAGTAATGTTTTAAGGCGAGTCAAATATTTTTTTTTATAAAGTGCCTCTGAGCATGGTTCACTGTCAACCTTCTTACAGGTTTTAATTTATGAATTTACTCCTTCAAAGTTCTATTTTACAACGTAACCATTTATTCAAAATTGATTCCTCTCTTTCAACTGACAATCATTTTGGATATAACTAAATCTAATTTCAAAATCTTATTTACATTTCCCCTTCTTCGCTTAATATTCAATTCGGTATTTTATGAACGACTAAAAATAAAAGGGCTTCAAAAACATTTCCGTTTATGACCAGTACATGCATTTATTAATTTAAGCAATCCATCACTTTCCTACACTCATCACTCTGTACATTCATGCAGATTTTTGTGTACCCTCCATGCATTGTAAGCATTTTTAGCGCTGTAAGCATAAATAATAAAGCATTTCTGTTTGTCAAATCAAAAGCCGTTTTAAAGACTACAAAAAGTAAGTCCCTCTATGTTTCATATTAGTAAAATTAATTAGTCTAAATTTATTGTTGAAAGTGGAATACAAATTTTCTGCAATTATACTTTTTAATTATAATATTGGAATCATGACTTTGGTCTTCTAGCGAATTCATTAAATAACAATAAATTGGGACTAATGTTAGGCTATTTTAATATTCTTCGATAAACTTTATTGTTCTTATTTCTGGTAGGCTGAATATTAATGAATTCTATAAAAAAGTTTTGAAGAATATTCATAATACCATAAGGAAAACATTATTTACCTGTTTGAATTCCAATGTATGCTATCCTCATAATATTTCTTAAGTTCAAATGTAATATGAGTATAGGATGGTAAAACGAACCAACATGATTTAACACAACAAGAACCAGAAATCCCGTAGCATTTGCACATCTGTTCCAGAGATCCCTGTACGACCTGTAGCAAAGCACAAGGAATGATTTGAACTTGACATTTTCTCTTTGTAAAACAAAAAAAATAAAAATACAAGCTATCTTAATAATTTTTCTCTGAAGACTTAACTATATAAAAAAATAAAATAAATTTTCTCAGGGCCGATTGCGAATGTAGAGCCCTGACAGAATCATAGGAGCTATTGAATGTCAGATGACATCCACATGATGGTATAGAATGATCAATCTAATTAGGGATTGATAAATTATTTTCCACTTCTATAATTTTGTTAATTATATAATAAAGTTATAGAAGTGGCAAATAATTTATCAGGCTATTGAATGTAATCCTCTTCATTCTTTGTGGTCGATTTCGGAAAGAGAATATGCTCCAAATTTTCATTAAATTAAATTTTATTCTTCAAAATTGTAATATTGTTTACTATATTAATGAATACAATACTATATTTATGGTTCTTATGGTGAACGAACCCGGTTCAAATCCTAAAGCTCATCAAATTTATTCTTGACAGATAATTTTCGGGTTTTGTCTATTAGGTCAGTTGCTGGGTAGTCCAATTCGGAAATAATTCATGATATAGGTATTATCATTTAAATTTCTTAAGTTATGGCCCAATATTACAAATCTAAGTTTTCCACCTCCGCTGAGTTCCGCGTCAACTCCTAAAAACGAAAAAGTGACGTAAAATTTAAGTTTTTTCGGTTTTTCGAAGATAACTCTTAGAATACCGAATAAAACACAACAATTGTACATATAAAAATTGTAAAGCGTTAAATTACGCGTAAAATAAGTACCAATACCATTTATTTTGATTTAACTATAATCATACATCCATTTTTCAAAGTCACACTATTTTGTCAACTCCCAAAAAATGTCATTTTGAGGAACAACGGATTCGTTTATTGAATTCATAGTTGAAAATTATCCCAGTAAGAAAAAGAGAACAGGGGATATCGTTGTTGATTAGCTATGGTTTTTCATATAAAAAGTAATTATTTTTTTTTGTCACTGAAAAACCACAATATTAATCAACAAGAAAAGTTCATTTTTCTTTCCAAAAAAATAATGTAGAAGTGGAGTAAGAATCATTTCACACGACATATTCCTAATTTGAGAAACAAATAGGTTGATTAGTAAAAATAAGAAATTAAAAAATGTTGTTAAGTTTTCTAATTCAATAAAAATTCCTCCTCTTAATATACCATTCTCTGAAAGAGGATTATATGTGACATGAAATGGTATTAAAAGAAAACAACTATTAATTACTAACATATTGCCAAGAATCAGGCATCTTTATCAGTCTTTGCCACACAAACATTCAATTAGACATTACGGAACTCGCTAATTTTCTTTTTGTTGACTGTGAGTGTAAAGAGATAAATGTAGTTATGCTGTAAATAAATGTGAACACGGAGAGAATAAGATACCAAGGTACGAAATCATATTTGGGCTGATTGAGCTTGTATGAAGACATGCTAGTTCGTTGTTCCATTCGTTCGAGACGCGGAAATGCATTTACCCGTTCACGAGATATACGTGGAAATGCGAGTGAAAAATCCGAAAGTTTTACATTCAATTTCCTTTTAGCATACCTCTAAGCAGTTGGAAAATCGTTCCTTGAATATAAGAAGAAAAGCGAATGAAACTTACTTTCATTATTTAAGCTCAACTGATTGAAATATGGAAGTAAATATAAGACAACAGACAATTTTTAGAAGATTTTCCTTTTCTTTCAAACCTCAACATATTCATCCTTTTCAATAAAAAGTTAATATACTCGGCATATTACATACCTAAATTACTCAAAGTGAAAATCTGGAACACGGAATATGGAACAAATACCGTTTTGAAAAAATGAATAAAGTACGTACTACACGTGTTTTTTATTCCCTGAAAATTATCGCAGTGATAGAAAACTCCTCAGCTGTATATTTTTTATATTTAAGTTTTTAAAAAGTGATTCATATTAGTTTTTGAATTAAGATTATAGATTTAATTTTGTTTGTCACATTATGTTTCAATTATTATTTTAATATTTAATATAAAAATTATTTTAATATTTTATTTTAGGAAAAATAATTGATATAAAAATTTTATAAATAATTTTCGTTTAATATTAGTTTAATTAAGTTCAGAACTTATAAGACCCCTAGTATATTTGAATATTTTTGCTGTCTTATAACCTGTTTGGAGATATTTTGCTGCATATTTTATGGTTTTTACTGCATATTTTACAAATTTTTATTGCATATTATCTGGCATATTCTGCGGAGTTTTATTACATAAAAATTCGGGCTGTGGTCATAATTCACAAAATATCTCGGGGCTGCCTCTGTTTTATTCTTCCAGAAGGAATACAGGGATGAGTGGTGCTGGACAGGTTAAGCCAATGGATTAGGATGGTTGAAAAGGTTTTTATGGATTTTTTAAAATTAGAAAAGTATGGACAAAATGTACATAGAGGTCATCATTGCTTACAAGGGGAGGCGACGGACGTGGCCTTACCGATTTCAATGAAACTTTTTCTGGTTATACTAGGTCCACAAATATTAGTCAGACATGTGTCTGAGGGTTCTTGCCAATGCGCCCTTGGAACCGAGAAAAAAAAATATTTATATAATTTTTATATTATTGTTTTCTGCCTTAGCTCTGCATGGATTTCAAAGTCCTCACATACCAATCGATTTGATTTTTTATGTAAAATAAGAAACAAATATTGACGATTGTACTAAATGAGTTCAAATGGAAATCTATTGCAAAAATCAAAAGACGCTTCGAATAAAGTAGTTAAACAAAAAATACATTTTAGGAAATTCGCTCTTAGCGTTTTTTAAACCCTTAAATAAGAATTTTCATGGAAATCAAAAACATAAATTTTTGGACTTGATTTGGCTGGAGGATTTTAGCATTTATAAATCCTCAAGATTTTATCCAACTTTTAGATTTTATGTCTTTATATCGCAATTTATGTGATTTTCAAACAAAAATTCGAAGTTGTGACACCAATTGTGATTTAATATTGTTAGATTCTAGTTTGCACGTATTTATGATAATAAATGGGTTCTTTTATCCATTTTAATTATGAATCTAATCATTTATTATCATGATGGATAATAATAATTGTATTTATTGAACTTATTTTTATGGGAAATTAAATTATTTATTTAAAATTGAATTGCGATAGAAGATTGGTAATTTTATGTTTATTAATTATGAATGTATTTATTTAACTTATTTTTAGACAATTAAATAGTAATTAATATTATTTATTTGTGTAAAAATAAGTTAATGAAATTAATTATTAAAAATGTTTATTTTTAAATGCTCCTCATAATTTAAAAATTCAAAAACAAAAAAGTGTTCTTCTGATGATTCATTTTCTAGAGCTGTTAATCATGTGCTTTAAATTATGAAGAGCACTTAAAAGCGGTCGTAGTAACGTTGAATTTGGATAAAATCCTGAGGAGTTATGAAGGATTTAGTTAAAGGCGGACGACGGGAAAAAAAATCCTGCAAAATCAAGTCCAAACATTTCTATTATTCTATTATTTATTATTCTAAGAAAGGAACGTTCGAATGTTTTGGTTCTGTGGGAAGGGATATGAATTGTAGGAGGCTGTAGATGTAGGAAGGGTGCTGGAAGTTGATGGTTCGGTATAGTAAAGATCCAAGGAAATATTGTCTATGAATGGAGGAGAAGAGCCACTTTAACTCGCCGTAAAGGTGTGACACATGAGACCGCCTCGAGGTACCGAAGGCAAATCTTAAAAAGTATTTCATCAGTATACTCATCAGTCTGTCCTCGAGTACAACCGAGAGGCCACCGTATACCACGCATCCATAGTCAAAGTGGAGGATAATGAGTGAGGATACAAGGAGCTTACGGGTGGGTTATGGTAGAAGATGGCGGGAATGATGGAATGATTTTAGGGTACTTATTGACCGTCGGGAAATTTGGGCAATATGGATTTTCCAAGAAAGGGTTTGATTAATAATAATCCCTAAATTTTTGGCACAGCAGGTGAAAGTGATAGGGCGATCATTTAGGAATAAATTAGGGAAGGCGGCGTTGGATCTGAGGAGAGAGTTGGAACCAATGAGAATGGACTGAATTTTCGTTGCGTTTAACCTTAATTTATTCAGATTTTCCCAGGCACTGATCCTATCTAGGTCTTCCTGAATATTGGCAAAAGCAACTAATAACTCAGAAGAATTGATATATTTGGAAGTCATCGGAGTAAAGGTGGTGGGAACAGTGGTGGATTAAATCGGGAAGATCATTGATATAGGAATTGAAAAGGAGTGGGGAAATGGTAGAACCTTGGACTACTCCTTAGGACAGGGTAAGGAAGGAAGATAGGGGTTGGATTAGGAATAGCAACTGCTTGAGACCGATCGGAAAGGAAAGATTGAAACCAGAGAACAGAACTATTGGAAAAGTATAGAGATTTTAGTTTGGTAAATAGGATGGAATAGTCAAGGGAATCAAAAGCTTAAGAGAAGTCAAGGAGTATTAGTACTGTTAACTTGTTTCGACCATAGCGGTATGTATATCACTGAATTTTGATAAGAGCGGATTGTGTGGAGAAGCCGGATCGGAAACCAGGTGGAGAGGTTCAAGTAGTTTGGACTTTTTGAGGAAGCTAGATATTTGCGATTGGACTATTCTTTCTAGTGGTTTGGAAAGTTTAGAGAGGGTGGATATTGGGCGATACTCTTTAGGAGATGTTGGATTGGAGGTTTTGTTAATGGGATGGACTAAAGTTTTTTTCCAGGTGGTAGGAAATTCTGAATTTTGGAGGTAAAAATTGTAAATGAAAAGAAGAGCTGATAGGATTTCAGGGAGACATGATTTTAACTATTTAACGGATATATGTTGGCTGCAGGGGATTGCTTCAGCAAATAGACAGGAGCCTATACTCTTTCCGATCAGGAAACATAGACCGCTGAATTTTAACAATTTGACGGGTATTCCATCAAAGCCTGTGGAATTGGTATGCGATTTTACTATGAAGGGAATAAGGTCAGTAGGAGAGATGTCGAAAAAATAAAAATTACTGGAATTAAATGATGGAACTATGGAAAAGTGGGAAGAAGAGGGTTGGGAACTGTTGAAGGAGGCAGATGAAAAGTATGAGTTTAATTCATCAGGTGAGACTTGAATGACTAATGAGGAAGACGATTTGTAATGAGAGAGTTCGCGAAGCAGTTGCCATTTTGATTTAGAGTCAGGAGCAGAGGATAGGGCTTCATGAAAGTAATTGGATTTCGCTCGCCTGATTGCTGTCTGTGTCAAATCGCGGAGTTTTCTAAACGCTTGATGGCCTTTGCTAACCTCGTACGTCTGAAGCGTCTACGGGCTGCCTCTTTTGAAGATCTCTTATTTCTTGGCACATCCATGGAGCAGGTCGGCGACGGAAGGTAGAGATTTAGAGTGGTGCATGGGTGTCAAGGATACTGACGAGATTAAATGTGAGGATGTCAACCATCGAGTCAATAGAAGGACAGGAATAGATTTCACTCCAGCTCAAGGCTTCGATGTCGGGTAAGATGTTTTACGGGTGATGGTAACAAGGTTGTGGAAAGTTATGGTTTTAGGAGAGATTGTCGGAGTTTGGATATTGTATGATATTTGGATTAGGTCATGAGATGACAGGAACGGAACGGGCAATTGAGAAGAGGAGAGAAGGTTGTGCAGTGTATCAATGACATGCAGGTCCAACCATGTGTCGGACCAGCGAGTATGGTGGGTGGGAACAAAAGGAGCAATGCAGAGATTGAGAGAAAAGAAGAGATTTTCTAGGTAGAGCTTGTCATTGGAATCAGAAAGGAAATTGGTATTAAGGTCTCCGGAGATTATGATATTATTGTAGAAAAGAACGTGGTTGTAGAGGGTAGATTCAAATGGTGAGTTAAAAGGTACTGAAGGTACTGCAATATACTACAGCACATAGGAGAGGATGGGCGTTGCAGGAAATTTCAACGAGAAGGAATCCTACGTGTGGATAGTCGGACCTCTACCAATCCGGTCAATCCGGTCGTGGCGGATAAAGGAATATTCAGGTAGGGAAACAGAAGAAAAGGAATGAAGGGCTTTAGCCATGTTTCAGAAACTGCAATGATATGGTAAAAGTTTTGAGTGAAATATTGTAGGAATTCGTCATAATGAGCAGGTAGGGACTGGGAATGAACGTGGCAGATGGTTAGGACACTAGACGTGACGGAGGGGAGATGGGTAAGTCTACAGTAATTGGTGGGTAGACGCAGTAGTTAAAATAATATAACGGATACGAACTGAAAGAAAATAAATAATTACAAATAGAATAATAAAAAAGTACAAGTAAAATAACAAAAGATGGCGTATTACGAAAAACATAGGAAAATGAGAAAATTAAATACATTAAAATAAAGAAAAAATACATATGCATGGAACCATAACACATCGCACTAGAGTTGGAGACCTTTGCGATATGCCAATTGCGACCAGTGATTTGAGGGGAGCATAGAGGTCAGCAAAAGACATCGAGGTTCTGGGAACGGTCGATGTAGACTGGTTGGCCATCATCCTTCTGGTAGTGCACTCTGGTACCCGCGAACCACACGTACTTTAATTTACCTGCAGACCTTTCTTGTCGGGCGAGCCAGTACATGTGCCTGTTTGGCGGGGACATTTCTTCTCCGAGATATATCCGCTTTGTCTTCCTTCCCTGAACAAGCTCGTCCCGCATAGACTGCCCTACAAAGCGAGCGATTACAGGAGGTAGTCGCGAGTTATCTTTTCTCGGTCTTCGTCGCTCCACCATATCTAGGTCCTTCACGGAAATCTTAATCCCGAGGGCTGCTGCTACATTGTTCACCAGGACCGCGGGAGTATCCCCAGAGCGGACTGGAATGCACCGAATCTCCACTGATCTGCAAAGCAGCCTCTGCTCCGCCTTATTTAGTCGAACTTCGAGTTCTCCTACTCGATGTTTTAGGGTCTTGTTTTCGGTAGAGAGGTCCTCTAAATGCTTGGACTGGCCTTCAAAGTGAATTTCTCTTGAAACATCTATGTGTTTTAAAGGACACTAAGAACGAATCTGACTTACTTTTTCCTATAATATATTTTTTGTTTGCCTTATTTTACTTGAAGCGTCTTTTGGTTTACATTACAGTACATTTAAACTCATTTTATACAATCAGCAACCTTTTTTTCTAATTTTACATAAACAAAAACAAAAAAAAATCGGTTGGTGTATGAGAACTTTGAAATCCATGCAGAGCAAAGGCAGTAAACAATAATATAAACCATTGTTGAAATTATATAAAATATTTTTTTCCTGGCTCCTAGGGCGCATTGGCAAGAACCCTCGGACAAGTGCCTAATATTTTTCGACCTTGTATCACCTAAAAAAGTTTTATTGCAACCTATGATGCCACGCCAGCAGCCCCCTCTTGTTAGTCTGATAACTATGAAATAAATTACAAAAACAAAAGAATTTTTTTTTTTAATATTCAATAATCTGATAGAACACAAAGATGAACTAATCTTAAATCTATAAATTGAAAAAATAAGCATATTATTTAGAACTGACCGAAATTCCAAAATTGATACTGTGGGAAAGCACGCTACCAATTGGGTCTTGGATACCATAGGTTTCGAAGTATAAATATGCTTTTGCCATAAGACTTCCGAATTTCACTAAAAACGTGGCATCTCCACTATTCTTCGAACAGTTTGCCATTTTTCCAGCAGAACACCATTCAGCGCCTTTCAAAGTTAGAAAGGCAGCATAAAGACTCGTCAAAAATACACGTTCCCGGGTAACTGAAATAAAACTGCATGTTATTAGCAATTAAAAAAAAAGAAAGAAACTGAATGCTTTCAATAACACTAAATTTAATTTATCATTGTATACTATCAAGGAAATAAACTCAACTGAATCATTTATTAGGATAAATCAATTTACATTAATTCTGTTATGTGTTCAGAATACCAAAAGTTGTGTGCAAGGAAAGGTTGATGTCCAGCCACAAGCCTACATGTCATGCATTAGGTATATGATCAACACATATAACAACTGTGGATGAACTCGTACTTTCAAATGTCTGAACTTGAGTGATAGGCAAATACATACTTTTTGATTTCAAGTTCTCTACAAAACATTATATATGATTGTGTAATATATTCTATCAAAACCCGGGGACCGGGGAGTGTTTCAATCATGAGATCATACTAGCTGGCTGAATGTATGGACAAACAGTTCATATGTTTGAAACAAAGCGGTTCCTTTTCGATTCCTTTTCGATCAGTTCCTATCGATTCCTTTTCAGAATAGAAAACACCAGGCAAGATAATTTATACTATTAGGACATATCTAAACTTGGGTAATATAAAATAGCTTCATAGCATGAACTAGTTCTACATTGGCAGTTATAATAGTAAAAAAAAGTTAAATTCTAAAACTAAACCCATCCTTCAGATATCGGTTTCGTTTTTAGTTTCTAAAACGTCAGTGGATTACATAGACATCTAGTTTTCCTTCAAAGATAAGCATCCTAACCACACCAACCGTTCCATAGTAAACTTCCTTCTCTCCATGGCCATGGAACATTGACCTTTAATTTAGACTGTTTATAATAGATGGGTGAGCTTGTTAAAAAAATATCATAGTTGTCTTATATCAAATAAATCAGGAATGGGTAATAAGTCAATTGCGAAGCAATTTTTTATGTTTAACAGCAAACAGGAGGCGATTTCAATACACAAATGCAATTTAGTCATTGCTCTTTTAGTAACAGCATAGCTGACATTTTTAGAAGTTACATACAGTGCATAACAGTGCAGCCGATTTCAACAATTAATAAAACAATATTGCGAGCCTCAGCTACTGGGCGGGTCACAGTTGGCAGATAGTGAAATTCCATCAGATATGGTGGACAGCTGCGAATAAGGGGCTTCCCCGAATAATCAGTCCTGGACCGAGGCGGCGATAATAGTAGGGCGTGGAGAGGTGCTACTGTAGCAATGATCGGATTTTAGATAATACTAAAATTAACTCATATGAGCACAATCGTGGTAGTTATAGCACAATTATATTGTTGGACAGAACATTTATGGACTTCACCAGGATGAAAACCATTGTTAAGAGGTGTTTCATAGCACCCTAGGATTTTAAAATGAGTAGCCGATACTACCACGATTGTGCTCATATGAGTTAATTTTAGTATTATCTATAATCCGATCATGCTAAACATTCTAATATTGACAGTCACCTGCACAAAACAAGACATTTTGACCCGGAGACGATATAGAAATATCTAATAAATAGTTATTATTTCATGAAAGAAATTAAACAATTTGAATTATGAAGCGAGTATGGAGAAGGGTTAAAATGAATATTTCTAAATTATCAGTATATTTCTGGAAGAATCCTGAATAAAGATTTGAGTCTCTTAAACAGCAGAAAATATTTGATCAGTCAACGTTTCGCCAATTCGGTTATTATTAGGAGTGAAAAAAACAAAACAAACAACATAATATCATACAAATGGGGACCAAATATAGCACATCTTACATCAGCATTCTCAAATAATATCAACTACAGATAATACATCATCTCAAAACAGTATTATATACAAATATTTGCTGATAAAATATTTTTTTTTATTTCTAAAATCATTAAAAATTGACTAAAATCAATAAAGTAACAGGCAAAATCAATTATAAAAACAAAAAATAATATCTAAAATTGGTTAAAATATATTAAAAATATAAAGCTATGTTAAAAATTAGAGATCGAAGTCTAAGCAGTAAAAGACCTACTCAAAGGATATTATCAATAATGTAAAAGATAATGATGGATTCGGTCAAACATTAAGCATGGTATTATTGTCGAATCGTATTTTGCCGTTAGAGGTTGATGAGAAATAACTAAAAATCAATAAAAACCGCTAAAATTACTAAAAACCACTAAAATTATGGGACTTCAAGTTATGAAAAATGTAAATATTTGGAATTTTAAAGGGGGAAAGTGTGATCAGAATTGTGCTCCAACTGCCACGATTTTGCTCATATTAGTTACTGTTAATATTATCTATCATCCGATGATGGCAAACATTCTAATATTCAAAATTATCTTAAATTCTAATTCTAAATTATCAGTATATTTCTGGAAGAATCCTGAATAAAGTTTTGAGTCTCTTAAACAGCAGTAAATATCTGATCAGTCAACGTTTCGCTAATTCTGGCATCATTAGGATTGAAAAAAACAACAATATAATATCATACAAATGGGGACCAAATATAGCACATCTTACATCAACATTCTCAAATAATATCAACTATAGATAATAAATCATCTCAAAACAGATTTATATACAAATATTTGCTAATAAAACGTTTTATTTTATTTCTAAAATCATTAAAATTGACTAAAATCAATAAAGTAACATGTAAAATCAATTATAAAAACAAAAAATAATATCTAAAATTGGTTAAAATATACTAAAAAATATAAAGCTATGTTAAAAATTAGAGGTAAAAGACCAGTAAAGCAGTAAAAGACCTACTCAAAAGATATTATCAATGAATTGAAAGAAAATTATAGATTCGGTTAAACATTAAGCATAATTAGAAGCTGATAAGAAATGACTAAAATCAATAAAAACCGCTAAAATTACTAAAAACCACTAAAATTATGGGACTTCAAGTTATGAAAAATGTAAATATTTAGAGTTGATCAAGGGGTACGCAGACGAGAGGCCTCTACGTGCTGAGTAAAATGAATGGTTGGAACCGTAGGAGAACAAGTCCAGGTGAGAAGAGGAGATTTTTTCAAATTTTTCCTAGTGATTCTGGATGATCATATGAGGCCGGAGGAGTTCGGTTATTCTCGAATCGGGAGCATCCTAAGGCAGATTAGGGAGATCGAGGTGGGAGCCCGAGGAAAAACGAGGACGAACGAGCGTCACCGAGGACAATGATCGGGGCCCGGCCGCTCTGCTCCGAGGGTATCCGAGAGTAGCCGAAAGGAGCCGATGATATCGCAAGGTCTGATACGAGTGCAATTAGGAACCAGGGTAGTTAATTATAATTAAATCAAGTTCAGAAAAGGGGAAAAACAATTTAGGAAAGGCAAAAAATCAGTTGAGAAGACTTTATTTACATAAAATTTAAATATTGGGAAGGTTAAAGAAAACGTAAACAAATAGGTGGGTAAACGTAAACATTGGGAAGGTTGCATAAATCATAGATATTGAGAACATTATGTAAACTAGCCAGGAAAATCCCCTACTGGAGTAAGGTGCTGTGCCCTAGCGGACAGAAAATGTATAAACATTGAGGAGGTTATAGAAAATTTAAAAAAGAAATAGATAGGTAAAGGTAAACATTTGGAAAAATTGCATAAAATGTAAACATTGAGAACTGAAAAAGGTACAAAACTTTAGCTAATAATAATGACGTCATCTATCCAGATATTATGAAATGATTAAAAGGCTCTTTATCATTGTTTGTAAATGATAAAGAACTTTAAGGATTTAATATTTAATTCTTTTACGGCGTTTTAATAGTTTATACTAGAGAATAAAAATACATATAAGATTAAAAAGTTGTTTTGTTTATGTTTCAGCGAGATGAGTAATGATAGAGGATTAACAGTTCAAAGTCCATTGTTTACTTTTAAAGGAAGGATTAAGAGATAGAGCATTATTGCGACAGCTAAATTTGTTTACTTTATATTTATATGTTTACTTTATAGGATTAACTAAAAGGTGCAACCTCTTTGGCCAGCGTGATACCATCGTTTCGATTTGTTAATATATTTTAGAGATTAAAAGTTCGATAGGAACTTAATGGATTAAAAGTTAATTCTTTTAAGACAATTATTTAACTATCGGAGAATAAAAATACGTAGAATATTGAAAAGTTAATCCTTTTAAGACTATTATTTATACTATCAACTATTAAAAATACGTAGTACATTGAAAAGTTGTTTTGTTTATGTTTCAGCGAGATAAGAATGGTTGGAGATTAAGAGTGCAAAGTCCAAAAGCTGTTATAGGATTAAGGAACTCTACTATTTATTTATATGTTAGAGATACAGTTCAAAGTCCAACAGTTGTTATAGGATTAAGAAGCCCTACTATTTATTTTTGTTTTAGAGATAAACAGTTCAAAGTCCATATTTGTATTTCACCTAGGCATCATCCAACTTGTCTATACATGATCCAACCTGTTTACATGTTGGTAAAGTTAAATATTGTAAAGGTTATGTAAACATTGAGAAGGTTTCACAAACACGAAAACAATGTAAAGGTTATGTAAACTTTGGGAAGGTTACAGAGTATAAAGAGGGTACCTAACCCTTCATCATATAGGTTATGATTATATAACCGTAGGGGAGGTTACATACTATAAAGTGGATACCTGACCCTTCATCGTATAGGTTATGATTATATAACCGTAGGACAGGTTACAGCCTATAAAGTGGATACCTGACCGTTCATCGTATAGGTTATGGTTATATAACCGTTGGGGAAGTTACAGACTATAAAGTGGGTACCTGACCCTTCATCGTATAGGTTATGATTATATAACCGTCGGGGAGGTTACATACTATAAAGTGGGTACCTGACCCTTCGCCGTATAGGTTATGATTATATAACCGTTGGGAAGGTTACAGACTATAACGTGGGTACAGGACCCTATAACAAATCCTCAAGTCTCTCAAACGGTAGAAAAACAAAATGGCGGCCGGGTACACTCATGCTCTATAAGGTGGGTACCTGACCCTTCAATGGGTGGAGGGGGTAAAGCTTGTGGGCGGAGCATAGGTCAGGAGGTGCCGCGGGTCACGTGACTAAAAGGGGGCGGGGCATAAGGGTCACGTGACTAAAAAGGGGCGTGGCATAGGGGTCACGTGATTAAAAAGGGGCGTGGCCTAATAGTTAAGGTTAAGTCGAGGTGAAACCATGTGGTGGTTAAGGTAGGATCGAGGCAAGACCACGTGACACTTAAGGCTAGCGGTGGAGGGGATGGAGCAAATGGTGTGCCAGCTCGCCCACTCTACTTTTGTTGTACGTCCAACTCTCTTCTCGCTTTTTATTAACGATATGATACATTAATTAGGGGAAGGAATTACAGTAGAAAGAATTAAAATTAACTCGCTGCTCTTTGCAGATGGTATTGTAGTGTTTACGAACTCACCATTAAAATTAAGAGTATTTTAGCTTAATTGGTGGAGTATTTAGAGAAATGAAAACTAGAGCTGAATGTGTCAAAATATAAAAGAATGATTTTTATTCAAGCGATAGGGAGATCGCCCAAAATAAAATATAACTGGTAAATATTTGGGATTGACACTTTTTGATCATTTATCGTAACATCAACATTTTAAGGAAAAGTTCAGAAGCCCAGTATTGGGTATAAATAATGTCAGGAGTAATGTGTTCCGTAGCAGATATGTTCCATTATCAGCGAAATACTGGGCGTTTCAGTCGGTGGTGGGATCCGTTCTATGCTATGGTGCGCAATTCTGGGAATACTATAATTTCCAACAAGTGGAATGCATTCATAGGTTGTCTATAAAGAAGCTTTTCCGCCTACCAAGAAATACTCCTAACAATATGTTATATTTGGAAACGGACAGAGGGGGTGTTTTGTAAATAATGTAGATGAATAAGAGCATTATGTAAATAAAACACGTTTATCTATCCATCTATCTAGTAAGTTTTGTATGTTGGCAGAGATGTACAGTTTAAAAATTAAAAGCACCTTCTTTCCTCGCATGGATATCTAAGGGAACATGGTCAGGCCCAGGGAGAGATACAGTTAATCAAATTGACCATGCACTAATATCCACCAGGCATGCTTCTAATATCATTGATGTTCGAAGTATGAGAGATCCCAGTTGTGATTCCGAACACTTCTTGTTAAAAGCAAAACTCTGGAAAAACATAACCACAGTGTGGACACCAGAAGGGATTAAACATACTACACTGAAAAACTGCCGAATGAAGATGAGAGAACAAATTGCCATGGAAAACTGGATTGTGAACTGAGCAGTGATGACCAGCTTAGCAGCCAAGCAATTGAGCAGAAATGGAAGGCGTTAAATAATTCTATTTTCGAAGCAGGCAAAGAAGAGATAGGAGAAAAGAAATTCGAAAGGAATGAGGAATGGTTTAATGAGTAAAGAGTAATAATTGAAAAGAAAAGCCTTGCCTGACAGATGCAAAAACATGCGAGACAAAATAAGGAACATTATCGTACATTCAGGAGAGAAACTAAAAGAATATGCAGGAACAAAAAGAAAAGGAAAATCGAGGAAATAGAAAATTTGAACCTAGAAAACGAAAACAGAAAGTTTTTTAAGGCAGTGAGTGCATTGGTTTAGAAAGGGTTATCAGCCTAAGTTCAATAAATGCGAAGATAAATAAGAGAAGTTGATAGAAATAGAAGTCGCAGAGAGAATAATATAATGTAATATAATAACTAAATAAAATAATAACTATTGAGCGCGATAACAATCAAAATGTTTGTGGTATAATATTAAAATATTCAATACCTTTGCTGAAAGTTTGTTTATCTATAATACACGGCCATAATGCATATTGAAAAGCGTGATGACAGTGCTTAGCTGCTTCGTAAGCTGTTGCAGTAAGTATTGTGCTCATGTTTTTATATTCCTGGCATATATTCTGTGGGTGCTTATTCTCGAATTCTCGACAGCCATCTGATATGTTTAGATACAGACCTTCTATTACACTATTCCTCAAATGCCTGAAACACAACAATAAGAATGATTCGTGTGTAAATAGAATAAGAGTGTAGATGAAAGAAAATTAATATTATTAAAGATTTAAATTAATTAATGAGAGAAAAATCTTTAAAAAGGAGACAAAAATAACTGTTAAGATATTACTGGAAGATTCCAAAACACATCCTTACCTCTCTCAATTAGCTGTAAATAACTAACCACTCAACCTTCAAACAAACTCGTTAAGAATTCAACATTATTTTCATTCAATGCTTCAGACCGTCCGTTCAGCATCAAGAAATTTCTTACTTTTTACTATGAATTTTATGAAATGTAAGGAAACAGTTCACATTAGAAAAAATGGCATATTTATGATATAAAAAATTGACAATGAAAAAGTTTTTTTTTTTTAAATAAGTGACAAATAAATAATTAAGTTTACGAATAATAAAAAATGGATACAAAGAACCATGAAGAAAAATCTACCATGATATATTGGGCAATAATAAAAAGTAAGAAATTTCTTGAAGAAGGATGGATCATCCGAAACTTCGAAAAAAAATATTGTTGAATGAATAAAGAATTAGTTTGAAGTTTGAAGGTAAATTATATCATATCCTAAAATGATATCATATATCAAAAAAATATATACTTATAGCCATCGAAAAAAGAAAGAAGTGTATAAGAGCCATTCTGCCTGGAAGCGAAATTTGATGTCCAGAGCGTTTTCCGAGCCCCATTATATTACTTTTTCGAGTTCTGGCATTATCTAGAATAGCTTTTTTTCATTTTTCCGATTAATCAATTCTTTCAGTAGAAAACAAATGTTTGAATAGTCAATTCGGCATTCCCCATCCGTGTCTAGGCCCGATCTTCCCAACTTTCATGTTCTGAATGAGTTTTTTCTTAGTTCTTGAATCGAGAAGTTGCGCCCTCATTACATCTCGGTATACCTCTAGAGATTTGATCACAAAGATTTTCATAATTTTAAGTGAATTTCTCAAGAGACAAATATGTTTGTCCAGACCTGTTGCTTGTATCACCTGGGCCACGATGTTTCTCGAATTTTGGCTGTTACAGCTGTTTTTTTACGCAAATTTGTTCTCATCTTTGGTTTCCCGCGGATCTCAACTGTCAAAAACACCGCCCGGTAGTTCGTTCTTGTAGCTTAGACGGCATCAGCGTGGAATCATCTAGTCTCGATAAAGATGCCCGATCACCCCTTGTCATTCCCCCGTCACAGGTTTCGAGGTAAGTGTGGGTAGTTTAAGTAAAGCTATGAAAAACAGTAAAATTCTAATTTTTTCCCGTCGTACCCCGTCCATTTTTGTTCCATAGCTGGGCGGAAAAGTCAATGAACCACGTGGGGTGACGGTGGAGACAATAATAATTATTCTGATAGAACTTTTGAGTATAAACCTTGTTGTTTAAGAAACATCATCATGAAGCAAGTTGTCAGGATAAAATAACAATTTATTTTTCTTTTTAAGCAGAACTGATTAATAAAAAACAACTAGAAATCAGGTAAATTTTTTATCATCAAAATAAATGCGCCTCTTGTTTGGCGCATGATTACTTATTTTCTATGGTAAGTTGGATATAGTTCATTTTTTCAGACTCTTCGGCGTCTGAAATTTTTTTTAATTTTTTGAAAACTAAGAATCAAAAATTGTCGCTTCCTGGTAGAATAGCCCATGTGACCATTCAACTTTTCGCCAAGTCAGGCATTATCAGTACGATTCTGGCATAATCGTTAATGGATTCATTCGGTTAATGAATACTTTATGGCAATTATATCGGTTCACTGTAGTTGTTTTAAGTACACTTAAAGTGGAGGTTATGTCATATATATGCTGTAAAATAACTGCGAGGTTTAGTAGTGTCAGGAATGCTGCTATGTGTTTAACGGGAATTCGTGAGGATTTTTTTTTTCTGGGCATTTTTGAACAACAAGAAGTCCTTCGGATCTCCTTGTTTTATTTGTGATTAAAACAATTTCTTATTAGAAATTAAATTTAACAAATAATTGTTCTATTAGATATATATATAAATATATTGTATATCATCATGCCCTTTTTGATGTTGACATTGAAGGACTGATCATCGTCGCGGCAGCTGTTGTACCATTGTGACAACATCGACACCCGTCGGCATGACTATATCATCGGGATTTTCCACCCACTACCAATAGGGTCGTAGAGTTGTAGAATTCTGATTACTTAGACATCCCAGTTATATGAAATTATAAGGAATCAGTTTAACTTTCAACAGCAACACAACACATCTTTATTCAGAAGGATAGCATGATCAATACAATAAATTAGTACATATAATAATATAATAGCACAAATTATAGTACAAAATAAATGGCAAATTGCTATCTTAACACTCCCCTTCAATTTAATATACATTAATGTCTTATGAATGATACTAACGTGAAGAATACAATCTTATATATTAATATCAAAAACAATGCTATGTGAAAAACCTTACTAACAATACTTTGGACTTTCCTATACAAATATATTTCTCATTTATATATACATATATACCTAATTAAAATGATTTTATTTGTACATTTTATTTAAATTAGTGATTGCATCTAATAAATTGAATATTAATACTAGGTTATCTTCTGTATGACTATTATTACTATAATATTATCATTGATTGACACTAATTCAATCTTGTATCGTTTCATTTTCAATGTTATGCTCAACTGAAAACATACTTTTTATATTTTTATATTTTATATATATATATATATATATATATATATATATATATATATATATATATATTTAATTTTAAATGTATATCATTTAAATAATAACTACTATTAATATAAATTATACAGATAAAAAAATGACAAAAAACATATTACAATAAACAATGGATAGATGACCATTGATGTTGGATTATGTAGCTGTGCTAGTAGAATAACAACTCCAAGACTCTCTCGAAGCTATTTAAGCTGGTTACCACCTAGCGGTTTCGTTCGGATGTCAACCTACTGATCGCCTGTAGGAATATAAAGAACTTTTAGAAAACCCTTTTTGCACATGTCATTAACAAGGCTATACTTCACATTCAAATGTAATAAAGGCTTTCCGTCCCACTTGTCTCAACAATGAATAGTTGATTGGTTGTCTTCATAAACTTTGATCGGTTTATGTTCTTCAACTCCAATATCCAGAAGTAGGTTTCTAAGCCATATTAGGTGCATGTCTGCTTTTCCTGAAGACACATACTCAGCCTCTGTTGAAAACTGAGCGACTGATGACTGCTTCTTCGTTGCCCACAGTACATTGACTGAGGTCATTCCTTGAATTAACTTCAGATCCAAGGTAGACAAAACTCTCCACACAGTAGGACTTGTATTCCCCAGCCTCAAAGTGCTCAGACAAGTTTTCTCCACCATCGCCCGCATGTATTTAGTTTTGGCCTCGTTTACTACTAGACCGAATTTTCCGGCTGCCCTCTCAAAGTTCAAGAAGGCTTCTCGTAGGGGACGCTCGGATCCAGCAATAATGTCGATGTCATCGGCATATTCCAGCAGTTCAACCAGAAGATGGTCTCACCAACCTGGGTTTGGGATTCTCTGATGACCATTTTTGGTGCTAAATTAAATAACAGGCAAGCCAGTACATCCCCCTGTCTCACGCCAGCATCTGTCTCGAGCTCCTCAGAAAGGTCTAGGCCTAGTCGCACAAGGCATTTAGTGCTTCTCATTGTCATTTTCACCAGTGGGATCAGCTTCGCTGCTATTCCCAGCACTTCTAGGGCATGGTATAGTTCCTCTCTGTCGACACTGTCATAAGCTGCCTTTAGGTTGACGAAAAGATTATGCGTGACCATTTGATATTCGAGCCTCTTCTCCAATATCATTCTCAGGGAAAATATTTGGTCTATAGTGGAGCGACCCTTTCTGAAGCCAGCCTGATATTTACCCAACAGTCTCTCAGCATACGGCATAATATTCTTAAAAGAGGAAGTAGAAGAACTTCGATGTTCTAATGACATGATATTATTCTTCCAAACAATAAATAATGACAGGAAGGATTTTGCCCCAAGAACTACTTCCTGCAGATCGTCAGATGGAGTTCTACTCACACAAATATTCTGAAGAGGTGGACTGATTACTTTCTTAGCCTACTGACCAAGGGGTCCAGAACAGATAGGGAAGTGGAAAGGACCGTCAATGACGAGAATGTGCCACCACCTGATCAAGAGGAGTTCGGGGAAGCTCCTCAGAGCCTGAAAAACAATAAATCTCCAGGCCTGGATGGAATACAAACAGAGCTGCTTAAATATAGTGGTGAAGAAATGCAAAAGGCCTTATTTGATCTCATTCTCTCTATCTGGATAGAAGAAAGTATGCCAGAGGAATGGAATAAGGCCATTATTTTCCCAGTATATAAAAAAGGCAATTTGACTGAATGTGGGAATTACCGAGATATCTCGCTCCTACCAAGTGCCTACAAGATCCTGTCGGGAACACTTTTTAAGAATATTATTATAAAGATCTTAACCGCAGAAATAACTTTGAAAAAAACTTTATTGGTAAAAACAAATAGTTACATGAACTAAAACTACACCACTACTACTATCAACTAAATGATAATAACTCTAAGGCTAAATAAATGAATTACACCTCAAGCAGGGGGTATATACAATATTGGAGGAAGGGGAAAATGCTGATTCAGATACGTAGGGTTATGCACCTTAACTCCTCCCTTCTGAAGATGCGAAACTCCGTAGAGCATTATTTATTTCGCAAAGTCCATGGATTGCATATTTGAGGTAGCTTGATGCTTTCTACTTGTTGACATGGTGATTTAGACCTTGAGGTACATTTACAATGATTAAGGATAAGAAGATAGGTACTGCATATAAAAAGATATTAAACAATAACGCGCTAAGAATATACAAATAATAGTCATTTTCTGTAAAAGATATATAATCCAAGTCTTCTAACGTAACTTATGGATTAGGTGGTAGTTCAAGTACATCATATGACATATTAAAGGCTATAGGGTTACTAATAGTAGTTTCTTATTTAATAATTTTCGAATCAATAATTATAGTACTAGATTTAAGACATTGAAATAAAGTTTCATTCTATTCTAGTTTGATCAAGGAAGTTAGCGGTAAAAACTCTTTGCTAACCTGCTGGAGTGTAATATTCCTAATCCACAAAATTTTAGAGAATTTTCTATATTTAATGTTCTTAAAGTGATATAATTAATCGTGGAATAAAGTTCATTCAAATGAGTTGTTATTGTTGTCATATGATATGTATTGATAATTTTTGAAGCTCGTCTGTTATTTTTATTTAATATTAATATATCATTTCTGAAAGTTTCTATTAATTTTTTGTTGTGTAAAATTTCTTTTTCGACATTATGTTCTAAATGATATGAATTTTTTTCTAATTTTAGTTTTCCTTGACAGAGGTATCGAGGTTGCCAGTGACCCATTTGATAGCTTACCCAATACCGTTAATAAGTCCTTGTTTATGTCTGCTATTTTGAGGTGTACTAATAAGGGATTCAATTTTGGATTTAACGAGCTGTATTGTCTATGAAAGGTGTCAAAAGTTATACTAGTTTTAAAGGAATTTAGATTTTGTTCTGCTATTATTAATTCGTCTTTCAAACGAGTAAAATGTATGTAATGAATTAAACCATGATATTTATCTATTACGAATGCTAGTGGCATTCTTATGCCTGTTAAACCTGGTGCATCTGTCAAATCTGTAATTTCATGAGCTGATATTTTATGGAATATCCATAGGAGAAGTGTCAGTCTCGTTATCTTCATTATCTGAAATAGATGATGTTTGAGATTTTGTTATATTCTTATAATGTTTTCGTTCCCTATGAATATTATTAGCATGCACCAGAACTTCCTTGCTTTTATCTTTTAATTTATAAACTAATTTGCTGACTATTTATAACTGTCGATTTCAAAAAGGCTTATGTTTGATCGCCAGAGACTGTATTACATTTTGATTGAGCAGGGGATACCGAAGAAGTTAGTAAATTTAGTAGAGATGTGCATGACCGAAACATTCAATAAAGTTAGAATCGGTAATTATTTTTCGGAGAAATTTGAAGTTCGCTCGGGATTAAACAAGGTGTTTGTTTCCCTTTCACCTGTTCTATTTAATATAGCACTAGAGTGTGTCATCAGAAAGGTGGTGCGTACCGAAAAGGGTTTAGATCTGGGTGGTAAAATATCCGTTCTTGGTTTTGCTGATGATTTGGTATTGTTAAATGAGGGCCCGGAACTATAAAACTTACTACAACGTTGATGAAAGCCGGTAAAGAGATTGGCCAAGTAATTAATTCGGATAAGACGAAATATATGGTTAGCAACAGATACGGCGGCGATTTTGATGATATAGATATAGGAGGGAATAGGTTTGAGCACGTTGAGAAATTTAAGTATTTGGAGTCTATGATTACTAGAAAAGACGAAATTCAAGAGGAAATAAAGGCGCGGTTAAAGGCGGGAAATGCTTGTTATTTTTCGGCCTCAGCATTACTTAGGTCGCGAATTTTGCCCAGAAGCTTAAAACTTAGAATATACAAAACTATTATCCTGCCTACTGTTCTGTATGGATGTGAAACATAGCCGCTAACCTTGAAGGACGAAAACGCCTTATGGTCTTCGAGAATAAGGTATTGGGTAAAATATTTGGTCCGAAAAAGGATGAGAACTGGAGAATTTAGGAGGTTACGCAACGCAGAATTGCGGAGTATGCACCCCGTAAATATAATCGAAGTGATATCATCGGGACGGTTGAAATGGACTTGTAAAGTTGTTGGGCTCAGTCATGAACGAATTCTTAAAAAGTTAACAAACCCTGAGCCGACTAATAAACGTCCGAGTGGTAGACCGAAACGTAGGAGGATTGTGTTAAGGGTGATCTTATGGATTTGGGCTTGGACGGTAGGCGGTGGACTGAGGTTTGTAGACAGAGATTGGTGGTATCGGCATCGAACCTTCAGGTTCGCTAAGGCTTTTATTATTATAATTTATAAACTAGTTTGAAGAAATTTTCGTTCTGATTCCTAGTTCTGACCCAAGCATATGTGTTGTCTGGAGCGCTAGCATCTTCCCTATTTTGATTGAGTAGCTCAGTTCTTGTTGCTTTTTCGCTATTCATTCTATATTTTATTTGTTCATGTATCAATTTTAAATTAGTAAGACATTGTTCTACAAATTTTTCAGTGACCGGGGTTTAATTTTGTCTTTATCTTTTTGTGTTTCGAATGTAATTTCATTTGGATTTAATTTTAATTTTTGGTTTAAACTATTATTAAATGCAATGACTGCAATACATAACCACTTTTTTAGTTTTATAATCGGTTCTGTTTCTTTTAAACTTCTCAAAATATCGATAAGTGTTCTATTAAAAAGTCATAAAGAGTTGGGTTGGTTGGGGGTAAAATAATAGGGTGCAATTCCTTGGGAGCTAAGTACGTTTTCAACTAAGTTATTGATATAACAATAACTTGGTTGAAAACTTTCTCTACTTAACCTACCACTCTCCATCTTTATTCGGTCTAGAGAGGGATATAATTCTAAATACTCTATAATTACCTCTGATACCTGTATAGAATTGCAAGCCTCGAATACTCTTGGATATAGGCTTTTAGAGATAGTTTCTACCATGGTGGTTATAAATGTTTGCTCGTAAGGCAAGTGTGTCTATCATGAGTTCCACAAAGGATTTATACGGAGTTGGTGTAACACAGATTTTCGTTTTTATTGACTTCCGGTCATATTTGGTTTTCCGGCATACTTCAAATTTGTTACAATAGTCAATGCAGTGATATTATCATTCATTCGAGGTCAATAATAATCCCGTTTGAGTTTTTCGTATGTCTTAAGACTGCCTCGCAGCCATGTTTTACCTAAGTGGTATGAAATTTAAAATGTCTAATTGTTCATTTGGGTTAGTGATATCTAAACATTTCTTCCTGTATCGTTTTATTTTTACTGATGGATAGTTTTCCTGAATAGTTTGTGAAAATTAAAAAAAAAATTCCCTCAAATTCACTGCGAACAGTTTCTATATTAGGTTCGCAAAATACACCGTCTATGGTATTCGGTTTGATAATTTCTAATAAAGTTTGATTGAAATCGTTACTCCCAGGGTAAGCAGTTTCGATATAGAACCTATTTTTATTAAGAGGTTTTTCTACACGAATTGATTTTTTACCTCTTTGAATAAAGCTTTAGAATTTTTCAATATTAATGGGTTTTTCCTGACCCACTATCCAAATTTGCTGATTGGATGAATTCAGAGAGTGGACCGTAGCAAGACTGCTAGTTTTTAATTCGTTGTTCCTATTGTTGTTGTGAGTTGAAGGATCAATATTACGAATGGTGGAAAATGTATATGTGTGCATTAATATTAATGTAAAGATGCAGGTCTTCAACCTGAACTAATAGTAAATAATTCAACCTGAATTATTTTTGTTTTAAAATGTGCTGTAGCCACCGCTTCAAATATTTTCGAATATCTGAAAATATCACTCTTCTTTTCTAGAGAATAAAAGGCTGTAAAGTGAGTACAGTCATCAATAAATATTAAACCATACCTTTTTCTATCAAGTAACTCTATCATGGAGTTATTGGTTTAAATAAATAAATCACTTTGAATGAGTTCCAGCAATAATTATAATTGGATCTACTTGCTCTCTTCCTGGTCTAATTGTGTGGTAGTTTGGTTAATTTCCCTTCCTCACATGGTTCACACACTATAGCTCCTTGACTTTGACTTCCTTCATCCTATCCACCATGGTCTGAAGTTTTTGTAGTCCGGATTTACGTATATGATCATACCTTTCATGCCTCAAACATTCACTTGCTGTCAAGTATGCCTTTTCCTTGCTAGACTGAAATGTCAATTTGTTTACACGATAAGCAACTGCTATGATGGATTTACGTTTTATAATTTTTGTTCTACCATTTTCAAAAACAATGGTGAATGCATTCATTCCCAGTCTACTGATTGAGAGCAAATTTAATTTTAAACCTGGAACATACAATATATTAGGAATTTTGATTGAATCCCATTTTCCATCGACAGGTGCAAAGAATTTCATTGTTCCTCTTTGAGTAGATGTGAGTGACTATCTAGATTTGGCCTGAAAAAATTAACATTGATTAGACGCTCCAGAATAGCGCCACCAAATTATTTCACCCTCTGCCACTTGTCGATCAGCCCATGATAAATTAGCCAAAAAAAAAAATAATAAAAATAAAAAAAAAATAAGAAATTGGTATCCTCTTCTGTAGCGCTGTGTGCACTACTACTCTGTATTCCAGGACTGGGACACTCCTTTCTAAAATAACCATATCCTCCATAATTTTGGCATTTGAAACGTGAATTCCCACTAGTATAGTTAATACTATTATAGTTGGATACCTTGTTTATTAGAGCTGATGGCCCTGTTCTGTTCTGTCGCCGCTGATTTTGATTTATTTTATGGCTGTTGATTTATTTCGTCATTTTTTCTTTGGGTTCCCTTCCTTGCTAGAATAGAATGCTTTGGTTAAGTCATTCTTTTCTGATTTATTTTTCCCTTGAAGTTCCCTCTTTGATTCTTCATCAAGCATTCTATTTTTAACAAAATGTAGAGCTAAATTTTCACCATTAGCAGACAAGGTTTCTATTGCTGTGACCACCATACTATACTCTCAAGAAAGTGTCAATAGCAAATGATAAATAACACCCACTTCATCTGCGTCACCTGCAGACTTCAAGTTACGAATTTCCTTATCAAATTTAAGTTAGAGTTTCTGGGTTGGGGTAGTGGTGCATTGACAACAAATGCCTTCCTAGAACGGAGTTGGTTGGCAATCTCTTTCTTTTTAAATGTATTTTCCAAGGTTTTTTTTCCTCTGCCATATTCTAAATAACTGTCAGCGATTGCATCTGCAACAAGGCTGATGCAAAACTTATCTCTTAGCCTAAGACGACTGCTGCTTCCGTCATTGGTTGATCTTAGGCATTCTCACCATCAATGGGTTTTGCATATTGAACTTCTTCAGTGACATGATTTGGGAGTTACTTCTCGTACAGTAGAACCTCAAGCCGAAATCTCCATTTATCATATTTTTTCCGTCAAAGAGTGGAATGTCGTACCTTTCCACATTTTGCCTTTGTCTCTCATTTTCCGTCATATTGTTTGGTCTTCCAGTAATTTTTCCAGTAGTTACACTGTACACTTCTAGTTTCGCACTGTACAAATAAATTCAACTCAGACTGGCCAGGGCCCATAACCAGTAAAATTCTGATTACTTTGTTATTGCAGTTATGCGAAATTATAAGGAATCAACGAACACAGTTTAACTTACAACAGTAACACAACACATCTTTATTCAAAAGGGAGAATTCAATAGACAGAAGTGGAAGATGCCTTCATAATAATTGATCCCTTGATTAAGTAATAGATAGCATAATCAATAAAATAAATTAGAAATTACAGATAATTACATAAATTACAAATAATAATGAAAAATATATGTTAAATTGTTATTTTATCAAGAGTCATTACGATCTAGGTCAATTGTTGTAATTTATGTTGTAAATTTTAGTGAAGTAGCCATGCTAAACAAATTGGGGCAATTGAGCGATAGACAAAATATAAAGAATTAAATTCATTTTTATATATACTTGCGGTTCTTCCAAATAACCTACGTTAATCCTAGTAGACAGTTTTGTTTACTTGAATAAAGTATCGACAATTTTAATACATTTTTTATTCACCTATCACGTTGCATAATTTTAAATATCTTAACTTGTATTGACTACAACTATATCTGAGATCATTCCATGCAGTAAATCTTTATCAGCATAATTAAATATATAACAAGAACAATTACTATTAATATATTATTCTATTTATTTTTCTTTTGATGCCCTATATAATTTATGGCTCTCACCCGTCTGCCTTTTTTGACAAGACTCTCTTAAAAAGACATTAGTTCCATGCTGATCAAATCCATAAGGTAACAATGTGGAATAGGAATAAGATAAGCTGAAGAGAATATGTTTTGGTTGGTAAATGCAAGAAATCAAGTGAGAATTCCATTCCTATTATACAATAGAAAACGTGCATACCAAAAATAAATAAAAATATCATAGTTGGAATCGTGAAGGACATATAAAACTAATCCCTAGCAATGACCTTATAAATCAACAGCATATAATAAACTAAGAAATCGATAAAACATAAAATTTTATTGACAAAACTAGAAAATGACAGAGCTTAAATATACTTTATTCAGATACTAAACAAATCAATTAAGGAAGAAAAATGAAGAAACTGACCAAAAGAAATAAGAAATGACATTATACCTCAAATTAATGACGACTGCAGAATCATGTAATAATGAATCTAATTTAAAAGAGGCATTGAAAAAAAAATCATTAATAATTTGAAGCAATTTAATTCAAGCAAGTCAAGACGCTATTCAATTAATGATCTTTTACGTTCTCTTCTTCTTTTGGCTCTACAATCCATTAAGAACCTTGGCCTCTTCCATCTGGTTTCTGTACTCGACCAAACTCCCCCAATTCCTTATACCGTCCTCGGTGTAACCAGGACCCTTCCTGAATTCTCTTTCCCCATCATCCTTCCAGTGCAATTTTGGCCTTCCTCTCTGCTTTTTTTCCATTCTGCAGACGATTCGGTATCTTGTGGGATTATATTTTCTGAACATGGCCTAGCCATCTTAATCTTCTTTGCTTGACAGTGGATACTATATCAGGAGCTCCGTAAAGGCCCCTTAATTCCTTGTTGTTCATGATTTTCCAAGAGTCCCCATCCTTATTTGGGGCAAATATCTTTCTCAGAATTTTTCTTTCCCATCTATTCAGAATACCTTCAATCCCCGAAGTGAGCGTCTATGCTTTGCTTCCACACAATTCCAACGTCTCGAGAATTTCCTGGTATACCGTTATCATTGTATTAATACAGCATGTGTGAACAGTAGGTGTTAGTCGGCCATAGATACATCCAGGTATTTTCCTAATAGTTATCAAAACTCTCTCCAGGACTACTGTTAACGAAAATAAAAATAATAAATAATTATCTTTTTTGATGATGGACAACCCTGTCACTGGGTAACCTTCTTGTAACTTCCTAAATATATTGTATTGTTTTTATAAGCATTAAATGTTCATTTATTTATTTTTACTTTCTCTTACCTATATACGAAATATATAGTAAAGGGAAGTATTGCGATCGTGAAAATTTTCGAATTCGAGTTTTCGACGGAAATACACGTTTTAAGGTCCTCTGAGTTCAAATGACCAAGTCTCGCAAAATGGTCTGTGTGAATGTGATAAGTCTAGCTCAAAAACGAAAAGTTGTACGATACTGAACTACTTCGACTAACCGGAAGTGCCACTTTATATAATCGATTTTACACTTTATTACAAAGTGTTATGAACACTTTAAAACAATATAAGAATCATCAAAATCGGACCAGTATTAGCAAAGATACAGCGCATTAGACTAATCGGAATTAGCTATTATATCATGGATTTTACACTTTTTTACAATTTTCTCGAAAACGGCTCTGACGATTTTGATGAAACTTGCCTAAATTATTCTTCATAAAGGCCTTTAATTTTTCATTTATGTAGTAAATCACTGAGGAATTTCAGGGAAAAAAGTTATGATGAAAAGAATATTTTATTTGCGCATGGCTTAAAAAGTATGCATTTTACGGAAAAATATGTATAGAATTGTATGGAAGGTAATTAAATACTTCATACGAAAATAAAGTATTCTTTTCATCATAACTTTTTTCCCTGCAATTCCTCAGTGATTTACTGCATAAATGAAAAATTAAAGGCCTTTATGAAGAATAATTTAGGCAAGTTTCATCAAAATCGTTAGAGCCGTTTTCGAGAAAATTGTAAAAAAGTGTAAAATCCATGATATAATAGCTAATTCCGGTTAGTCCGATGCGCTGTATCTTTGCTAATACTGGTCCGATTTTGATGATTCTTTTATTATTTTTTAGATAATTTAATTACCTTTCATACAATTCTACACATAATTTACCGTAAAATGCATACTTTTTAAGCTATGCGCAAATAAAATATTCTTTTCATCATAACTTTTTTCCATGCAATTCGTAGGTGATTTACTACATCAATGAAAAGTTAAAGGCCTTTATGAAGAATAATTTAGAGAACTTTCATCAAAATCGTTAGAGCCATATTTTTTACAATTTTCTCGAAAACGTTAGAGCCGTTTTCGAGAAAATTATAGCTATTATATAATGGATTTTACACTTTTTTACAATTTTCTCGAAGACTTGGCAATCTAAGTAGGACTAATATGATGCTATTCCTAGTATGACTATTTGTGTGAACAATATGGCAATAGATAGTGAACCATGTGTTGTATGCTTATAGGAATAGCAAACATGAACGCCTTTTGAGAATAGCAAATCTAGAGCCAGGCTTAACTCCCACTAACTTATGTTGACCCATGGAGAATACATCTATTAGTGGCAGCAGATATTTCTATTCATTCATAGATGATTAATCCAGAAAAAATTTTGTATATTTTATCTCAATAAATATCAGAATCTGAAGGTGTTTAAAAATTTTTTAAAAATGGAAAACCAGACAGGACACTAAATTAAGATCTTGAGGACTGATAATGGTAAGGATTATGTGAACAAAGGTTATGAAAATTTCTTGAAAGAATCAGGCATACAGCATCATTTAACAATCAGGTATGCCCCAGAACAAAATGGAGTTTGTGGAACAGCAAATAAAACTACTGTGGAAAAGGCGAGATCTATGTTATTCGATTCAGGTCTTCCAAAAGAATATTGGGCGGAAGCTGTTTACCTCATCAATCGTTCGCCTTCTTCAGCTCTTCATTACTCAAAGACACCTTTTGAGGCATGGACAGAACGTAAACCCAATTTATCCCACCTAAAAATATTTGGTTCCTCAGTTATGGTTCAAATACCGAAACAAATCAGAAAAAAAGGATCCTAAATCTGAGATATTGATTTTTATTGGATATGGCTCGAATGTTAAGGGCTACAGATTTATTCGTCCTGATACAAAAAAGTTGATTTTTAGCAGAAATATTGTTTTCCTGGAAAATAGTAATTCGAACCCAGATAATGTTATTCCTGTCTGATAATGAATCCCCTACTAATATAATACTTGTTCAAGAAGAACGTATAGAGGAAAATCAAGATACTGCAGTTGAAGTCTAGAAAGTGAAATAGAAGGGAGAGTAACCAATGAAGAAAAATATCTTCTGAGGAATTGGCACCGACTGAAACTACCTTCAAGACTGGATGATTATGCTATGTTAGCTATTCATGAAGATCCTAATTCATTTAATGAAGCTATTAGTTCTGCAGAGGCAAAGCAGTGGCATCAAGCAATGGAGGAAGAAATTCAAGCCCTAAAAGAAAGCGGTACTTGGAAATTGGTTCCTAGACCAGAGGAGAAAAAAACCTTGACTGTAGATGGGTACATTTTTTTTTTTATATTTATTGACATTACAATCAAGCTTATAATGAGCTTATTAGCGATTTAGTTCTAACATACTTTAGAAAAAAAATATATCTATACATAATATTGTTTTAATTTTCTTACAGCTTGGCCTCAAACTATCACCTATTTTTTGTTACCACTTTAAACAAGCTCATGGGGCTTTCGTCGTTTTAATCTTCTAACTACGAGATGCACGGCCTCAGCATTGGTGTACCTTTGTAGTCTCTCTTGATATGACAGCGAATTTTGCGATTTCTTCTTCAACTGTAGCTATATGAAGATCTCGGTGAAGATCATCATTCCTGATTTACCAGGGTGCATTGACCATTCCCCTAATAACTTTATTTTGAAATATTTGTATAATTTGTCTGTTGGAATCCCTGTGCATCCCCACAGTTGGATTACGTACATCCAGATAGGCTTCAGGACTTGATTTTACAGCAGAAGTTTGTTTTCTACTGATATATTAGATTGCCTGCCTAGAAGCCTATAAATGTTATGATACCTCAGATTTAGCTGCATTAATTTTGTTTTTACATGCTCTTTCCATCTGAGCTTTGCGTCCAATGTCATCCTGGGCCTTATTGGAGCAGAGGATCACTCGGTTATTTATTGTTATCGGCAGATAGTTGATTTTCTTGTTAGTGAAATCGATATGCATAGACTTCGATTAATTTAGTTTTATTCTTCATTTCAAGGTCCATCTATGAAATATGAATCTTCTTGTCTTATTCTGAAGTACCTATAAGATAAATAGAACTCTAAGAGCAGAGCATATTGTCCGGGAATGGCTTTATTAAGCTTATAGATAAGCCCTTGATGCCAAACTTTATCGAACGCCTGTGTTACGTCCAGAAAGGGGGCTAAGCAAACATTTCCTCCTTCAGTTGTTCTCTCAATTTGATCAGTAATTCTATTAACCTGATAAATGATTGAATGTTTCTGCCGAAAGCCAAATTGATGGTCAGGTATTAGCTTTCATTCTTCGATCATAGGGATTAATTTCATGAAAGGCAACTTCTCAAAGAGTTTTGACATTACCTGCAGCAATCATATAGGACGGTACGATGTTAGCTCACGAAGTGGCTTTCCTGGTTTCGGAATCATGATGCTTCCGCAGCCTTCCACAACTGCGGGACATAGGTTGAATTTATTGTTTCATTTATTATTTTGGTTATTTTAATTATAGACATGAGCCTATTCCATTCAGTCTTTGCTAACGGCATGCGAGTTTTTTGCCATCTATTCCTTGCTTTTCTTTTGTCTCGATTAAGCTTAACTATTTCTATATATTGGTTCTGTTATTATTCAGAGCTGGATTGGAATTTTTTTTAATTATGCTTCCATTGAGGGTGAGGATAATCGGTGTAGGTTCAGAGCTTAGTCCCATAATTTCTTCTATTGATATGAAGTTGGTGGAAATGTTTTTGATAATGAAGAATTCAATTAAGTCTGGCGCTCTGTCTGCATCAGACGGCCAATACGTTGGCTTACTAGTTGATACAGAATGACAGTTGAGTTCTTAAATGGCTTTTGCAAGTTCTGTACCTTTGGTTGTGGTCAGACGTGAACCCCATTGAGTGTTTTTCGCGTTGAAATCACCACCAATGACAAATCTGTTGCCAAGCTGACTAAAGAGATCTACATATTGCTCTTTTTTTAAGGAATGTCTCGGGTGACAGTAAATGCTGGAAATAGTCAGCGGATATGTCTTTGCTTTAATGGTAATGGCTGCTGTTTGTATTTCTTCTTTTTGTACTTTAAAATTGTCATAATGACTAATATTTTTTTAAATAATTACCCCACTTCCTCCCCTTGGAGTGTTACTTGGGTGTATTGCGTGATAAAATCTGTAATCTTTGAAGTTGAAGAAACTTTCATTTGTATAATGCGTTTCTGATATAAGACATATATCAATATTATTTAACTCCAGAAATACCTGTAGTTAGTTTTTATTTTTATAGCAGCCCATTGGTGTTCCATGCAGTTATAATAAGATTTGCCATTATGTTCCCTTCGATTTATGTACTGGTTTGGACTTGTTTTCAATTTTTGTTAGCCTTTGTTTAATATCTTTGTATTGGTCATTAATTTTTTTTTTATTGAATCTCGGAATTCTGACATTTCATTTAGAAGCTGTTGCTTCATTCGTCACTTCACTGTTTTTATCCTCTTTTGTTTTAGTACTGAGTGCTTTCTCACAGCTGATGATTTTCTCTGATTTATTATCTGAATTATTCTTTTCTTTGTTTTCTGATATTGATTTCTTGCGCTGTTATTGTACGCTGTATTTGCTCTTGTTGCGTTTTGAAATTTTGTGTATCCATTTTGTTTCTATTTTTGTAGTTCTTTAGCGATAGTACAACCTCTAAGGCTAGCTACCTAGCTAAAAGAAAGCAGGCCGATGGTGACCAACCGGTCACCTTTCTTTTGGTTTATTACATTCTGTTGCCAGATGCTTATCTGCACATTTTACACATCTTGGTTTTTTTCCACAGAAGTTGCTGGTATGACTAAACTCTTGGCATTTTTTGCATTGTGGTATGAGTTTCGTGCCTTTGCAAGACTTGCAATATACGCTTTATTTTTGCTATAATATCAATACTTTCATCGTTGGAAAAACTTAAAATAAACATATTGAGAGGTTTTTTATTTTTCCAAGATAATTTAGGCATAATTTGTACGATTTTATAATTCATACTTTTTAAAAATTCTTCTATATCTTCAGATCCCCAAGTATGCCTCAGGCCCTAGGCAGCCACTCGTATGGGTCTCAAAGATTTATTTTCGTAAGTGTGAAATATGTTATTGTTGCCCTTTAGATAGTCTCAAATTTTTCAATACGATGCTTCAATTATCTTTCGCGATAAATGATTCCTTTTCAGAAATAATTCTATTGACCAAATCAGAGATTTGGAACATTTTAAATTCGATACAGATATCGGTGGAGGCTGTTTTAACAAATGTAATATTTTTATTGTTTTTACCTTTAGGTGAGGAGGATGGTGGGGAATTTGATTTTCTTTTTTTATTCGCGTGACATTTATGACATGACATTCGCAGTGCCTTCTTTCTACAGTATTCCATCCAGTCTGTTTTTATAATTCCTCTTCATCGGTATGATATTCGGTTATTGACTGTAGAGGTTTATCTAATGCGTTCTGAGAGTTCTTCTGCTTGGTGGGGGCCGTCCCGTCCAGGCCCGCTCCAGATAACTGAGGAAGATATCTAAATTTGGCGATGTCTTCCCTGCGGTGTCCGTCGTCCGATCTTCACCAAAATCGCAGTATTATTCCACAGCACTATATTTCTGTCTGTACAACTTGTATTTCGATACGGCTCGAAAAACCAATCTTACTGACGATGATAAAATATTGTTCAGATGGTTCAGTTGACAGATTCAGAGCACGCCTAGTTGCTAAAGGGTTCGAGCAACATCAAGGAATAGATTTCAATGAAAACTTTAATCCAACAGTACGATGGGACACAGTTAGAGTAATGTTAGTTGTTGCTTTTCAGGATGGTCTAGATATACTCTAGTTCGACATTCGCAGTGCCTTACTATATGGGGACTTAGCCAAGTAGATCTTCATGAAACAACCACCGGGTTTTGAAGAGGGTGAAGACAAGGTTTGTCTTCCTAAGAAAAGTATCTATGGTCTACGTGAAGCACCCAGATACTGGAATAAAAGGTTCTCCAATTTCTTCACAATTGTAGCTTTAATCAAAGTGAAAGTGACCCATTGGAGTACAAAGTCATTAATTATTACACTTCATGTAGATGATGGATTAATATTCTCAAGAGATAAAATTAATCTAAATAATTTTGAAGTGTCACTCAAAAATGAGTTTAAAGTGAATATTATTACAGCCAGTTATATTTTGGATTCCAAATCCGTCAATTGAATGATGGCTCTGTGTTTGCTAGTCAGGAGGTCTATACAGGGAAGATTTTGCAAAAGTTCAGAATGTCAGATAGTAATGGTGTTTCTACTCCCATTGAGCGAGGTGATTATTTAAACAATGACACCAAGGATTTAGAAAAAACAGTGCCCTATCGTGAAGCCATTGGATCCTCTAATATTTATGCATTGTTTCGCTGCTCTGGCAATATCTGTATTGCATTCACTGTTAACTATTTATCTCAGAAGCTTGAATCTCCCAAGAAGAGAAACTGGGATATGGTGAGAAGACTGTTTAAGTATCTAAAGCACACATTATCATTAGGACTACACTTCATAAAACATGAAGCAGGATTGGAAGGTTTTTCAGATGCGGACTGTGCAGGTGATGTGGACAGTCGAAGATCTACCTCTGGAGTGATGTACAAATATAGGAATTCACCGGTAACATCGTCAAGAAGGAAACAACGGTTTGTGGCCTTATTAACCACTGTTGATAACCAGAGGTTATAGCAGGAAGCCTGGCTGTAGGAAAAACAGTTTGGTTAAGGAGAGTTCTTCAATTTCAATGTCTCTCTTATAGAAGTTGTCCCTCCTGTGCTAAAGATTGACAATCACAGTGTAATCAAGCTGCTGCACAATCCAACAATTAACAACCGCACCAAACACATAGACGTAAGAATGAAGTTTGTTTGCGAACAGACAGAAAATGGAGATGTTCAAGTTCAGCCAGTATCTTCGATGGAGCAGCAAGCAGACATTCTCACGAAGCCTTTGGCCAGGCCAAGATTTGAATACCTGAGAAGTCTCATTAGTGTTACCGGTCTACCTTGTAAAGAGGCGCCGGGCTAGTACTATGATCATATCATGGTATGAGTAAAGTGCAGTGATCTGAGGTGAGAAATTATTTTTATTTAGGGGAAGTGTTAAGGAAAATACAAATAATAAATATCTTTATATAAATTAATATTATTTTTTTTTTATAACGGGCAACCCTGTCACTGGGCAACCTTCTTGTAGCTTCCTAAATATATTGTATTATTTTTATAAGCATTAAATGTACAGTGATTATTTCTGTTTGGTGTTATTAATCTTACAATTAACAATTACTATAAACAGTACCTGTCAAAATGGGTCTCCTTCATTACTCCCTTACATATTGCGTAGGGTTCTGGCATTTTTCCTTGGACTTGGATAACTCCTTTGTTTTGGTCGAGTGTAATTTTTACAAGTCTAATCAGCTATAAAGTAAAGAGAACCCAAGACTAGCAGGTTGTCATATAATCTCTTTCAGTCAGTAATGTCGTAGGCCTGAGATTAATCTTTGAATAGGTGATGCAGTTTTATATTCCACTAACAGCATTTCTCTTCATTGTAACGTTGAAATATCGGTTCTTTAAAAAAAAAAAAAAAAAGAATATTTGGAAACAAACTAAAAAAAAAGTGGCAACTCTGGAACTATTTTTTTTTTTAAATATATCGTATTGAAAACCATAAATTGAGAGACTTAGTAAGAACATAATTTTATATTTAATGTAAATTGACTAAGATGTAATTCTGTAAATAATTTAAAGTTAGATATAATTGCATTATCAAAAAGCTTTGCGATATGTAACCAGCTCAGGGCTCCCGCGGAGTGGAGGACTGCGTGCAGCGATGAGAGAGTTGAGGTGAAATTTTGAAGGAGTGCACGCAGTGCGATGGTTTTTTTTGTTCTCTTAGGTTTTATCCGGATTTTATGGTGCGTCGAGACCCTAAATCTTCGCTATGATACGAGGGTGTACAGCGAATTTCCTGAGAAGGAGATACGGAAGGGACGTCACTGGAGAACTAGAAAATACAACATTGAAGAGACGACCGTCTCACCTCATTCTTCAAATTTAATTATGTTTGATAGTTGGCATTCCAATTATAAGGAGAAATGAGAAAATAGTTTGTGTTTTTGATTGTGAGAAAATTTATCCAACTCAATAAATGATTTCCTCAAAAAATAAGGGACAAGAAGGTCAGAACCACGTGCAACTGCTCCACCTCACATTTAAGAAAGTGAACAGCTTCAAATACCTAAGGGCTTTAGTGACTGAAAAAATTACATCAGAGCAGAAATAAAAACAAGAATTGCAGCAGGCAATAGATGTATTTTTGCAGTGCGAAAAACATTGCAACTTCGGAACCTGTAACGGAAAGTAAAGCTGCTTATGTATAAAACGATCTTGAAGCCAATTGCAACATACACAGATGAAACGTGGGTCCGGACCCGAGAATGCGAGATCTTGCGGATCTGGGAAAGGAGGTACTTCGACAGATCTTTGAACCAGTATGTATTGATGGCCAATGAAAGACAAAAAATAATAGAGAACTTCGGGAACTATACAATGAACCGGACACAGTCACTTATGTCAAATCAAACCGTAGAAGATGGCTTGGACACGTAGAAAGGATGGGAGAAGATAGATACCCGAAAAAACTATTATATGGCAAACCAGGAGGCAAAGAAGGAGAGGAAGGTCCAGGCTGCGATAGATCGATGATGTAGAGGATGGGAATAGGAACGATGGAGAAATAGAGCTGCTGATAGGGAGGATTGGAGAGGCATTGTTGAGGATATCGAGGTCCTACAAGTACCTATATTAATTATATATTAAAGTAATGGCCATAATTTTGTTTATTTAAAAAAAAAATCCAGCTGGAATTTTTTGTGTTAAGTTTTTTTAGTAAGTGGTATTTTTAAATAAAGTGCTTTATATTATATTATTCCTTTATTATTTTTATTTATTACTGCATTACTAGAATGGAAAAATTTGAATTGTAAATGTTAACTAAGTCTCTCAGATATTTGAAATAGAAAGATAAATGGTATTAAAGTTATTGGCGGAAGATTCAGAATCCGATCCCACCTTAGACAGCAACTTTATTATTATTAAACTAATCATTTTTTAAAATAAATATATATTTTCTTCAAGGGTTGGTTTCACCACTTAATTGGAATAGATTACCACGCTGACTCCTCCACAAAGTTCTAAGGGCCAAACTGACTCCTTTCAGTCAAAGGGATAAAACCTAGCCACCATACCAATATACTCATATCATTAAGTACAATTAAAATGCACAAATTCGTTAGTATGTCAGTTAGTCTGTTTCTTAATTAGTCTTTAAAAAAAATAATCTGATTATTATTTTGTATGACTTACCCTAATGTAAATTTTACAATGTAATCAAAACAGACTATGACGGGCCGTTGTTTGGAAACCCTTGTCGTGGATCATTTTTCTCGCATCTCTTCCTTCAGCCTAACTTCCAGCATAAACCTCTTCGTCCTCGAGCTCGATACCTGCCTTGCTATTTTTCTGGTTATTTATAATTACATCTACTTCTTCAGGATCAGGATGCTCTAAATAATCTTCCTGTGGTATTCTGATATCCTCATTTCGTACCCTGAACATTGTATACAGTACTTCTTTAAATTCCATCTTTCCATGATGTTCTTTCTGTAGCCTAGTATCTGACCTGGCTTTGTAAAAAACAACCCGCTTATACATTATTGAATTTTTTGTATAATTTTCTACTATTTGTTGCCTTTGAAATCCTTCAGCATAAATTATCACGCATTGGTGTGGACTTAGATCTTCCACAAAACCATCAGAATATTCAAAGAAAACAGAGGAGGATTTAAGAAACGTAGTTCGTAGAGACAGCAACAACGCAGAAAAAAAAATTAAATTCTAAATGGATAAAAAATATGATAATCAAAACCATATCAGAGGTTGTAGGAATAAATAATAAATCAATATTTTATCACTACAACCTCTCATATGGTCTTGATTATCAATTTTTTTATCCATTCAGAATTTAATTTTTTTTCTGCATTGTTGCTTTCTCTATGGACTACGTTTCTTAAATTCTCCTCAGTTTTCTTTGAATATTCTGATGGTTTTTTGGAAGATCTAAGTCCACATCAAATTTCGTCTACATCTTTTGTTTTGCTTAGTCTGTATTTTAAATAAAATACCATAAAGGTGATGTTTTTGGATGGTAAATAATACAACTCGTAGAGACGCTATTCACATTTATTTTAAAAAGTAAACAAACAATATTATTACACTACCATGACTATATTACAACAGTTTCTTTTTTCTATTTATTTATTTTGTTAAAGACTAAACACATGAATTATGTATATATATATATATATGAACATTGTATTATTTATTTATTTTTTTAACAGTTGCTCAGTCATACTCCGAAAATGTGAATCTGCTCACTAGTTTTTTATTCTATGTCCTCTGCCTAGTTGAACATCAGGTGAAGTTTCTGCGCCTATTTGCTTAGCAAATGGTAGCTTTTTTCACGCTGGCTCAAAATTATAGTGCTTATTTCATGACATAATACCTCCCAAAGTTGAATTCGGTCCCACAAATATGTAAATCAAGAATGCCTGCTTGAAATCTGATCAAATTTCACTATTGTTATCATCGCCTATTTCCTCGACTGAGGAATCTAGCGGACTACTTATTTGACTAATGACTTAGGCCAAACAAGTTTATCTTCTTTACCTTTACGAATAGGTAAAGAAAATAAATTTTTTTTTACTGAAATCCAACAACGATGTTAAATTTCATTAAAAAAAAAAAAAAAATGTCGACCAGAAAGCGAAAACGTTTATCATACTCTCCAATCCACGCTGTTAACAACCAAACTTTTTAAAAGCATATCATGTTCTTACTTGCTATAAGTGGCTGTGAAGCAATTTTGACGATAAATATAAATGGATGTTTTTGAAAATACTTTTCAAAAATGCCGATCTTGCTGCAATTTTGAGTGTTTTCCAAAAATCACAGGTTACTTACCAGAGCATAGAACAAGCAGAGAAACGTTTCTTGATTTCATTATATGGCCGTTGTAGTACACAGAGGGTCTTGTCTATCTCCGCCAAAGATCAAAAGAATAATTATTAAATTGTGAGAAAGAAAAATTAAGACAATTAAGTTAGAAAAAAAGCGGACGAGAGACTATTTTTTACTTCAAAACTTGAACTAAATTTTTAAAATCGTTCAATCTAATGGTTTTCAATTTATCAATATTAGTAAAGTGATCTTGCGATGTCATTTGAAAGCCTCTACTAACTTCAAGTTATAATGGAAGCCTTAGCTTCAACTAAAACAGACCAATGACATTTTTAAGGAATCAATAATTTTAAAGAAATATTATGCGTTAAGTAAAATTTGTATCCCGGCAGAAACGATATCCTTAGAGAACCAAACAGCTCTCAAATGAACTTCTACATCATTGGCAAACATGTGTTGAAATCAAGATAATGAAAAACATCCGGATGACTAGTAGCATGACATCCGGAAATTAAAGCGAGCTGAATTCTGCACCAGAAAGCACCAAAAGTGCTAACTTCGTTTCAGAGTTTCAAAGATGTTCTTGGAAAGTTTTATATTATAACGAGATAAGCTCTGTTCCTGAAAGGTTCAAAACCTTGACTATTCGCTCCTGATTATGAAAAATATAACGAGCTGAGTTCTGCTCCGCAAATCCTCAAAATACCCAAATTTTCATCCGATTTTTAAAAATTCTCTTGAAAGGGGCGATATTAAAGCTAAATATTCTGCTCTTTAGAACACGTAAACCTTCGTCCGTTTTTCATCAATTTTCTTGGACAAAGCGTCATTATAATCAGCCGAATTCTTGTCCAAAAAGCAAGCATTTTCGTTCGTTTTTTTTTAATCTTTCTTAAATCGGTTGAAATTATTAAGAGTTGAATTCTGCTCCAGAAATCTACAAAACATATATTTTCGTCCAACTTAAAATGTTTTTCTTGAAATCGATGATAATATATTTAGTGGAATTCTGCTTTTAAATTTTTCGTCCAATACTCAAACATTGTCTTGAATAAAGGCGAAATTACGCAAATTACCTATATTTCAGATATATCAGTTATAATTCTCTAGGTCCAGTCCTCTCCCTGAAGAAATTCCGTCCTATACCCTTGTGTGTGATTAAAATGAGAGGACTATTTTTGAAATAAGGAGCTCTCGCCAAAGCCAGTATTATTTTTAGAGCGTTACAATATATGTACAAATTTTATACTCACCCTCCCCTCTTACCCGCCCACCCGTCCTCACGCGATTCCTAATAGGCTTTCTGGGCCTAATAGCTTCAACGGGTATGAACTCGGAGATTGTTAAAAACAGTGGCTTTTCGTAGCGGGACCAGTCCTCTCCCTGAAGAAATTCCTGCCTATACCCTTGTGTGTGATTAAAATGAGAGGACTGCACCCTCTTTGAACCAATTCAGATTCGTATAAGAGGTCAGCGTTCAGAGCCTCGTCCAAAGCAGCAGAACTACCACCCTCAACAGCTATAGACACTCAGTACAGTTTTAAAATGTACCTCCAGGTTCTGCAATGTATAGTGGTGGAGAGAGTATGTGCGGAAGAGTATGGTTGGAAGGCAACCAGAAACGATCTTGAGCCAATCACCACTGAAATCCTTGCAGTGCTGAAGCTCGTCATGTGCACGTGCACAAAAACCTGCTCAAGAAACTGTGGCTACAGATAGGCAGGCCTTAGTTATTGCAGAAATGTGTTTGTGGACAGAGGTGAACACGATATCGTCGACATGGACCTTCAGGCGGAACTGGGTTTCGACTTCTCTAGCCAGATCAAGAAACCATGAAGAAGAAAGACCTTGTGGGCGGAACATAGGCCTGGGAGGTTACATTGAAGGATGGGAAAGTCTTCTTGCTCTACATAACTTCAGACAGATGCCTTGTCTAATATATATTTATCCCCTAAGCCCCACATGCGGTTTTCCTGAGCATGTGATCAAGACCTGGATCGCATTTCAAGCATTAAGGGCTAAGATGATGATAACCGCGGGAATCTACGTCCTCAATGAGGAAGAATTTCTCAGTTAGTGAATGAAGAATATTTCCCGCGGTTCAAGGAATTCATAAATGGCTGGAAGGCGACGGTGGGACTGCCTCACTACAATCCAGGTAATAAAAATATAATATAAGAGGACCAGTAACAGGAAGATCGTCGGAAGATTGAGGTCGCCCTGCATGGAAGATAAGAAACCGTGTATACATGATCGGAAAATTGGCATCAGTGTTATACGGATTGCTACCGAATCCCGTATAGGCGAGATTGGGATAAAAATAAATTTTTAAAAAGTACAATGTCAAATTAACAATCTTGAATATTTTTTTCAACATTTTTATTTGTTTAATGTTCTTTCGATTGTGTGCATAATTCGTAACTTGGTGCTTATTTCAATAACTAAAGGTTATTATCAGGTGCATGCGTACTAAAAGATTCTTCCCTAAGTTTTTAACCTCTAGCATTGCCTTTTCTAAATCTAATTCCTGACAACCAGTATCGATAAATAACCCACTAATTCCATCCTTACTTATCCTTCTGCTATTCTGCTCTATACAGATGACAACAGCACCCGAGTATGATGAAGGACGGGTCTGGGAATTTCAAGTGACTACTTTGACCGACATTTTACCTTTTTACAAACAAAAATGTATAAATATAAGTGAGGGTGTGAACGGTAAAATTCCTTACTTCCATTTTTTACATTGTGATGTAAGTAAGTAGTTTTGCAGTCCACCAGTTGCTGGATGAAGAGAGTTTTGTAACTATTGATTTTTAAACATAAGAAAATAAAGTAAGAGATCAGTTTAGACATATTTAGAGTCTTCACTCAGTGAGTAACAATAACCATTCCTATCTCAATTTAAAAAAAAAAATGGAAGTTAAGAGTTTTGCAATTCACACACTCAAGTTTATTGTCATCATTTGTCTTAATATTTTTCACCATTTTCCTTTTCTCTTCATGTGTATTTCATGAAGTTCAATAGCATGTATGTATAGTCAAAAGTATGGTAACTTGGATAGTTTTTGTGGAAATCGGACGTGATGAGCCAAAAATCGTTTTTGCCACTTTTATATACTTCTTTAGCGCGCTCTAGGGACTTAATGGTTGATCGTAAAGACATATTTTATGGACATAAAATATAGAAATTTTATCTAATTTAATTTCGTATGATGTTGTCTTCTCGGAAAAACTAATAGTTTCCGAGATATTGGCCAAAAAATAAAAATAAAATACAAAATTTTGAAATCCTTTGCAACAAAAACAAGGTTCCGGTCAAAATATCTGTCAACAAACTCAGATAAGTGTTCAGCGACACAAAAACTGGGGTGAACCAAAATTTACGACTACAACAAAACTTTCCTCTATTTTTCAACACATTGTATTATAAAATAAAAATGGAAATAATGTAATATGTTCATAAATAATAATAATAAAGGATTCACATTAAAGAGCAGGAGCGGTAAATTTGAAGGGGGGGGGGTGCGTCCGCGACTAAGGGAGGGGGAGTGCGTCGTTGACTTAAGGCACTCTTGTCAGATTAGGGTTTTTTTTTCCCCTAGATTTAGGGTTATTTTTACCCTCTGCGGTATTTTTTTGGATGAAAAAGTTTTTGCGGCCTTTTTAGGGTTATTTTTTTTTTTTTAATCTTCTAAATGTTCACCATTTTTAGCTGATTAGAAACTATAAATTAGAATGATTAGAAAAGATTGGCTTGAATGTTAGAAATTTACAATGATTATTGTGAGAAGTAAAACAAATTTGTTAACTTCTATATTTCACACAAGTCTATAAATACATGGAATTAACGGATTTTGTAAATTATTTTTCTTATATTTTGATAACTTTATTTATTTATTTCTTATTGCATAATTAACTTGGTCTTTACTGTTATAACTTTTCATTTGTTTCCTCAATTTAATTCAACTATTATTCAATTGAATTCCTAGCTCACAATATACTTCCTAATACCAAATATATTTTTATTAGCGGAATACTAAAAAAAGTTTTGCGGAATAATTTTAATTACACTTTTGGATTCTGTTTCGTAGATTATATTCAATTTTAGTTTGTTCTTGATCATTACTTTGACTTACAATTAGTCTTTAAACTAGTTTAATATTAAACTACTTCTTATTAAATATATGTTTACTATACTGATATTAACATATTCCATAAATAATGTGATGAAACCTAAATGGGGACAATTTTGAACTAATAATTTTGGATCTTTTTTTTTTTACTGCTTTAATAAAGCGTTCATCTGAGATGTTTTGTGTTGTTTATAGTTTGCTTGTAATCAGTAATTTTATCTGATCCTTCAGCTAGTACAACTGTTTTAATTAATATAAATTATATTGACTTAAAATAATATGAATTTTTATAATAAAATAAAATAAATCTTAAGTACTTTCCTAATTCTTATCTTACAATTACCGGACAATTTTGGTTAGACAAATAGAAAAATAAGAATTAAACATTTAGGGTTGAAGTTGGTGGATTTAGGAAAAATTTAGATAAGTTTAGGTTTAAAGTTAGTGAATTTAGGGGAAAATTTAGAGAGTTTTAGACGGAAAATATAGGACTGACCTGGCAACACTGGCTTAAGGGGTGGTGGGCACCTCTATGGAAGAGTACCTTAAAAATATTTTTTTTGATTACTCACATCCTTACTTTATTAACTGTCATACTTTAAATAAATGACTACATTTTTATTTATATTTTATTACTAATATTTGCAATATCGTGAAAACGTGGGAAATAAACAGCTGATTTATAAAACAAAATAAATATTTTTAACACAAGTAATTACAAACACAAAGTAATACATTAGGCAAATGTGTGGACCATATCTTTAAAATCACCAAGCCTTTATAGAATTGTACCGACCCTTAATCAAACAACATAAAAACAAAATAACAGTTAGTAAAGACAACAAGCTGACACAAAATATCTGAGCACAGGCAAACCAAACAATATTTAATCAGGAACAAAAGGTTAAAGAGTGTAATCAGGAAAGAAAAACACAGTAAAACAATATAATGTTTTAATTAAATTTGAAGGCCTATGATGTAAGCTTTCATCAGGACTAAGCAAAACAAAATACAAGCATAATAGAAAAGAGACATAATTAGGATAACATAATTATACATAAAAATATATGAAAAATATGCATGAAAAAAAGAAGATATATATAAATGGGAACAAACTTACCTCACATTGGACAATGAGGCTATTACAGGCACACACTGATGAATGCAATTACTGAATATCTTAAGGAGGAGCTAACGAAGTGCGTCTGAAGCAAAAAGAGCTAACAGAATATCTCATTCTCAGGATTTACATATCCAATAATAATACCAAATTAATATGAGCAAAATTATTAACTTTTTTATTATTAACTTTTCACTTATTTAGAACAAACAAAATAAAATAATGCCAGCCTTATAGCCCCACGTATTTATGTGTTTATACATAGGGTAGAATAGAGTATAAAAAAAAACTTTATTCTGAGACTATGTCCTTTAAGAATAATTTTAATGTGCAAAGAATCCTAAAGTAAAAAGACATTTTTGGCCGAAAGACATTTTATATATATTTATTAGGTAGAAAATAATTAAAAATAATAAGAAATAAACAAGTATAAATATAATTATTACAGAACAATAAAAAAAGATAATTCTTCCAATAAGTAAAAACAATATTTTTCATCTGACAGGAATAAAACTGAAAATATAATCCGTTACCAAAAATTTTCTGGTTAGGGAGCCTCTGATTCTGGATTGTGTGAAGGTGCTGGAAAAAGAGGGCTTTGAATAAGTATAGGGAAGGAGTATGTGTGGATATTAGGAAGGAGAGAATTCCAGAGAGCGGTAGAGAGGGCAAGAAAGAAACTTTTGAAAGCTTTAGTTCTGTGGAATGGATTATAAAGTTTAAAAATACAGGATCATGATTGCTGAGAATGGAGAGACTTTGGAAGGACACAGCAACAACAATGGAATAACTTAAGGGTACCTATTGTCCATCAGGAGATTTGGGTAATACAGGGTTTCCAGGAAAGGGTTTGGTCAATACCTGTATAACTAACTTTTTAACAAAATAGCTGAAAGTGGAGGGATGATCATTTAGGATAAAGTTAGGAAATTTAAAAATTAATCTCAGGAAAGACCAAGAACCTACAATAACGGCATGAGTTTTCATAGTGTTAAACCTTAATTTATTCAAATTTGCCCAGGCACTGAACCTATCTGGTCTTCCAGAATTTAGGGGAATACTAGTAATAAGTTTAAAGGAGGAAAAGATAAATGGATTAGGGAGTCGTCAGCATATAGGTGGTATAAACAGTCGTGAATTGAATTAGCAAGATCATTACTAAAGGAATTGAAAATGAGAGGGGAAATGCTCAATCCCTGGCCTACATCTGAAGGCAGAATAAGGAAGGTAGGTAGGGGTTGATTAGGAATAGCAAATACTTGAATACGGTAAGAGAAGAAAGATGGAAACCAACCATTATTAATATAAATTAAAGATTAACTAAATTCATGGAAACTTAAAGAAAAAAATAAACACAAAATGATAACTACTATTCAATGAGTCACTCATAGTATACCTGTGGGCACAAGTAGAAGTTAAGAAGATCAAACAGAGAACTATAATATCACCCATCTTGAGTGACAGAGAGAATATTTAAAACTGGTTTGAAGCTACTTGAAAATGAAACACGAAGATATAGAAGGGGTAATGTAAACAAAATCCAATACAAATAATTAATTAGTAGTTCATGAACTGAAAGTATTAAAAATATATACAAACATATGTATGTCAGAGGTATTAATGACCAATTATATTATTTAATCTAATAGCCCTGTCTCAGTCTTAAAACAACACACAAACATAGTGAGTATATACACAAAAGCTTGGGTAATAAATTCTATAAATAAATATTTCATTAAAGCATTAAAACACTTTTAAAAGCTATCATGGTGAAAAATGTTGATTTTACAAACTTTATCTCTTTTAAGAGGATGTTGAGCTCTAGTTTATTTTTTTATACCAGGTTTTAATTCTTAGGTAAGTATATTACTGAGCATTATTACATATTATTATTATATAGGCTAAAAATGTTACCATTTTATCTATTGTTCCTTTATAGATATATATAGTTAATTTTAAAAATCCTTCCATATACACATGGCTGTCTATCAATGAACTGCAAATAGCAAGTCATATAGCAATAAATCAGTTAACTCTATGAATATAAACTAGATAGCAATAAATAATTACCTGCATGAGTATATATACTAACAGACAGACCAGTAAATTAAAGACTGAAGTAACTTAATAGCTGCTCAATTGATACTAACAGAATATTTTTTGAAAATTTAAATGCAGAATCTAAAACAAACTTAATAACCATGAATATTGTTAAAGCTTTATATGACCTTCTGCTATTAGATAAAATAGTTAAATTGGCATGGATGAGTGGTAATCCAGGCATAAAAGGCAACGATGTTACCGATGGGCTGGTTAAGGAAACATCCCTTTGCCCCACAGGGAATAATAGCATCCCTCATGCTGACTAATTTTTGAAGACTAAAATCAACCTTTTAGAGGACTATCAATGGAACAACGAAAGTTCTCTTGCTAAGTTAAAGTTAAAGTTCTCTAAACAAATAGGATTGTTTAACAAACCTTTATTTCCAAAAATTTCACTGAATTATAGTTTAAAAAAGTTGAAGCTTGACAATTTTTAGATAGCAAGTTGTGCCGACTCCAAATTAATCAGGCATAATCGGCTTAGCAGTACAAAATCAATAAAAAACAGGTTGGATAAGTGTAATAAATGTAAAATAAAATAATTGTAGAGCATTATTATGAAATGTGTCTAATATGCCTCCGAAAGAAGTTCATATATAAAAGAGCAAAAAATAATCACAAAAAAAGATAAAGCTAGTTTTTCTGATATATTAAAAAACCCTATCTTGATAATCAATGACCTTGGAATATTTTCAAATTAAGCAAAATAATTTCAATTAAGCATTCAAAATGGAACACTGGATGATTGGTGAAAAGCAAGTAAAGTAACAATGATTGAAACTGCAAAGATGATCATTGGGACTGAAGAAAAACATAAAAGTGATTCTTGGTTTGATAAAGAAAGAAAGATATTAAAACAAAGAAAAAAATCAAGCAAATAAAACCGTAGCTTAAAAAATAGTGCCCTAGAAGATATGTGGAGGAATACTGAGCCATAAGAAGAAGAGGAACTCTCATCCACAGAAACAAGAAACAGGAATGGGAATGAAAAATTCTTACTGATATAGAGAATTCCTAGAAAGAAAAGAATAGCAGAAGCTTTTTCATAAGATCCTCGGGCATTCAAACCTAAAAACCACGCCTGCAGGAAAAAAGATGGATCTTTAATCACAGAGGAATTTGCTGGCATGGGTCAATGTGTAGACTTTTTGAGGGAGCATTACCTAGAAGCCAATAAAAAAATCTAGATCCTGCACTTGATTTAGAAGAATTGATCCTGTGGATTCTACTGAACCTTCAGATGAAGAGGTAATAATATAATGCAATAGCGAACTGAAGACTAATAAGGCTTCATGATTCTATTATGCTGTTCAAGCACAAGCAAAAAATGATAAAGTTTCCTTAGGAGATTCTAATGGACATATATATAGAGAGAGAAGAAACTACCTACCTAGTTACTGGGAAAAAGAACTGTAATCTGTCCCATACATAAGAAAGGAGACATAATAGAGGTAGTAACTATAGGGGCATCTATGATTCTATTTAACAGGCTTCTCACGTATGCTGATCTTGTATTAAGGAAATATCAATGTGGATTTCATATATGAAGGATGACTATCAACCAGATATTCACCCTGAAAATTCTAATGGAGAAAACAAGGGAGTTTCAGATCCCAATTCATCATCTGTTCGCAGCACTTTAATAAATCATATGGATCCGTGAACAGAGAAGAAGCATACAAGGCAAGGCTAGAATTTAACATCCCTCTAAAGCTGATTCATTTTGTAAAACTCTTAAACAGTTCACATAAACACTACTTTCAATAAACTCAGAAGAATGCACTTCCTCAAGTCTTCTCTCACAAAAGTACAATAAATTAGTTTTTTTAACAATCATAGTACAATTCTGCACATTATATATTTTTGGTTTGTCAAGCTGAAAATATCTATCTATCTATCTCCGTGGCGCTACAGACCGATGTGATCCTTGGCCTCCTCAATAAGCCTTCACCACTAGGTTCTATCCTGTGCGGTCGCTCTCCAATTGCAGGTATTTAGAAGGTCTCGGGCATCCCGAGTGACAACATCCTCCCATCTCAGCCATGGTCTGCCTCTCACTCTTGTATGGTAGAGCCTTCTGTCCAGCATCTATCTTGGTATCCCTTCCTCCGGTATTCTGGCAACATGTCCAGCCCAATGTAGTCTTCCCAGCTTGATATGCCTCATCACATCAATATCCTCGTACAGATTGTAGATCTCCCTGTTCTTTTTCCTTCTCTAGTTCTCGCATTCCTTGACTGATCCAAATATACGACAAAGGATCTTTTCTTCGAAAACAAGTATCTCCCTCTCTTCCATGTTAGTGAGGTCCAGGTCTCCGATCCATAAGTAAGGACAGGTCTAATGAGGGTCTTGTAAAGGAGACATTTCGTGCAGCAGGAGATGGTCGAACTTCTCAGTTGTTTGCTGAGACAAAAATAACACCTGTTTGCCTTAACGATTCGCTGGCCAGTTTCCAGGGATACTCTATTTCCCCAACTTACAACAGCACCTAGATATATTAAGTGATCCACACTCTGGAATGTAAATTGACCCATAACTACTGGTTCACTAACTACTATCTCTGTTCCAGGTCCTGCATGCATATACTTGGTCTTCTCTTGATTGATACTCATTCCCATAGCTTCCGCTGCTTTGGCCAACTTTAAAAATGGGTTCTTGAGAGCCTCGAATGATCGCACAACTAGGTCTAGATCATCTGCAAAACCAAGTATTTGAACCAGCCTGTTAAAAATGGTGTCATTGGTCTGGATTCCCGAATCGCGAATCACCTTTTCCAGTTAAACAGTAGGCAAGCAAGCCCATCACCCTGCCTAACCCCTCTTGTGGTAATAGACTCTGGAGAAAAGTCTGACTGTACTCGAACAGTACACCTAGTGTCATCTTAATCAGGTGGACAAGTTTCACAGGGATTCCTAGTTCACACAGTGCTACATATAGCTTAGGTCTTTTAAGGGTATCGTAGGCACTCCTAAAGTCAATAAACAGGTAATGGATCGTCATCCTGGTTTCTCCAATATCGTCCGGAGGCTGAACATCTGATCTACTGTGGACTTTCCTCCTCTGAAACCTGCCTGATATTTACCAATTTCTCTCTCAGCAATCGGGATGAGCTTATAGTAAATAATAATCGAAAGGGCTTTGTGAGCACACTGAAGAAGTGAGATCCCACGGTAATTATTGCAGACCAAGATGTCTCCCTTCTTGTGCAATGGATAGATGATATCTGAAATATAGCTGAAAATATAGGTATTTTAAAAGTTTCGGTTTAGTTTCCATGGAAACATTTTGGTTCTTTTAAACAATATAAAAGTTGAAATTATTAAGTTGTTTTACTTTTATTTTATTGCATTACATTATTACAGAGTGTATTGTTGGCGACAATAAGATTAGTGGCTTAATGGAAGGAGGTTCAGTCTCCTTTCAGACGCGTTTGGCTTTCCATCTAGAGTCTAGTAGTCCTTGTAAGATATGCTGTATCTTTGCTATCACTGGTCCAATTTCAATAAATTTTTTATTGTTTTTTAGAGAATTTAATTATCTTTTATATTATATCATTCATGATTTACCATAAAATCGATACCTACTTTTTGAGTTATGCGTAGATAAAATTTTCTTTTTGCTATAACTGTTTCTCATTGATATTCTACTTAGGTACATGAAAAGTTAAAGGGCTTTAAGGAGAAGACATTAGACAAGTTTCATCAAAATCGTCAGAGCCGTTTACGATAAAATTGTAAAAAGTCTTAAGTCGGTGATATAATTGGAACTTCCGATTGGTCCGAATACTTGGTCCAAAACGCTATATCTTCGCTAATACTGGTCAAATTTCGATGATTCCTTTTTTATTTTTTAGATAATTTAATTACCTTTCAAATGACCCTGTACATAATTTACCATAAAATGAATAATTTTTGAGTTATTGGCAAATAAAATATTCTTTTCATCACAATTTTTTCTCTGTATTTCCTCGGTGATGTACTATATTTATGAAAAGTTGAAGGACTTTAGAGAAGACTTAGGCAAGTTTCATCAAAATCGTTACACCTGTTTTCGGGAAAATATAAAAAAGTGTAAAATCGATTATATAAAGTGGCACTTCCGGTTAATCGATATTGACGAAAAAGTTGCTGTAACATCCCAGGAATATACCTCTTAAATACGTAATTTCACTTTCGTACGACTTTTCCTTTCACACACAGACCTATTTGCGAAACATTTGGACTCAGGGGTCCTTAAATGTGTATTTCCGTAAAAAACTCGAATTCGAAAATTTTCACGATCCCAGTACTTCCTTCCCCTTACTGTATATTTCATAAGGGAAAGTAAAAATTGCAACAGAGGATAATGCATACCTTATAAGGGTATCTGGAAACTTATAAAGAGGTCTTGAAATGGAATCAAGTGTTAGACAAAGTGATGGCTTTGTTTGCCTAGTGTTTAATTTTTCTCAAAAAAAAGATATTAGATACTCAGGAATCCAGATGAAAGGAACTCTCTTAAAAAATCAGTTAAGATTTTACGATTTGTGGATGACTGAGACCTTGTGGAAAGACCCATTTAATGCATTTAAGAGAACTTTTGAGACACTGGGGAAGTCAGCAGTAAGCTTGGGCCTTAAGATAAATTTTGATTAGACAAAGCACATGAGCACACAGCCATCTAGTCCCCGTGACAAAAACAATAACTCGTTTCATACAAAGATTTGGACATATAAAATTAACACGTCCACATGCATGGTATGAAAAATACATTTCTGTCAACTTATAGCCGCTGGAATACAATATGAGGCCAAAAAAACTCAACATTTTAGGACTATTTTTGGTTTTTCGCCAATAATTCCTAACCGGTGCATTATAAAAGATCAAATTTTGCGTCTAATTAGTAACACAACATAATAATTTGGTTACCTGGTTTGGTCGAAAACCACGGTCAAAAATGACGATTTTTCAAAAACAGTGACTGAGTACTATATATGAGTCTGCAGCTTGGAAATGAATACTCCCATTCATTTGGGAATGAAAGCCAATAGTAGGTCTGTAGGCTCCTTAATTTCTTATTTTAGTATTAAAATTGCCCAACAAAACTTTAATCAAAAACTCTTTCCAACTAGTTATAGATATCATCCTTTTCCTCATCACTTGAAGTTTCTGTAGGTGTATAGCAACTTATAAGACTAAATTTATAAAATGCCCCTTCAATGCGTAGAGTACACAAATGCTCATTAATAGGGCTAAATCTGATAACTCATTCTCTCATCCATCCTCGAACAATGAAGCCTACCTCAAAGGCATGGTTCCTAGGGTGGCAGCTGTAATAAATAGTGTGGTACTTCTTTACTTTTTACTTAGTCACTCTTCCACATCTCTTTGAGCTTCAAGGCACTAAATTCTGTCTGTTTATTTATATTTATTTCCCTTTTTACTTATTTAATACAGTTTTTAATTTTTTAGGTATTGTTATTTCTCTTTCAGTTTATCTACTATTATTTTTATATGGTCAGTTTTATTAATCATCACTTAAATCTATTAAACTATTAATATTAATTAATTTATTTTTCATTATTGGTATTACTCTATCAGTTTCATCTTATAACATTTTACAAATTCATCACTGTTTTCATTTTTCTCACTATATTTTTTAAATTATTTAATTTAATTCATTCACTTTTTTATATCTTTGTTTTATTATTATTTTTGTATCTTTTTTATTCAGCCCTGATGAATAATTGCAAAGTGGGTCGAAATGTCGGTTCCTAATAAATAGTTTTTACTATTTGAGATCCACTTTTTTGACCGCCTCCCGGATCATCTCATTCCTTCATAAAAGTTTTATGGTCAACTACTGATAATTCAATAAAAAGGATAATACTAATCTGGATACAGAATAAATACAAGCTGGTGATATTCTTCGTTGCTGACCAGACAAAATAATAAATAATAATAAAAGGCTTAGCGAACCCGGAGGTTCGATGCCGATACCACTAATCGCTGTCTACAAATCTCGGTCCACCGACTACCTTCCAAACCCAAATTCATTAGATCACTCTTAATACTATCCTCCCACCTACGTTTCGGTCTACCCCTCGGACGTTTACCAGTCAGCTCAGCGTTTATTAACTTTTTAGGAATTCGTTCGTTACTGAGCCCAACAACTTTGCAAGCCCATTTCAACCGTCGCAATGATATCACTTCGATTATATTAACAGGGTGCATGCTCCGTAATTCCGCGTTGTGTAATCTCCTAAACTCTCCAGTTGACTCATCCTTTTTCGGACCAAATATTTTACGCAGTACCTTATTCTCGAATACCTTAAGGCATTGTTCGTCCTTCAGGATTAGCGGCTACGTTTCACACCCATACAGAACTGTAGGCAAGATAATAGTTTTGTATATTCTAAGTTTTAAGTTTCTGGACAAAATGTGCGACCTAAGTAATGTTGACACCGAAAAATAACAAGAATTTCCCGCCTTTATTTCCTCTTGAATTTCGTTTTTTCTAGTAATCACAGACCCGTCGTATGACCAGACAAAAAGAGAAAAAAATTCTACCATACTACTAAAAATGTAATTTAATATGTTTATTAATAAGTACCAGGATGGCTTCTGCATAGGAATGTTGTCAGGGACCAAGTAAACTTGTAGAAATGAACAGTTGAAAATATATCAGATACACCTTGAGCAGAGTGACAGGCAGCTGAAGAGATGATGGACAGAATATTAGCTGCCAAAAACATGAATCATACCCCTTCCAAGATCCTTAAAAGCATGCTGTTCAATAACTGATGAATTTGAATGCATGTATGTTTAAATAATCTACAGCATTATCACATTACCATTGAGAAAATATTTCACTAATTAAAAGGGATACAGTATCCATTTCAGGGATGGGTGTATTCGTAATCACAAATATGAATATATTCACACAATAAATTGTCTATGAATATGAATACGAATATATTCATATTCACACTCATATTCATACATATGAGTTCGTATTTACAGGAGTGAATAAGAATATATTCGTATTCACACTAATATTCATACTTATAAATGCAAATACAAACATATTCATACAAATAAATGCAAGTACGAACATATTCACACTCCTATTCATATATATGAGTTCATTTAATGATCAATTTTTATCATTAGAGTATGAATATAAAAGTTTTTTGAATATTTTCGATATTGAGGTCCATTATTGGGTTAAAGTAGGGCTTAAAAGTGACTCTTATTTTTTTCTTCTAGTGAATAAAAGTCAAGATATGATTTTCATACTATGACTTCCAATTTTGACCTTTAAAAATGAGTCATGTTTTAACTTTTCTGATTTCCTTGATACTGAAGTCCATTATTATGCTATGTAAGGTGCTGATTATGAATAAAATAACGATTTTAAAATCGTGCTTACGTATTGATTTATAGTAATATTTCGTATTGTCTTGATATTGAGATCCATTATTAGGCTATGGAAGGTGATGATTATGAAAAAATATCTATTTTAAAATCTCGTGCTCAGGTATCGATTAATTCTAACATTTTGGGGGTCTTGTCTACGTTAGGAAAGATAGTTACTTTTTAGTAACGTATGTTACCATTCAGTTATTTTTCAGTAACTGATTAAATCATATAACAAGTATCAAGAATATGTGTGGATAGGTTAGTGCTATAGTTTATACTAGTAATTTACACTATGAATTTAATAGAACTGTTCAACTTGTGCAAAAAAAAAAAAAAGAAAGTGCTGTAATTTTTCTACAGGAAAGAGGCGTTATCCCCAAGGTAAAACTCTGCATGGGTACATGCAATGGTGTTAGAATAACAGTAAACAGAAGTGGGTCTGTCACAAATGAACCTGTTGAGCTTCAAAGGATTTGAGAGAACACGATTGCCTCTGAATAAGGCCCTTTTATTTATATATTCTTGGTCTTAGGAATATACATCAACAAAATTTTGGGTTAAGGAATTGAAAATTAGTGTAACAACAATCAACGATTGGAAAAACATTTGTGAATTTTAGTGGTGGCAGAGGAATAAATGCAATGACTTATTTGAACAAATCTTGAGGGATATGGCTGAATTTTTACCTATTTAAAGTGTTTTTTTTTTTTATTAATTTCAGAATTTGTTTATATATTACCTTAAAATAAATATTCTATTAACCTGTTTTAATACTTTCTAATCATATGTTAGTTGATAGTGATTAATGTAAAGTAACCTAAATGATAACATACGTTACTAAAAAGTAACTGGCTGTCCTAAAGTATAAAAGACACCATTCCGGATTTCCTTGATTTTGACGTCCTTTATAAGGTTATGAACGGTGTTGATTATGAAAAAATATCAATTTTAAAATAGCTCGCTCATGATTTATTTTAACATTTTGGATTTCCTTGATATTGAGGTTCATTATTAGATTACGGAAAGTGCTGTTTATGAAAGTATTATCGATTTTAAAATCTCACGCTCACATATCGATTTATTTCAGCTTTTTAGATTTCCTCGATATTGGTGTATCGGAGGTGCAGTTGCATTGATATTGAGAGCGTGCATTAATTAGTATTCTAATAATTAATGGAATTTTCTAGCCATTCGATTATATAATTACTTCTACGGAATTATTTGCTACAGAAATTGTTTACCAGGCTAGTAATGGATTAATAATAATAATCATAACAAATGTCTCAGATCTATAAATCAATACGGGAGTGTGGGATCTTAGAATCGATAGTATTTTGATAACCACTACCTTCAATAACCTAATTATGGACCTCAATATCAAGGAAATCCGAAATGTTAAAATAAATCGATGCATGATCGCGCGATTTTAAAATCAATAAGTTTTTTTATAATCACTACCTTCCATAACGTAATAATGGACCTCAATATCAAGGAAATCCGAAATGCTAAAATAAATCAATATGTGAGCCAGCGATTTTAAAATCAATATTTTTTTCATAATTAGCACCTTCCATAACTTAATGAACCTGTAATATCAAGGAAATCGGAAATGTTAAAATAAATCAAATCATGGCTCATTCTTCAAGGCCAAAAATGGAAGTCACAGCATGACTTCATCTTTCAAATGCTAAATATGAATATCATATCTTGACTTTTATTCACTAGAAGAGAAAAATAAGAGTTAATTTTAAGCCCTGCTTAAAATCGATAGTATTTTTCTAATAAGCACCTTTAATAACCCAAAAATGGACCTCAATATCGAAAATATTTGAAAAACTTTAATATTCATACTCTAATGATAAAAATTTAACATTAAACGAACTCATATATATGAATACGAGTGTATTCTTATTTGCATTTATTAGTGTGAATATGTTCGTATTCGCATTTATAAATGTGAATTTAAGATTGAATACAGATATATTCATATTCACACTTGTAAATACAAACTTATATGTACAAATATATTTGTATTTGCATTTATATAAATTTATATAAATATGAGCTCATATATATGAATAAGAGTGTGAATATATTCGTATTTGCATATAATATATACAATATATTTGCATATATTAGTATGAATATAAGAGAGAATACAAATATATTCTCATTCAAGTCTGTAAATACGAACATATATATATGAATACGAGTGTGAATATGTTCGTATTTGCATTTATAAGTGAGAATACGAGTATATTCATATTCACTCCTGTAAATATAAACTCATATATATATATATATATATATATATATATATATATATATATATATATATATATATATATATATATATATATATGTGTGTGTGTACGAGAGTGAATATATTCGTATTCAAAGCTGTGAATATGAATATATTAGTATTCATATTCATAGAAAATTTATTATGTGAATATATTCGTATTCATATTTGTAATTACAAATACGCCCATCCCTGATTCAATTAAACACATATATATGCAAGGCATATATCATAAAATACTTCTTTATTATGACATAAGCATTAGAAACATATAATAAATAAATTATAATTGAAAATTGATATAAATGATACATTTATATTATCATTGCTAATACTTTATTAAATAACATAAAATAATAAGTACCTATTATAAAACTAAATAAAGTTAAATCCAGTTTTATTTACCTAACAATTATGAAAAATGTCTGTGAATCATAGTAAAATTTATGATATATATAAAAAAAAAAAATCAACTAAACAAATGAAAACTTATATAATTAAGTAGAATATAAAACAAATCAAATTTTAGAAAAAATACTACAAATCACAATGAAAATAGTGAAATATTTTCAACATTTATCTAAACAAATCAATCAGTTTTATTACGCAAATGATGAAAGTCAATTTGAATGTAAATTTTAGAAAATTTAGCAAAATTTTTACAATAATTGATTGCTAAATATATACTTTTCTATATTCATAAAATTTATATAAAATTGTCTTACCTCCTAAATATTTTCAATCAACTGCCCTAAACATTTTTTGGTATAAGTTTCTTAAGTCATTAGCCAGTAGATTAATCACTTTTAATTCAATAACAAAAGAAGTTTATTGAATAATTTGTAATTTATCTTATAAATGTACCAATTTTAAAATCATTTTACAAAAATATATCAATAACTTTGTTTCTTTGCAAAGGAAAGAAACACCTGTTCCAAACTCGAATCAGTGATGATGTAATCATCAATTATAATAAATCTTTTCTTTAAACTTTCCATTGAACTAAATAATTCAGAGACCTTATACACATTTGTATCGATGTGGTAATGAAGAAGAACCTAAAAAAAAGGAAAGAAATAAATTTTAAAAAAATTGGAAAAAATTCAAAATAATAATTTAAAACATATAAAATTATAATTCAAAATAAATATTATTTATTCATATTAGTAATATTCAAGTTTTATTTTTCATTACTAACCTGGTGCTCATCTTTGAGAATACACTTTGATATGAAAATGTGTTTCATTTCAATTTTTAAAGCATCACGCTGCTCTTCAGAATGATTCTTCAATTTAATCATAATTATATAACCCTGGCCATACAAAGATTTCAAGTGCTGAACATTACCAATACACTGCATTCTTCCTTTAGCCATTATTGTAAGCCTATTACAAACCTCTTCACATTCATCCATACTGTAAAAAAAAAAAAATAATAATAACTGAAAATAATAAATTTTTACTATAATAGTAAAAACTAAAGGGTATTATAAAATACACACATCATTATCAAATATTTTTTACTAACTGGTTGCCAGTACTTTGAACGAGAATATTAAATAAATCTTGGTTCTTATAAAAAAACTATTAAGATATAAATATATAAGACAACAATAAGCATTTTTGGGGGAAATCGGGATTGTTTTTTGAAAATTGGATAACTAGTGATACAATCAGCAGTCGATGTGTAATTCAGAAAAAAATGCAGATATTCCGCTGACAGTGGGTACACATAACAAAAGCAGTTGAATCACATTTGAAGTATGTGTCATTAATGATTCCCTCGAAGCAGAAATCATGTGGTGCAATCCTTGTTCCAGGTTTCTTGTCTAGATACTCTGATTTGTAAAACACATATTGAATCATGCTCCTGAAGCGAGGTGCACTGAACTGGAAGATTGTGAAAGCCTACAACTACAGCCTGTATTATGCCTATTATATGGAATAATGTGATCCTTTATCACAGCATGATCCCAGGACAATTTAACATCTCTATTTCTAACACAGCTTCTGGCTGATATTTATATGACAGTTGGTGATCGTTAATTAGTTCATGTTTTTCCACTATGAATTGATAGATGGCCTTTGCATTTTTAAGTATTCTTAACTTCCTAATGCATGACAGCCCAAGGTCACATTCCGAATTGGTTCATTAGTAGCTTAGCAAAGACAAAATTTAACATTTATGTTCTCAAGTAAGATATATTCCTATAAAAGTGTGTTGCCATTACTTGATTGTGTATTGCCAACAGGAAACCCTCTGTCTATGGGAACATTTATCCCTAATTTAACGATTAGACAGATGCTTCTAAAATGATTCCAGGAGTTTTCAATAGTTGAAAAGCCTGCCATAAAGAGGTTTATATTTCCATGATTCAGGGACACTCTCTTCAGCAAGATTCTCCTGTGGATCTAGTCAAAGGAGAATAAAAAATAAAACAAAAAAAGTTCTTGCCAAAGCAAATTTGTTATTACTATTTTTTACTATTATAAGTAATACAAGTAATTGTAACTATTATTAGTCTATTGCTTTATTTTTTATGAAGATTATATTAATCAGTACATTTAATTTTCCTAGTTTGTCTTTTTTTTTTATGATTATATTGGTCATTAATAGCAGCAGCTAGATCAACAAATTGTTTTTTCATTATGATTATTCTTAGGAAAATAGAAGTTATAATAAATAGGCAATACTACAAAGAGGTTCAGTTATTTAGAAATCTATTTATAATAAAGTTTAAAATACTAAATTATAACTAAAAGTAAGTTTGTAAATGGTGGAAAAGGAACTGGAGGGAGATATAATATTCCAGAAGGTTCTAGAACCTGATCAAGACCTATATAAGAGGAAGATTATGAAATAGCAAATCAGTCACCACCAGCAGAATGGTCTCTTCCCACTTGATGTTAAATTAAATACAGGAAAAATGCCACAATAAAACCCCAGCATACAGCAGAATTATAAAATAAAATATAAACCTTAAAATACCACAAGGTAAAAGAATGAAATAATTTTATATAACCTCTATATATACACAAATATATTGCTATTTTTAGGCATTATATATATATATATATATATATATATATATATATATATATATATATATATATATATATATTGTAATATACACCTTTTTTCAGATTATAGGTACATAGTAAATAATTGTTTTAGATATCTTAAATTAGGTTTAATATTTGGAAATAGGGATTCTCAGGAAAATAATACAACATTTATTTGTCCTGACTGCAATCATCATAAATTATAATGAGGGGTGTGTTTGTTATCATAAATGGAACAAAATAACCGCTTGGCATTTTAAAACATGGCGGTTCTATTTTGACTTCAGCAGAACCTCTGCCATAATGATCGAGTGGGTGAAGATGACCTATTTGTCAATACTTCGACAATAAACCTGATCTAAGAAAATCAAAAAGAAGTAGAAGAGATTTTCATCAAATGAGGACTTAAGAAAATCATAAATGGTCCATTTGTATTAGATAATCAAAATGGCAGTTCGCCATTTTGAAAGCTAGAGAGGGTAACAGAAGAGACAAAAAAGGAGGCCATTCTTGTTAAGACCAGGGATCGGCGTAGACGTCTTAAGAGCTCCCGTGAAACTACATTCAAGATCATCATTTTGGTAACACATTTATTTATATCCCATAGACCACGACCGTCGTTCTTCAAAGACCTGATATCGTTTTTAAAGTGTTAAGTGTTAAATTTAAGATAATTGACGCTTCACGTTGTATTATGTTTGTAATAGTTATAGTTCTGTGTGTCTGTGTCTGATTGTCTAGTAACCCACCCTGAGATTAGAGTCAAACTTAAATAAAACAAATAAATATATTAAAAAAGGGAAAATAAGTTTCATTTATTTATTTCCCCAAAAACGGAACGTTACATTTGGCGCCCAATAACGCGTGGCCTTATTCGTTAAAAATTAGGTCACGACAATCAGTACGCAGCTCACAGAAATTTTTAAAGTGTTAAATTTTTGTTTACAAATTGAAAATTATGGATAGGATTCCGGAAGAGACGCTTGTCCAATGGCTAGGAGATGAAAAAGACTTGGTAATTGATATGAATAGCGATAATTTAGACATTAATAGCGTGTTGAAACATTTGATATTTAGTTTGAGAAGAATGGATAAAAGGGAGGATGCAAGATTTCGTGAATCCGATGAAAAAGCCGAGGAAAGATTTCAGGGACTTAAAAATGATCTAAAAAAACTTGATACAAAAGTCGATAAAAAATTTGATAGTTTAAATAAAAGAGTTGATAATTTAAATAAAGAATTTAAAACTTTTAATTTTATAAATGAAGAACTAAATTTAAAAAATGATAATAAAACAAATAATTCAGTGATACCAGAAAGATGTGAACCGGGACTAACAATAATTAAAGATGAATTGGTCGAAACTAATTTAAGTTTAAAATTGAGCTCACAAAACGCTGAAACATCAGAAAAAATTAATGTAGTTCATAGAAATGATTCTGAATTATCCAAAAAATTTGATGACTGTCTCTTGGAAGAAAATAAGACAAGCAACATGTTTATGAAAATAGAACCGCAATATAAACATGAGATTGGGCGGTTAGGTAAAAAAGAGAATGAAAATCAGAATGTCAAAGTGTTTGGGGATCAAAAATCCAATCTTGAATACATGGAACAAGTTAATACCCCAATAAAGTGTTTAAGCAATAATGCCACCAATAGATGGAATGATTTCCTATTGAATTTGAATATTTCCCACATTTTAACATATACCAGACATGCACCTATACAGTGTATGTTAGGAATTAAGCCCTTATGCTTTAGGAGTACATTTAAAGTGTACGACCCGGGTGGATTGCATTTAGATCATGAGCCGGTACAGAAATTTATTAAAAATAAAATGGAAAAATTTGGATATAGAAATAACTTGATGGAAAAAAAAAAAAAAAAAAAAAAAATGGTATTTATTATTTTTTTATAGTCTTGGGATATTTCTATGATGCTTAAAATTAAAAAAGAAAGTTAAAAAATCAATATATTTTTATTTCTGGGGTTTGGAATAGACAGTTATTTTTCTTTATAAAACTATAGTCTCATATCTATAAAATTAGTTTGTATATAATGAAAATGTAACTGTCTTCTCTCAATTGTTCTTTTATATAATTTATGTATAGTTTTTGAAAAAATGTTTGTATATAGTTTAATTGTATTCTGTTTAGAGATAAGAAAAATTATGTAAATCAATAATTAAGAAGAAAATGAAGAATAAAATTAAACTTGAATTTAGTATTTAAGGAAATAAAAAATTGTAATTATTAGTAACTCAGAGGCAATTGGGGATTAATGTTTAATTGAATGAATGGAGTATGAATGTTTCAGTATTCTCTTGTATAATTTAAGATGAAAAAAAAAAAAATAATAATAATATTATTTGCGTGCAAAATATCATTATTATTTTTTTTACCTAGAAGGAGGGAGAAATGTAATATACACCTTTTTTCAGATTATAGGTACATAGTAAATAATTGTTTTAGATATCTTAAATTAGGTTTAATATTTGGAAATAGGGATTCTCAGGAAAATAATACAACATTTATTTGTCCTGACTGCAATCATCATAAATTATAATGAGGGGTGTGTTTGTTATCATAAATGGAACAAAATAACCGCTTGGCATTTTAAAACATGGCGGTTCTATTTTGACTTCAACAGAACCTCTGCCATAATGATCGAGTGGGTGAAGATGACCTATTTGTCAATACTTCGACAATAAACCTGATCTAAGAAAATCAAAAAGAAGTAGAAGAGATTTTCATCAAATGAGGACTTAAGAAAATCATAAATGGTCCATTTGTATTAGATAATCAAAATGGCAGTTCGCCATTTTGAAAGCTAGAGAGGGTAACAGAAGAGACAAAAAAGGAGGCCATTCTTGTTAAGACCAGGGATCGGCGTAGACGTCTTAAGAGCTCCCGTGAAACTACATTCAAGATCATCATTTTGGTAACACATTTATTTATATCCCATAGACCACGACCGTCGTTCTTCAAAGACCTGATATCGTTTTTAAAGTGTTAAGTGTTAAATTTAAGATAATTGACGCTTCACGTTGTATTATGTTTGTAATAGTTATAGTTCTGTGTGTCTGTGTCTGATTGTCTAGTAACCCACCCTGAGATTAGAGTCAAACTTAAATAAAACAAATAAATATATTAAAAAAGGGAAAATAAGTTTCATTTATTTATTTCCCCAAAAACGGAACGTTACAATATATATATATATATATATATATATATATATATATATATATATATATATATATATATATATATATATATATACACATACATATACATATATAATCCATAAAAATAGCAAGTCAGTCTTAGTCTATCATGGTTCAAGTTTATAGTGCAAGTTCTAACTAAGTCTTGTTCTGTGTTGAGCAGTCATCATTAACTCCTGGGTAAATTAACATTGAAGTAACTAAGTTAGTGCCTTGAAGACAGCAGTTGTTGATCACAAGGGCTTCCAGTAGTACCTAATGAAGATTCTATCAGAGCTAAGAAAATTCTACATAGAATCAATATATTAAGTAAACTTATTTTCAAACAATTATAAGAAAATGTTTTATTTATATTTGTAATATATAAACAGTTGGACTAAACTGTTTAAATTTGTAATTAATATAATTAAATCATAATAACTTACCTATGAGATGAAATAATAATAGCTTGCTTTCTATTAGAACTTCCCTTAATTACATCCCATAAATTTCTACGAATCATAGGATCAACTCCACTTGAAGGTTCATCAAGAAGAATGATAGGAGGATTACCAATAAAAGCTAATGCAGTACTAAGTTTTCTCATATTTCCTCCACTGTAAACTCCACAGCAAATATCACAATATTCCTCGAGTCCTATTTAATAAAAATACAAATCTTGAAGATCTAGAAAGATATATAGAAAGATACATAAATAAAAACACAGTTTATATATGATGAATAAAAAATATCTGGCAAATATCATTCTTAAAATGAAAAAGGTATTACTAGTACATCCATCACAATTTCAGTTTATAAACAAGTTTTTCTTCATTACCAGCCTGTTAATGATTAAAATTCATAATTTGTCTTTTAATAATGATACAGCTGAACAATCAAAAAGGAGTTGAAAGTTAACTGTTGTATGCAATTGATAAAACATCTCTATTTTTTTAATCATTAACTAAACACAACAATAAATAATGAATTGAATTCATTAAATGAATACTATTAATTCATTACATAATTCGTGGAATCCACAGTTCACACAACTCTTTCTGTAAAGGCTAAACTAGGTAGTGGACAATAATGAATGAAGAATACTAAAACATTTAAGAAGACCATGGCAATGTTATTACGTCAATTATATTAACCAGGTGCATGCCATACAATCCCAAATTCTGGAGCCTTCTTAACTCTCAAATGAATTCATCTTTTTTAAAGCTAAATGTTCTGTTATTATATATTTTATGATACAAAATTAGGTTTTGAAATAAATACAGATAAAACAACATGTATGGTTATTTGTACAAACGGTGATTATTTCGGTAATATAGATATAAGAGGGAATACTTAAATAAGTTTAAGTATCTGGGGTCTACAAAATCTAAAAGAAATTAAAAGCGGAAAATGCTTATTTTTCTGTCACAAAATTAATTAGTTCAGGCCTATTTTCTAGCAACCTAAAAATTAGAATTTGCAATACTATTATCTTCTCTACTGTTCTTTATAGTATTATTTGCAGTGGGAAAACAAAATATATCATAGAATTTTCAGGTTTGTATGCTACGACAATATGATTTCAAAGGTTGTAGGGATGATTTCAAGGGTTGTAGTTTTTTATTGTATAATTTAATTTATCAAGGAATTTTAAACCCTTTATACTTTATATTTTTCTTTTACAAAAGACGTTTCGTGCTATCTGGCTCATTATCAAGTTGGTTAACAAAAATTTTATTAGGGGTACAAATAAGTTTCTGCCGTTTTTAATAAAAATTTACGAAGTTATTGCAAAAAAACGGTACATTACAGTTTATTTAAAATATTGTACACCGCTAGCTACTACTTTTTCCCATCTTTCTGGAAGCAGTCGGATACCACGTCGAAAAAACTCTTCGTTTTTTGAGGCTATCCATGAATCGATCCAATTTTTCGTATCTTCATACGATGTGTAGTGCAGCTCAGACAGACCATGTGCCATCGACCGGAATAAGCAGTAATCACTAGACGCAAGGTCTGGGGAATATGGCGGGTGGGGTAAGACTTCCCATTTTAATCACCAGTGACAATACGGTGTGAAAAATCTTTTATTTTATGCCTGGTAAGCAGCATTTCAGATGTGCACAATCGGCTTTCAATGTCTCTTGGCTTCATTTTGTATCATTCCCAACGATTTTAAACAATGTGAAATTGATTATTGACTCACTCCTAATGTAAGTGCAAGTTCTTCTTGCATCTGGCACGAATCTTCCACCAATAATGCTTCCAATTCTGTGTCCTCACACACTTCCGGCTGGCCACTACGTTCTTTGTCCTCCACGTCAAACTCGCCATTTTTCAACTTTTGAAACCACTCACGACAACTTCTCTCACTTAAAGCAGCATCACCGTATGCTTCTACAAGCAATCAATGGGCCTTAGCTGCAGATTTCTTTAAGTTAAATAAATAAATCAAAACTTCCCACAAATGACACTTATTCGGAACAAAACTTGACATTTTCGCACGAAAAAAAATACGTACTGCTTACAAAAAGTCACTAGTATTTAAGGTTATGTTGTTGCTAGATGTCCAAACTTGCCATATGCCGTTGCTCCGCTGACAATTTCAACATAATCTTGTCGGTTGAGCCATCTCTCAACAACGGCGGGAACTTATTTGTACATCTGATTGCTAATAAATTACATCTAACAATAAAGAAACAACACTTCAACAATCTATTTAAAAAATTTATTTTAAAAAAGATCATTAATAGCAATGAACGAATAGAATACACATGAATGAAAATTTACATTTTCCAATGGTGCTTCTGATTATTTATAGTTGTTATACATAATGAAACTGAGCATTTTAACCATAATTATTGATATGAGTAGCTTAGTATGATGAGCAAGCTAGGTCTTGGCCTTTGGTGCTTAACTCTAGAGGAGTCAGCATGGCCCTCAGGACTTAGTGGAAGAGTTAGTGTGGCCTTTTGGCAAAAAAGTTTAGAGACCCCTACAATAAACTGTCTCTTATTTATCATAGAATTCACATTTTATTTCATTTTATTTTAATTCACTATTTGCAATAAGAAATGAATGTTTATCACAGTGATTTTGAACCAACGACCTTGATATATGGCAACCGATATTCTGTCGCTAAAAACTGTACATCCTTATAGCCCTTATAGCAAAAAAAAATTTACTGTTATTCAGAAACTTAGCAGCTACAATAACTAGTACTCTGGCTACTAGCATCATGAATCCCCTAGAAACAGTACCTATTCTAGACCTAAACTGGGAACTAGTGTACCACTGGATCATAGGTAAATCATAGGCGTACTACTTTAGAGAGACCTCCAACTGTGTTTGTTGAACTTAAAATAAGTGATTTGGGCATATTAATCGATGTCACAGCCTGTAGCACGCATGAGAGGCCGCTCTCATAGAGATCAGCGATTCCATCAGACCTAGTCGTAAAGAACTTCAAAAAAAGCTTCACCGACCATTTTTTATATCAAATTACAGGTTCAAATGAAGCTTTATACATCATAACATAATTAAGAATTTCTCGTTAAGTGAAAAAGGGGGTAATCAAATTAAATTAAAGCAACAGGTCCATAAGTCTGCCCAATATGCTTATTGTGTGAGAAAAGATAATAGTAATGTTAAAACCGAGATATTTGTTTTTTCACCATATTTAAAATTTGACAGAACCAAAACTTTTGACTGCTATTATTGAATAATTTCTTTTATAGCAACATGAAATTCAGGATTCACATAATATTATATTCTCACCAAGTAAATGAATCCACTTCATGACAATCGTTTCTACATTATGAGATGGGACCAAACGTAATTTAGCAAATAATGTGAGCATTTGCTTTGCTGTAAGATCATCAATTAGAGCAGAAAACTGAGGACAGTAACCCATAAAGGATAAACACTGTAAAAAAAATTATTTAAATTATGTGTTAATATATAATTAAATATGTCTACAATTTATAAATAAATATGCAATGTAATACTTTTCGTTTATTTTGCTCCAAAGAATAGCTTTTAATAAATGCGTTTCCTTGAGTAGGTGGTATCATTCCACTTAAAATACTAAATGTTGAGGTTTTACCAGCACCATTCACTCCTAAGAGACCAAAGCATTCACCTTCCTTGCACGTAAAACTAACATCGTAAACAGCGATCATTGATCGTGAATATTTTTTTGCAATACTGTCAACAATCACGATTGGTGCTCCATCTTCATCTGTAAATCAGAATATAATAAACAATTTTTTTTATATATTTTATAATTCTAAAAACTTCAACTTAACTTAGTATTAACACATTAACGATAACAGGTAGGGAGGGGAGAGCGAGCCCCTAGGACGGTGACCTTGAAGTGACTAGTGGGCTGACCGGACGGAATGCTTTTATTGCAAAATTACTACCGCAATATAATTGAATGAATGTTTCTAGCATTTAATTTTTTTTTTGGTTAATTTCTATCTCTATTGTTACTCTGACATAAATTGTAAAAAAAAGTATAATTTTTAGTAATAATATAAATAAATATTAATTATTTTAAATGATTTAATATTTTTCAAGACGAAATTCAGGAAATTATTATTTTATTGTATCTAAAATTTTGTGAAAAATATGATGCTACAGTGAATATAAAAATATATGAACGAGTAGTTTGGTGTCCGCTCTAACGAGTAGTTTTAAACAAATTTCTCATGTCTCATTTCATTTGTTTTAATTTATATCTGTATAGTATATAGTTTAAAGAAGAAATATCGGTGTTACTTATAATAGAATCAAAAATTAATTATTTTTCCCAAGATGGTAATTCGTGAAATTATCATTTTATTCCAACTAAAATTTTGTAAAAATAAAGGAAGTCTACTTCAATAATAATTATAAGAAGTCAGATAGGTAATTAGGAATACAGAACAAAAAAATTTGGGACTGATCCTAGGCACTTGAAAATATTTAGCAAAAAAAAAAAGGGTCAGAAGACAAGGATCGAGTATGAAGAATCTGAATTAATTGAATTCTAGCTATATCTATTAGCAGGAGTAGTTACTACAAGCTCTCTATAATGACAAGACTATTTCAAGGTCCAACTTCAGTAGCAGTTCACCATCATCTGAAAAACAGGCAGAAAGGGGTGAACTTCTATAGCAGTACACCGTCCTAGGAGCCCATCTAGTGCTCGACTTCTACAGCAGTACACCCTCCTAGAAGCCCACCTATAGTGCACGACTTCTACAGCAGTGCACTGTCCTAGGAGCCCACCTAGCGCTCAATTTCTACAGCAGTACACCGTCATTAAAAGGTTAATCATAAGATAGTCAAGGCATGCTTTTACTTTATTGTTTTCTTAAACAACTCGTTATTATTTTATTCAAATTCACTTCCTCTTAAGTTCCAATAGGTTAAAATGCAGAAGTAAATAATAATAATATTATGATAAAAATCTTTGATCATTCATACCAAAACTATTTTCAAATCAAACTTTAAAAGATTATTGAATATACATATAACAATCAATTAATTTTTGAGTAAAAATTAGATATATATGCTTATAATATAAGTATATTTAGAAATAAAAGACAATAACATATTCTGTTATTATGTAACTGGAGCTTACGATCCATTTTCCTCAAACATATATATTTTTTTCTAATAATTCTTCTTAAGCTTTGCTTTTCAGGAAATAGAAAGATGGGTAGAACTGTTAATTTCAATCAATAGTTCAAACGGTTTCTACTAATTTAAAATAACAATTACGGTTAATTAATAAACAAATTTCATGTTGTTTAGGTTGCAGATTTATATTTTATAATTCTAGGGGGAAGGGATTTCCCCATTAAATTAAAAGATGAACAACACTTTGATATGATTTAAACTAATTCCCACTACTGAACTGCAAAACTGATAATATATATTATTTGCTTTTTTGATCCTGTTGGAAAGCTCTTGATCAATTTTTCCATTTCTGCTGAGCACAATCCCAAATTAAGTGTAGTCCTCTACTGTTTCCAAAACCTCCTCCTTGCAGTGAACTATCACTTCTTCCTCACGACTAATGTCCATCACCTTACTTTTCTTTGCATTCAGTACCATGCCCTTTCTTTCCAACTCGGTTTCCCACTCAATGACAGCTTGCTGGAGGTTTTCATGGGAATCAGCAATGAGAACAATATCGTCGGCAAAAACTAGAACTTGGGTCAGTATTGCCCTCATATTCCACTTTCCCACGGCTGTCCGTGTCATCCTCCACTTGCATAATTTTAAAATTTCCATGAATATGGTGAAAAGGAGAGGACTAAGGCTTTCACCTTGTTTAACTCCTTTAATCATGTTAAAAGTCCTGGATTCTGTTCCGTTTATTCTAACTATGCCTTTAGAGTCGTGGTAGGTAGATTTTATTGCACCAATCAATTCCTTGGGCACATTTATAGCGGCTAAAGCTGCCCCTATTTCTTTTCTCGGAACCGAATCAAAGGCTGCCTTTATATCGAGAAATGCGAGGTAAATACTCTTCCCTCTGTCCCACGACTTCTCAATAATTGACCTGAGCGAGAAGATGTGGTCTTGTGTCTGGCGGCGAGGTCTAAATGCAGCTTGCTCCTCTTCCAGCTGGCCTTCAACAATTGCCCTGAGCTTCTTTTCCAAAATAGAGTAAAGCTTATTGACTACTTTGGAGAGACAAATAGGCTGATAGTTTTCACAGTTACTTGAGCTTCCTTTCTTGCAGATTGGTATGATAATATTGTACTCCCATTCCTTGGGTATAACTTTAGCAGAAAATATATTTTGGAAAAAAACCTTGTAGAGCTTTTTGAAGATCCAGACCTCCAAACTTTATAAGTTCTGGCGCAATACCATCTCTACCTGCTGCTTTTCCAACTCTCATCTTCCCTATAGCGCATATGACATCATCCTCCCAGATCACATCGTCATATTCTTCCTCTGTTGTTCCTTGCTCTTCCTCCATTCTCTCTTCATCGCCACCAGAGAATATTGCAGCATAATGGCATCGCCATCTCCCCAATATTTCCTCATCCCCAGTGATTAGTTGTCCTCCTTCGTTCCTCACGTTTCTAATAGATTTCCTTATCTTACCATTCAATGATTTTATCCTTTTCCAAAAGATTTTTGTATTTTCTTTATAATCACTCTTGCCAAACTTCTCTCAGCTTTTTCTCTTCGCCACTCTGAAAATTATTTTAGCTTCTTTTCTTCTTCTGACATAGAGCTCCCAATTGGTTGCAGTCTTGACTCTATAATATTCTTTCCAGGCTGCCTTCTTCCTAGCTATCGCAGCTTTCACTCGGTCACTCCACCACTTAGTCCATTAACCTTTGATGGAGACTACCTTCATTCCAAATACTCTTTCTGCTGCCTCGAGAATTGCCCATACTTTATCAATATTATCTTCCATATCAAAAGCTCTTAAGTTTCTCATCCAGAAGTTCTGCATATTCACATTTCTTTTCTGGAATCTGCAGCTTTGCGATATCGATTTTTCTGTATGTTTTGGACCATTTCTTTTTAGGCCAAAGGATCTGAGTGTCTCCAATCAGAAGAAGATGGTCTGATCCAATTTCAGTTCCTCTTATTACCTTTACGTAGTTGATGTATCTCCTTATTCTCCTGCTGTATAAGAAAGTAATCTATTATACTATTGGCATTTCTTCCTTTCGCTAAAAAAGTTATTTTGTGCACAGTTTTATGAGGAAAAAAGGAGTTTTCAATAAGGAGATCATAATCTATGCATAAGTCAATGAGTCTTTGACCATTTCCATTTCTAGTTTGTTCCTCTCCATGTAGGCCTATAACACCATGAGTATTGGAATGGTCTTTTCCTGTTCTAGCATTGAAATCACCCATTATTATGACCTATCTATTCTTGTTTTGTCCTCTGATGATTTCTCTCTCAAGATCTGGATAGAACTGTTTTTTGTCTAGAACATCAGCATCCTCTGTGGGAGCATATACTTGTATGAGAGCGATCTTTCCTATTGACAGTTCCATATTTGCTGTTATTATTCTTGAAGAGATGGGCTGCTAATCTTCTACTTTAGAAAAGAGGTTTTCTTTCATGATGATGCCAACCCCTTCCTTGGCTCTAAAACCAGCTGGCACTCCTGAGTAGATAAGCACATGACTCTTGTTTAGGCGCACTTTTCCGTGGCCTTTCCTCCTCACTTCACTTATTCCCAGGATGTCTACCCTGAATGTATCCATCTCATCCACTAGTTCAACTTCTTTGCCAGTTAAATTCTTTATATTCCAGATTCCAAATCTAATATCCTTTCAAGAGCCGCGTCGTAACCTTTGAGACTGATCGAGGCAACTTATAGTTCTTTGAATCGATTTATTCTCTTCGGGTGATTAGCCCAGTAGAAGAGGCCCCGTATCCTCGGGACAACTGGCCCCCTGAATATTTATGACCCCTCACGAGGAAGGGTGACGGGGCTACACCGCCCGGTACTGGGTTACCCCCAATCTGGAGGACCAGTGGCTTATTGCAGTCAGAAGACTGGGCGATGGGGGCGCCACTTCCCTACGCCATGCACGTATATGTTCCTTTAATCTCTGATTTAGTGAGCTTCCAGTTTTCCCCGTGTATTTGGCTGAATAATCATTACAATTTAGTTCATATACTCCGTTTTTTTGGAAAGGGTCTATTTTGTCTTAAGGAGAAGAAAAATATCAGGATAGGTTTTTTTTCTATTTTAAATGCAGGATTTAATCTAAGTTTTTACAATTAATTTCCGACTTTGGTGGATATAGGGCCATAATACCTACTTATAAAATAATAGCCTATATCCACCAAAGTCAGAAATGAATTGAAAAAACTAAGATTAAACCCTGCATTTAAAATAGAAAAAACCCTATCCTGACATTTCCCTTCTCCTAAAGACAAAATAGACCCTTTCCAAAAAAGCGGAGCATACGAACTAAATTGCAATGATTGTGCAGCCAAATACACAGGAAAAACTGGAAGATCACTAAATCAGAGATTAAAGGAACATATACGTGCATATAATAATAAGACAGAGAATTCCAACTTCGCAACTCATTTAAATGAAAAAAAAATATAAATTCATCAACGACTCAGGAGTTAAATTAATATATCACGTTGAAAACAGCCTCAAATTAAATATATAAAAGCACTTGAAATAATAAAATTCTTCAAATCCAATCCAGATTTTTGCTTAAATGACCAAATAAATATATCCAATAGTCCAATCTTAAATTTATTCCCATCTATAACAGAAAAAACAATTACTCATCGGAATTACTGGAAAACCCCTGACCCTTAAACCGTTTACCTAAAAACACCCCACCTTTCTTCCATTGCAAGTTCAGTGTGAGAACAAACCAATACAAACTTTTCTGTTTGATATAATCTACTTAAACCTTGGTGAGTAACAACATGTATTTGATTTCTTACTATTTAGGTCAGTTTAAATAAAAAAGGGAAATAAATATTATTGTTAAATTAAAGCCAATAAATAAATGGTTACTATGGTTTTTGTATTTAGAGAATTGTTTACATATGTAAATCTAGCTAATAGGTAAGTTAGCAATCAATGTAAAAACAAGGAAATAAAAAAAAACAGCTAGATCAATTTCCACTCTAAATTTTTAATATTATAAAAATTAAATATAAACCAATTTTATTTACAATATATATATTGTAACCATCAATTTTTCAATCAATCAATATATCATAATATCCTGAAGTCATTGGGCTGAAAGTTGTAGTGGATGCCATGTATATAGAAGGGCTTTATTTTTATTTATTTACTGAAACTTTGGTTCGAAAATAATACGGGTACAGTGTTTGTAATTTTATATCAGTTAGATTAGCCAAACCACACTGTATATATTAATGTTTGTTTTATATTGCTTTAGACTTTTAGAATTGTATAGTTAATAATAAGACTTTTATAATTTTGCTATATTTTATAATTTTGCAGGCAATGCCTGCTTGGCGCAACGGTTCTCAGTGGATTAAGTAAGGGAATTTTTATGTAAGATAAATAATTAAGTTTGGACAGGTTCTAAGTTGATATAGTGTAATTTATTTTTCCTGTGCTGAGGAGGATCCTATGCATATAGCTGGGGATCGAAATGTCCTGTATGCTTCAATAAAAATAGCTTAAGAAAGTAGTTGAAAACTACTTGTGTAAAATCTTGTGAAGTGTCAAATCTTTAATATAATATCAAAAGGTCGACAATAAAATATATGTGTGTGTGTGTGGTATATATATATATATATATATATATATATATATATATATATATATATACACATATATTTAACAAGGCATAAGCTTAAATCTACATTTAATTAAATGAACCTGTTAAGCTAAGAGATGCATCAACTTTGTCTTTCTCCTTGGCAACATCACTTTCAACACTTCTCAAATTACATGCTTCAATATGACCAAGATATAAGGAATTTAATTTGTTCCAGAGCAGTGAAAAAATACCATAATCCTTCAAAATTATCAAAAATAAGTATATAATCCAAGCTGTTCCAAGAAATGTTAAACTGTTTTTTAGTTCACTAAAATAAGAAGATTTTAGAGTTTCTAAAAATAAAGAACAATTATTAATTGAATACAAAACTGTTTAAAAATAAAAAATAAATATAAAATAACTAAATATACCAGGACAGTTCATTCCATCAGTAACATTAGGTAGACAATTTTGACACTTAAATTTCGATAATGCAGTAGTAATGAATTTAAACATAGCCTCAGCTAATGAAGTCAAAGGATGTATTTTTAAAATATCAGCAAACCTTTTATACTCAGCAGGACAAAAACTAATAACAGCAAACCCAATCCAACCTAAAACAATACAAGATTTTACAGAAATGAATAGAATAGGAAAAAAAACTTTATTCTGGGACAAAGTACTTTAAGAATAACAAGGGTGTACAAAAATAATAATTATTTCAGGCCAAAAGACCTGTATGGCAAATAAATAAAAACACATTAAGTATACACAATCTTCTTCTTCTTCCATTGACAACCCATTTCTGGGTCCTGACCTCTTCAAGCAGCTTTCCCCAGTTAATTCGATGAAATGCAGCTACCCTCCAATTCCGAATTCCGAGCAGGGTCCTCGAGTCTTTTCCAACAAAATCCACCCATCGAAGATTCGGACGGCCTCTCGGTCGGGTGCCATATAGGTCTACATCTAGAAGTTTTTTTGGGATCTCACAGAACCCCATTCTTGCGACATGACCTGCCCATCATAGTCTACTGAGCCTGATAACTCTTGCAAGATCAGGCTCATTAAGCAAAGAGTAGACTACTCTATTTGGGTGCCTTCTCCATGTTGAGCCCTTTTTCTCTGTGCTGTAGATTCTTTTCATCAGACTTCTAGAAGGCATATGTTTCTGACCCGTAAATAACCATTAGTCTGATGAGTGCCTTCTATAACCTTCTTTTTGTAGCTCTTGATATCGAGCTACTTCCAAGATGCCAACTTATTCCAAAATAGCATCTATTGGCTGATGCTATTCGTGTTCTTATCTCATACAAAACATATCTCATAATGCATTAACCTATGACCACAGGTACACAAACTGGTCAACTCATTCAAATGAATAAGGACCAATCTGGACAAAATTTTTGTTAGGACCTCTAGCTTGACCAGCAATCATATATTTTGTTTTGACAGGAAGTTTCAGCTTCTTGGCAGCATTATCGAGGACAAGGAAGGCTTCTTCTACTGCAGCTTTTGATCTCCCAACAATACTAGGTCATCAGCATAGCCCAGAATTTGTACCATACAATTAAAGAACATTCCGTTGGTCTGGGTCTTTGATTATCTTATAGCTTTTTCCAAACCAATATTGAAGACAGATAGCCAAGGGAATCTCTTTAACGAACACCATTATTAGAGGTAAATCCTTCAGATAGATCCTCTTGAACAAGCACCATACACTTAATATTGCTCAACATCAGTTTTATCAGACAGATGAGGCATATAAAGGTCTTTCATTGCTTGATGCAGAGGCTCACATTGGATACTGTCATAAGCGGGCCTAAAATCAACAAATAGATGGCGCATTAAGATCTGGTATTCTTGCACTAGAATGGTTCATAAGGTGAATATCTGATCGGTAGCAGACTTACCTTAACAGAAGCCACACTGATATTTTCCCAGGATGCTCTCAACATGAGGCAGCAATCATTGGTACAATATATTTAAGAAAATTTTATAGGCGCATGGTGGAAGAGAGATGCCCCGATAATTATTGAGATTAGGACACAAAACCATCTTATTCCAAGCTGTCAGAATCATTTCCTCTGTTCAGATCATAACAAGAAGATTGTGTAATGCTTGAAATACCTAATCTCCTTCTTTCTTGATTAATTCGGCGGACAAAGCCTGCTACCTTGCTTGTTGTTTTTTAACTTGTTAATGGCTTTTCATCTGGGGGCTCGAATTCATCTTCAGGAGTTCCACTTAGGTCAACTTCTTCCTTTTGAGTTTTCTGAGCCTGATTTTTGCTAAGCAGTTGGTTGAAGTGGTTTTCCAGTTTGGTAGTACCTGGGTCTTCTCATTCAATAGCGATCCATCCGAGTCCTTACATGCTGAAACAATGGCCGAAAACCGTTCATGCCCCGAATCTCAGCATGTAAGTATATACGTAGTTACCAAAAATATATAAAAACAGAATGAAAAATAGTGAAACATTATATTAACATTACATTATATTCATATTATCTTGTGGTTACGGAGTAGATAGAGGACTTGAATTGGAGGATATTGTAGACGTAGGAAGGGCAATGATTGTTGATTATTTGGTTAAGCAATGTGCCTAGGAAATATTGTACACGGAAGGAGGGAAAGAGCCACCCTAACTCAGCGTAATGGTGGGAAACACGTGATTGTAACAGGATTTCATTAACAAATCTTACAAAGCTGTTCATAATTCTTCACTCTGCCCCAGAGAGGCCATCTTACATCACACAGCCATAATCAAGATGAGGAAAGATGAAGGAGGATACTAAGAGTCAATGTAAGTTTGGGTAGAAGATGACGGAAGCGATGAAATAGTTTGAGGATAAAAATTGAACGTCGGCAGATGTGGGCAATATGATGATTTCAGGAGAGGATTTGGTCAATGATGATGCCTAAATTTTTAACAGAAGAGCAGAAATGATGGGATGGTCATTTAGGTATAGGGTAGGAAAATTGGTTGGGATTTGAGAAGAGGTTTGGAACCAATAACAATGGCCTGAGTTTTTACTGCATTTAACCTGAATTTAATTAATTGAATAATTAATAGTTGACCGTAAAAAGTTTATGAAGGAATGAGATGGTCTGGGAGATGCTCAAAAAGAATGGATCACAAATAGTAAAAGCTATTTATTAAAAACCGAGTTTTGACCCACTTAGTAGGTCTTCATCCTGTCAAGATACAAAATAAAAAATAAAATAATGATATATATAGTGAAGGAAATCAAAATATACAAAGTAAATAATTAAAAAGACATAATGAGAATAATGAAAACAGTGATAAATTTGAAAAAAAGTTATAAGATTAAACTGATAGAGTAATAACAATAACAAATAAATTAGTTAATATTAATAGATTAAACTGATTATTAATAAAACTGATTATTAATAATAATAAATTAAACTGATAGAGAAATAACAATAACTAAAAAAAATAAAATCTGCATTAAATAAGTAAAAGGGAAATAAAAATAAATAAACAGACAAAATTTAGTACCTCAAAGCTCTAAGTGTGGTAAAGGAGTGACTAAACAAATTAGAAAAGTAATTAAGGAAGCGGTGTAGGGGTTGTAATTAAGAATGTCATAATAGTTATATAGGGGTTTCATTATGCATGTGGGTTAATTATAAAAATATATAAAAGAATAAAAAAGTATTGAAAATAGAAGGAAAAGATAAATCCAAAGTATTAATGTAAATAATAGATTAAAATAAAAGTAAAGATATAAAATGGACAGAGGAGAAAATAAAAATTAATTATAATTCATGTACAAAAATTTGAGCTATAAGTACCATCTGTAGGAGTTTAAAAAACAAAATCCATGTATATACAAAGGAATGGAGTGATACTGAAAAGAAAGTTATCTTCAATACCCTTACATAAATGACTATCTTAATAGTGTAAATTATAAGTATGAAACCTTTAACAATATGCTTTTAAAAATAAAAAAATTAATAAGAATACAAATATGTGATAATAATGAAAATGAAGTGGCAGAATCAAACTGTAAAGATGATTAAATTGTACAGGGTAGACAATTTTTTATGTACAGGATTAAATTGTAATTACATATTGGAGAAAATGATAGATAAAAAAATAAGAAAATATTGAGTTGTTAAAATTAATGCAGGTTTATGATTTTGAAATAAAATAAATGATACGGAACTATTTTAATTAATCAAAATACACTCCAATACTGTTGATACATTTCTGCCAATGTGCTGGTAACTATTCCATTCCCTCTGAATAGAATGTTGAATCGTTATTATTAACAAATTCTGAAAATGCATTTTCTAACAAATTTTTATCAATAAAATTTTTACCTTTAAAAAATCGGCCCAGATGTCTAAAAAAAAAATGGTAGTCCATAGGTAAGAGAACTGGAAAGTATGAGGGGTGAGACAGAGTCTTTTTTCGGCCAAGAAGTGCAGTGCAAACTTCATAGCTAAGATTTTTTTGGCGGTCGTTTAATGCATGAGGAACCCAAGTTTCAAACTTTTTTACCTTTCCAATTGTGTTGAGGTGGTCGGCGATGATCGATTTGCTAACTGAGAGTTTCTCTGCAAATTCTCCAACAGTTGGGATTTTCTTCGCCTAAAGCTCGCAGCACATCATCATCAAGGGAAGAAGTCCTTCCACTACCATCTTTGTCTTCAAGGCTAAAGTCTCCCTCTCAAATTTTTTTAAACTATCGTTGAACGATGCACTCCCTCACACTGCCTTCGTTCTAGATTTCATTAATGTTTCTGTCCATTTGGGCCCCGTTCTAACTGAGTTTAAACTCGTAAAACGAAATTAAGAAAAAATCACGCTTTGACATGTTAGTAAAAACTGAATTATTTCCAACAAGTGGAATGCTACAGAAGATAAAAAACATTTTTGTTTGGAAGAGGATTAATAAGTGTTGACACCCATACAAAAGAATAATCCCTCAAACGTAAGCAGTTTGATATATAGAGGTTTAATACAAAGAAAACATGAAATCCTGCATTATTTTCCGGACAACCCAATGTAAAAAAAATAAATAATAACTATCTGCAGTGGGTAAATAGGTAGGTCAACATAAAAAAATATTTAACATAAAAAAAGAGAATACAGATGCATGTATACAAATAGTATACATAAAAACAAGCTTAACAGGTTCATTCAATTAAATGTAGATTTAAGCTTATGCCTTGTTAAATATATATATATATATATATATATATATATATATATATATATATATATATATATATATATATATATAACATAAATATATATATCTACATACACATATATCACAGAAATAAATAAAACATACATATTATAAGAAATACTGATATGGAGTGAAGCAGGAAGAAAAGTAAGCATGGAGAGACAAAATCAAAACTAAATGAATATCAGGGGGGAAATAAAAATTAGAAGATATGGGAGGAAAATAAAATGGTAGTACTAAGTTAATAAAAGGATAGTAAATGGTTAGAGAATGAATACAGAATAGAAGAGAATACATTGCAAGGATAGGGCTTTTATTGTTTTTTAATAAGATTTAAAATATGTCTGTAAGTCAAGAAAATACATTTTTTGTCTACTTTATGATTAACTGGGTTCAGTTAAAGGTGTACATAGACTGGATTCCAAAATTAGTCTTTTCTCATGGTTGGAAACTGTAGCAAGGATAGAGGATTGATCAAAGTTAAAGGAATGGTTGAGGGTCAAGGGATGTTTTGTGTTGGAAGGTAAGAAAGTTTATTGCCAAGATGTAAGGTCGGAATAGTCGATTTTAGGAAGTTTTTAATGTTATCTGAGAGAATAGGGATATAAGGAAGAGATCTGTTAAGGAAAAGGGTGGAAGTAGATTGTGAAGAATTAGGGGAAGGAAGGGCTAAGGTAGTAGGATTTTTATAGGAGTCTAAAAGTTTCTGAATAATGTTGAATGGGAAGCTGTTGGAAAGTAAGATTTTTTTGATGCCTTGAATGTTAGCTTGATAGTATTGGGGATCAGATAAGAAAAGGCATCGATGGATTAGGTTCTTAGCGACATTAATTATACAGTGGCAAGGATGCTGGGAAAAGTAGTTAAGGGGTCTACAGGAGTAAGTAGGTTTTGTATTCCAATCAGAGGATAAGGAGACATCAGTATTTCTTATGATAACAAGGCCGAGAAAAGGAAGAGAATGGTTAATTTCTTATTCAAGTGTGAATCGAAGGCAAGGGTAGTAGGAGCTAAAGGAAGATAAAATTTCAGGAATTCTTTCTGGATTGAGAATAAGAAGGTCATCAACATATTTTTTAATGAAAATAATATCATGAGGAAAAAGAGGATAATTGAATCAAGTAGGTCATTGAGAACGATATTAGAAATGTCCTATAGCGAGTCCAGAAATCTGATTAAAAAAAACTTGTCTTGGAAAATAAGATATCCGGATCTACAATATAGTATACAATAGGAGGGATAATGGGGCGGATAGGATTTCTAGGTTTATGAATTTTAGGAAGTCCATATAAACAAGGAGGTAAAGAATTGTAGGATATGAGTTTGTAGTAAGTGGGGTGGTTAATTTGTTTAGTCGCAAGGAGGTTCTGTAGGTGATGGTTGAATCTGGACATAAGAGTGTGTGGGATCATGAGTGGAAGGTTTATAGGTGTTTTGGTCGGAAAGGAGTTGGTAAATTTTGTCAATATATTAAGTTTTGTCCATAACTATGGCTAAATTACCTTTATCAGCCTTGGTGACAATAAGGTGGTCATTAGATTTAAGGAAGGACAGGGTAAAGGATATATCTTACTTTGAAGAGTAGTATTCAATAATGTTTAAAATATGTAATCTGAAATAAATCTATACTAATGCACAAGGATTTTGTAACAACTTAACTTAGTATTTATGTAATATATATATATATATATATATATATATATATATATATATATATATATATATATATATATATATATATATATATATATATATGCATTTATGTATTTCTATGTTTTTATGCATACTATTTGTATACATGCATCTACATTCTCTTTTTTTATGTTAAATATTTTTTTATGTTGACCTACCTATTTATCCACTGTAGATAGTTATTTTTTATGTCTTTTTTTGTATCTCATTTTCTCCAGTATTTTATTTCTACCAATGTAATCACGTTTTAATCCTGTACATAAAAAAAATTTCAGAAGGAGAAATAGATTTGGGAGTTGTTGTCATAAAGGTGAAGGGAACAATGAAGAATTTATTAACCCTTTAACGAAGGCGGTTTATGAGGGGAGAGTGGGCCCTTAGGACAGTGACCTTGAAGTGACTAGTTGGCTCCCTGGGCAGAATGCTTTTATTGAAAAACAACTGCCGCAATATCGCATAATTGAACGAATGTTTCTAGCATTTAATTATTTATTTTTTTCGTTAATTTCTACCTCTATTGTTACTTACTTTACATAAAATGTAAAAAAAAAAGTATGATTTTTATCAATAATATAAAAAAAATATTAATTATTTTAATTGATTTAATTTTTTTCAAGAAATTCGGGAAATTATTATTTTATTGTATTTAAAATTTTGTCAAAAATATGTTACAGTGCATATAAAAACATATAATCTTTTCTTTATTTATTTATGTTTTACGAGTAGCTTGGTGTCCGCTGTATCGAGTAGTTTTAGACAAATTTCTCATGTCTTATTTCAATTGTTTTAATTTACACATGTATACTATATAGTTTATAGAAGAAATATCGGTGTTATTTATAATAGAATCAAAAATTAATTATTTTTCCCATGGTGGTAATTCATGAAATTATCACTTTATTCTAACTAAAATTTTGTAAAATATAATATTACACACAAAACGCACATAATGGATAAAGATATTATAGTTTACATTATGAGTATATATATATATATATATATATATATATATATATATATATATATATATATATACTTATAATGTTAGTATAATATCATTATCCAATTTACACGTGTGTGTCTGTATTTATATACTGATATTATATTTAGCGAAGTTACAGGTAAATGGTAACTTCACAAACTACTATAACTTCACAAAAAAAGGGAAAGAAGACGAGGATCGAGATTCGAGTTCGAGAGATCTGAATTAACTGAATGCTTGCGCCATCTATTAGCAGGAGTAGGTACTACAAGCTCTCTAGAATGACGCAAGACTATTTCAAGGTCCAACTTCAGTAGCAGTTCACCGTTGTTATCTGAAAAACAGTTAGAAAGGGGTGCACTTCTACAGCAATACACCGCCCAAGGAGCCCACCTAGTGCTCGACTTCTCCAGCAGTACACCGTCCTTAAAGGGTTAATGAAGGTTGTTATACAAGACCCTGGGAAATTTCGTTGGTCCAGTCATGCAGCAAGGATGAACGACACTGAGATCCCCAAGAAACTCATGACAGAGGTTCTACATTGGACACGCAGAGTGGGAATGCCAAAAGATGGCTGGATGAAGTAGCGGCAGATGCTAGACTGCTTCTTAAAATATGGACAGCTGCAGCACAAGATAGAGCCTACAGGTGGAAGCTGCTGGATGAGGTCTAGATTCAGCAATGGATTGTTGTGCCAAAGAAGAAGAAGTGCTGGAATTGATGGTGTACTAGATGTAAATGCAAAGCGCTAAGATTCATATTTATTTTCATATTCATATTTATTTAAGAATATACATTGACTGAAAAGAAATTAATCCCAGAAGTTTAACAATTAATATATAAAAAACTAAATTTGATGCTATATATTTTGTTGTTATCCAGATAATGTTGAGGCATATTAATAATTTAGGATTTATTTTCATAAACAGATCTTCAATTATTCTAGCATATTGCATCAAACACTTTTACACTTGTTAGTTATGGTTTGACACAGCTTCAAACTTTATCTTTAAAAAAAAAAATGACTTTCCTAGTGATCAGTCTTATTTTGTTACAACCAATATCAACTGCTCTCACACGAGTGCTACATAATACTTCTTGAGAAAAGTCTATCAGCACCTTGCTTCATTGAGTGTGTGTTGCTTACCTTTCTGGTTTATCTATGAGCCTACATTGTACAGTAAATAACTTAAAAATTAAGGCAATATAAGGTTAAAATGCAGACTTCTAGAAGCAAGGACTCAGTGGATATTATTACATAAGACTAGAGTTGGTAAAGCAGCTAAAGATTGGAATTGGTAAAACAGCTAAGATATTAACTAGGTTAGAAAAGATATTTTATGGAAACCAAACTATATACTTGGAAACAAAAAATGCTGTATCACTCACTAAAACCCAAGAAGGTCTTGAGTTCACTACTTTAAGACTATACCTCACCAACTTTCAGTAAGATTTTTTTCAATAAGTGGCGACAAAATTCGTGAAAAATTTATTAGCTTGTTTATTTGAAAAAGGCTGAATGAAACTAAATCATTTTTTGCTGTTTCAATAATTTCACGATAGTAGAATATACAATAACTATTTTTGATGACAAAAATTAATTGATTAATTGGATTTTTACGTTTTATTTTGCAAATAACTTTAAAAAAAATTCTTATACAGCAATGGCAAATCATCTATTTATTAAGGATACAACAAAAAAGTTTCAATTTTGAATCGTTTACATACCCTAAAAAGTAAGATTAGGTTGATTCAAGGTCATGTGATTTGCCGCGAAATCATTAGGGGAACTTGACTATCTGAGAGTACCGAGTGGAGGGGATGCACGACTGAGGTGGGTATAGTGGCTTATTTTTGAAAAAACCTGGATGATACTCATTTTATCGATTTCATTGTTTTAGCTCCCAAATTATTTCAAAAGGAAATCTGTCTAATTAAATTTTATTATCGAAAATCTTACATAGATTACCCAAAGTTTGAGATGGAGTCATGTTTCCATTTTAATCTTATTAAGTTAATAAAGTTAGTAGGGGTTCAATCTTGATCGCAGATTAAGAAGTGAGTCCAAGACATCAAACCTTATAGCAAAAAGGAAAACATGGGAGGAATTCGGAAAGAGTGAAATTCGGAATGAAAACCATAGAGAAAATACCAAATGATTCTGGCAGACTAAAGTTCTTTAAAGGAAGAAGCATAAAGCCTATCAGAAAAATAAAAGATAAAAGAGGCAATATAGTTATTACCCCAGATGCTATTTTGGAATGGTGGAGGCATTATTTCCAAGATCTCATCTCTGAGAAATGTGGTACACCAATGCCCCATGTACAGCCCGCATTAGAAGTAAGCCAAGAATCTATAGATGAGGTTGAATATGCTATAAAGAGGATACAAATAAATAAAGTAGCAGGAAGAGATGGAATATCCCCTGAATTCCTGAAAATTGGCGGTGAAGAACTTCTGAAAGGAATTCAAGGACTGTTTCAAACTGTATATATAGCAAGAAAATTGCAGAGTCAAAAGAAAAGCTAGAACAAGCACTGACAGAAAATGGGAGGAGGAGCTGCTACAGAAAGGAATGTCCATAAACAACTTGGAAAGTAAGGTCCTAATTCTCTCACAGAATGAAGAGGAAAACGTTGAAACGTTATGTAACGTGTAGGCCCTAGAGATTGTAAATGAATACAACTACCAGGGAATCATAATAAATAGGTCTGGTAGGATTGACCAAGAAATAGCTAATAGAATTTCACTGATCAATTAATCTTACTAGATGAATAATAGCATTATTGGACACCATGAAGTAGGCAGAGAGGTAAAGATGCAAATATATAAAAGGTTATATATCTACCGATCCTTACATACCGTGGCGAGCTTGTTTTGTCTTGGAATGCTCAATAGGCATGTCAGCTGGATCACTGGTGCTGAGATGAAGTTCTAATGTAGAGCAATAGGAAAAACAAGGTGAAACTTCATCAGGAACAAAATGATCAGGGAGCGATTAGAGGTACCTCCATTGAAGGCAATAATGGAAAACAGACAACATAAATGGTTTGGACATGTTTGTCAAATAGATGAAGTGAGAGAACCCAGGAAGGCAATGGAAGCTAGACCTACAGAAAAAATACAAACTGACTGCCCAAGGATCTCCTATCAGGAATATATCCAAAGAATTGGGGGTAATAGAGGCAAAATCCTAGCTGAAATGAAGTAGCTGAGCAGGGATCGGGAAGGTTGGCGATGCTGAATCAAGGCCCCTCTACGCCAATAATGGCTCAAAGAGGAAGAGAAGGAAGAAGAAAAAAATTAGAAAGAAGAACTAAAAAAATTGGAAAACAAAAGTAAAAACAAAAACTACATTATTTATAGCTGATAGTCGAAAAATGGGACGCTATAGAGTCAGTCAAGTATGAGATATGGTAGAGTGAGTGCGGATCTAGTTAAGTGTTGGCAGTTATCAAATGAAGAAATTCACTAGCTACAAGGATGGAAGTCTCACAGTTAATAATCTTCCAGCACTGGGATGAGCTTATACACACATGATTCTAAAAAACAAATAGATTCCTAAAAAAAACAAGCAGAAGAGTAAGTAGACTTGGAACGAGACAGAAATTTTTTTTTTTATATATAACAATTAAAATTCTTTGTTGTTGTGCAATTTGATGTTAAGAAATAGTTCTCAAGGTCATAGATACCATAAAATTAATCGGCCTTTTTAATACTTTAGAATAGATATATCAATGCTAGTTTCAATTTCAATTTAAATAAAAATAAAGTTATAATAAGTTACAACTTATATTATTAGTTGTTTGTGATTTGTAATTCATTAATTATTCACCTAAGAAACAATAACTAACATTCACATTTTAACAACAAATAATTTAACCCTTTTTTGAAGAAAAAATTAAATTTCAATCATCTCTATATACTACGTAGTAAGGTCCATAATTTTCCGTCCTACTTCCTTCGTTCCCCTACTTCAAGCAGGCTGAGACTTGCCCGCAGAGCATGTCTATGCCTGCACTCTCCATACCCATCACCTGCACTTCCTGTCAGTCCACATCTAACCTTGAAGGAATCTGTACGTTTTAACATTGTTCAAAATCGAATATGGTATGGTTATTAAATTCTTGTGTAAAGAGGGCCTTACTCCTGCGCAAATTAAAGAGTGCTTGGATGGTGTGTATGGGGAGTCCTCCCCTTCGTATTCCACAGTAAAAGAACGGGCAAAATTATTTAAGTTAGGAAGAGAAAGTCTGGATGACAACCCGCGTCCTGATCGCCCATTGGAAGCTGTCACTTCTGAAACAATCTAACTTGTGGAAGCTGAATTGCTGCCTGATCGGAGGCTGAAGACCAAAGAAATAGCAAAAAGGTTGGCGCTTTCAAAAACAAGTGTTCTGAGGATCATTAAAGAATATTTGCATATGAGCAAGGAGAGTGCAAGATAGGCTCCAAAAATGCTTTCGGCTACTCAAAAAGAGGAAATAATTCATGCTGCTGCGATGAATTTTTAGGTGGGTATAATACTGATCCAAAATATTACTTGGATTCAATTGTAACTGGGGATGAGACAATGGTTCTATACTATGACCCATTCAGCAAAAGGGAGTCCATGGAATGAAGAATGCCAGAAGAAACACCTCTGCTAAAGGCGAAAGTCATGCAGTCAAAAAGGTAATGGCCACCATTTTTGGGGATTGTAGAAGAATACTGCTGATTGATTTTAAGGAAAAGAAGACCACAGTGAATTCTGAATATTATTTATGCAGCCCTACTTCATCGCTCACGAGACACCATCAGTCACGAGAAAAAAAAAAAGATGGGGGAGCAGAGGTGTTCCACACAGCATTGATTTCTAAGGTCGCTGTGAAGGACTGCAGATTCCAAGAAATCTCCCATCCACCTTATAGCCCAGACTTGGCCCCTACCGACTTCTACCTTTTCTTAAAGTTAAAATCTGACCTTCATGGGAGGAGATTTAAAACTGACTAAGAGCTCCAAAGCAGCGGTGGAAGAACATTTTTCTAAAAAAGAAGAAAATTATTTTTTCATGGTATAGAAATGTTGCCTAAGCGTTGTATTAAGTGTGTAGAATTTAGAGGAGAATATATAGAAAAACAAAAACACCATTTTTTTTCTTTCACCTTTCCTTCTTCCTCAGGCCAGAAATTTATAAACCTTAGTAGGTATATATCCCTACTTCCTTACAGTCAATTATAAATTATACAATTTCAAACTGAAATCTAAGTTGTGAAGGGTTGTTAAAAACCAACTAAAAGAAGAGTAAGTGGGGTTTAGAAGACAAAAATAACTGAGAAAATCATGAAACAGATATGATATTGTTAATGGAATTTTTATATTTAAAAGGAGTATCTGACTTGTAATAAGTTCGATGATAACCCCAAAAGTAAGATCTCTTATTTTTTATCAATTAAAAAAAAATTGATTATTTTCAATAATCTTTACATTTTTTTAAAGATCGAACATTCACATATTTTTTAACATAATCCCCATTTCCATTGATGCTTTTTTGTAGACGCTGTGGCAGCTTTTGTATGTCCATGTCATACCAGCTCGCCGCCAAGTCCTTGAGGAATTGTTGAACCTCTTCTTTCACCTCGTTGTCGCAGCTGAATCGCCTTCCTGCCAAATGTTCTTTCAACTTAGGGAATAGGTAATAGTCACTGGGTGCCAAATCCGGACTATAAGGCGGGTGAGTGATGATGTCCCATCCAAACTTTTGCAGAAGCTCGACAGTTTGATAGGTGATGTGCATGCGAGCGTTGTCATGGAGGATGCTTATGCCCTTGCTCAACATTCCTCTTCTCCAGTTCTGAATTGCCCATTTGAGTCTTTTCAGAGTTTCACAATACCGATCAGCGTTTACTGTGATCCCAGCAGGCATAAAGTCGACTAACAATGCTCCCTTTTGATCCCAAAACAGACAAATTTCATGACTTTACTGGCAGAATGGGCTTGTTTGAATTTTTTCGGCTTCAAGGGGAAAGGGAATACAGTCACTCCCGCGATTGTTGTTTCATCTCTGGGGTGAAGTGAAATGCCCAGGTTTCATCTCCTGTGACAATTGAGTCCAAAAAGTCTTTGTTGTCTGCACAGCGGTGAAGAAACTCGTGGGAAGAATCAACATGTTGTTTTTGTGATCTTCTGTCAGCATTCATGGAACCCATCAAGCGCAAACCTTCCGATATTGCAACTTTTTTGTTAATGGTGCTTCGGGACACCTCAGGAACCAAAATGCAAAGATCATTCAGAGTGATCCGTCGATCTTCACACATGATTTCTTCGATATTCTCGACTGTCTCGTCTGAAATTGACCGTCTCCCACTCCTTTGCTCATCATGAATTTCATCACGACCGGCTGTAAACTCCCTACATCATTTGCGAACATTTTTGACATCCATGCACCACTCCCCATACACTTCAGTAAATTGGCATGAATTTCGACAGGTGTAATGCCTTTCGCATTCAAAAACCGAATAACGGCGCGGATTTCGCACTTAGCGGTGACATTCAACTGCTCCTCAATGGCTGCCAGGCGTAAACTAAGTGTCTCAGAGTGCATGCATGCTTGGATAGGGGTGGAGGAACCACCATCACAACAGAGTATTCAATAGCCGCCAAAACAGTTTCGCTACGTCCCCAGCGCCTCAGAGACCTTACTTTTGGGATTGCCCTTATATTATCAAAATTAATTTCTATATCCTATCCAGAGATGAAAAACAAAATGATGCTCTGTTCTCTGCCACATCAGTTGTGCAGAGGTGGTAAAATACATGATTGAATGAATGATATATATTAAGATTGAATAAACTTATGAAAAATAAAATTAATTTGTTGAAATACATTACCTAAAATAAAAATAACTGAATAATATACAGTGGTAGCACTTAAAGAAGTCTTGAAAAAAAAGGTTAAGAAATAAGTTAGCCAAATCATACTAAACCCAAATAGAAAGAATACCAGAAATAATAAATCTGAAAAAAAAAATCATAAATTAAAAAAATAATGAACAATACATATGAAATAAATTACTAACAAAACTTATAAAACTTATTAAGGGATAAGTTCATATATATTGGCTGATTTCAATCAACTACTAGAGTGTAAGTGTGATTATACTAGAGTGTTAACTATGATTATTAAATATTTTCTATTCCCTATAGATTAGACAGCTATTTTAAATTCAGTTTATCAAATACCATTTTAATGAAAGGTCTAAACGATTTTATAAAATTTACAAAATGGCAGAGTCATGTCTTTTTAAATTAATGAAGCGGAGAGGGAAGGCTTGGTTTCAACACAGGTTTGATTAAAAAAATTAAGAGGGTGACATGAGCCTCAAAAATAAATCTCGTTCATGGAGCTCTTGATCATCAAAATCGTTGGCTAAGAGATGGGTTCAAGTGATAGAAAATATTTAGATAAGCAAATAGGTGAATAAACTATCAATTTTCAATACAAAGATTTAAAACTTACACCTTTTTTACACCCTACTGTGTAAAAAAAAAATAATATGACATATCAAAGTATTAAATTCTATTATTAACTAAGGATAAGATATGCAGTAGTTTTATTTTTTCTATAGTTTATATAGAACTCTCAATTTCTGAAATAAAACATCTAATTCAACCATTCAATTTATTTAAATATACTGTAACTAATGCAAGACTTAATGTATCTGAAATATATATAATGCAATTTTAATAGACATAGCTAAATAAAACTAGGGAACGCTAATAAGAGATGGGCTGGAATGTATCAATCTGATACTTTGTCATTAAGTAATTTCTCAACATTCGGGAGTGTGACATCTCTAGTTTTGATTATGCGCTAATATAAAAATGAGAAAGAATTCCACATTCATGGATTGTGTATTTGATTATTCTTGAATTCAGGTATGTGCATATGTAAGTGTGTCTTCACACAACTCAATTTATTTGTCTTTTTTTATTTAACTTGAATTTTTTATGCAGTTAAAATTTTTTCCTCAAAACAACTGAGAGAAATTCTAATCCTTCAACAATAATTCGTTAAAAAAGCTGTAGAATATGATTCCTTTCTTGTACTAAGTTCGAAGTTTAAGAGGGAAATCAAGGCCACGACGACCCCATACGTTGAATTTCAAAAGACTCAAACACTATCAGCCAAGCAATCATAAATAACATGTTATTTTTTACAACCTACAAGCAATCATACCAGGATAAATGTTTATATTGTAAATATGTTATTATTATAAAAACCATTATATTGTTGCTATATATAATGTTATAAAATTGTATATATTATCAATAAAGTTTCATAGTCAGAAATGTTCTGGAGGGACCTCAAATTAATGTACTCCTAGAAGGCCTCTCGACGCCGAAGTTTGCTATGAGCTTATGATACTCGGATCGAGACTGGCTATTGTCAAGTTCTCTCTCAGCCATCCCGCGGCTGTCCCTGGGAGGTGAGAACTTCCCTCTCTGAGATTCCTCCAGTTAGTTTGTACTACTATTTGTAACAACACTGGGGTTTCTTTTGATATCCTCTACCTCTCCTAAATTCCTGATTCCACAAGACTAAGGGTTGGTTCCCCTTAGCCTTGTTACCCCCAAGGTCCAACGGCTTGTTCCCGTCACCTGCACTTATGTCTATAGCAGTTCCTGAAGGCTTGTTCCATTCAGGGTGGCGGTAATGTTAGAAGGTTGGTTCCCTTCGGTTACCCCCTTTCTCATCCTCATTCACAAGTCCTACCTATTCTCCATCCTAAAACCTTCCCACACCCTATTAAGAACACACGGCATCAAGGCCTTCTGAAGTCAAGTTCATCCCTTGATATATATACATATATACAAGAAAATGGTATATATTGTGTATATATATATATATATATATATATATATATATATATATATATATATATATGCAACATATCCATATATATATGAACTTATACACTAATGGTTAATTAATTATTTATTGTAGACATTAATTAAATAAACCTATCTTAGTAATAAATACTTACAAAGGCCATAATCAATATAAAGTATTTCTGAAGTATCCATTATTACAAATGTAATCATAATTAGTGAAATAGAGACAATGTAAAGAGCTATATCCCAAATAAAGAAGGAAGCCCAATAGCTTACAGGTGAGATATTAGTCATTAGAATAAGATGCTTTAATGAAGATACCCTTTCTTCATGAACATGTTTAATAAAACTGGAACAAACAATAAACAGACCCAGAGGAAGAGTAGCAATCCATGCAACAGTAGAACTGATGAATCCAATGCCATCATCCCCACATATTCCCTAAAAGGAATTATTAAAAAAACAATTTAATACATCTCAAAATAGATATTATTACCAAATAAATTTGTTTTAACACATATTAAATAAATATAATACACACAAACACATGCATGCACACACATTCATACCAACTAACTAACACTAATTCATAACAACCAAGGTCTGTGGAGGGCGAGAAACAAGTGTAGGTAGTTGGTTTTGGTAGGTACAACTCCCACACACAGATAGGTGCAGACCTATCTGCGTCTTTTTGAAGATTTCCACCTACCCTCATAAAAAATAAAATAAAAATACTAACCTAAACATGCATGCATACCCACTTTCTCTCACACACTCACTCTCACCCACATATATTTTCCGATGTAAGATTCCAATATTAATTTTCATGAGGTGAAAACCTAAAACCTCTTGACCATACAGTCTCCAAGAAGTCCAACGCACAAACACAGTATACAATTTTTAAAAAATAATTTTCACAATATTTTGGCAAAGATTTACATAAGATTACATTAATGTAATTTACCTCTAATCTAAACCTTTTTCACAGTTTAATGCAATACATCCTTCCTTTTTACACCAGACTAAGTAGTATTGTAGTACAGGTAGTAAGTACTGTCCTCTCATGTTCACTCCCAATCCGTTCAGGAGCATTTCGACAAATTCTTTGATTATTTCCTTTGAAATTTTAATAATACTACTGCCATCTTGGAAACTAGGCTTAAAACTAATATCACAGCTCTTTTTCCGTTCCCAAGTGTAGTCTCATTCATTATGATTGGACTATTCGAACTTGTAAAGGCACTGGCTTGTCTGTCCTTAATAATTTGAGTGTTAGAATCCTTTTCAAATCTCCATCCCTTGCAACTCCACACATAGAATACGTATTCGCCAAAATATCTGCAAGCACATTTCCCTCCCTCTATGTCATAGTATAATGCCCCTCTCAAATTTGGTTTAATCCTTCATTTAAATCCTCCCTTTTTACATGCCACTCATTGAAAATGTAATAATAGCTAGCAATTTCAACGCCAATCTCATCTCCAAATCTACTGAAAGGTCATATCTTGTTGGTCTTATGTTCTTCCTTAACCTATTTATGGCATGAAACTATTTCTTGGTGAAATGTTGATTCTTGGTCTCTGAAAATACCGGGTCCAGCAGTGAAATGGAAAAATTTCAAAATTAAATTATTTATTAAAGAATTAATTTTTCATGTATATTTATAAAATACAAGAACAATCATTCGACATAAAATACAAAAATATAAAATATTTTCTTATACCTCAAATAATATTGTTTCACTTTTTGGGACCAATATAAGCCACTAGGGGGAATGTAGAGTTTAGAAAGTCATTTTTTTTTTTTTTTTTTGTATTTGTATTGTATGCCAAATGGATTTTCTTGAGCTTTATATTTATATTAAAGGCAGAGCAGGCAGAAGGACTTGGAGCGAGATGAAGGCGCTGGCTGGGAATAGAGATGGATGGAGCTACAGGAGTTAATAATAATAAAAAATATTTATAAATGAAAAATTAATACAAAATTATTTCTTTAATAAATAATTTAATTTTTAAATCATCCTGTTTCACTGCTAAACTCTGTATTAACTCCTTTTTAATTTTTTAGATTTTTTATTGATCCCATTCCTTAGATACTATTTATTCCTTCTCCTTTAATGATGGGATGGTCAAATGCCTCCCTCCCAATCAGAAAATCTGGACTTTCAGATCCTCCCCACTCCCTGAATAAACTCATAAATTAAAGAAATGCTTCCAGAGGTGAACTCCAATCCTTGATCACAACTCCTTCTTTAAATCCCACCAAAATTTCCCCCAAACAGCGTTAAGCCATGCCAATGCTTTATTTTATTTTACTTGCCATAGGACAATACTCTCAAAATATTTTATCTCCAGAAACAAGTAGAAAACTCTCTTTTGTTAGTCCTAAAACCTACACTCATTTCCAGTTGATACAGAAAAGATAAACTCTTATTATGCTGACTACCTTCCTTCTGCACTTTTATCTGACTTCATCTTACTCTGTTCTTGAAACTTCATTTGGCCCTGACAATTTCTATTTTATTAATGTTTCTCCTGATGACCTACTTTCTTTGATTATTGTTACCTGGCGTATGAGGACGTGACGGCCGAGTACTTTGGGGCGAGGGTCCCAGAGTGCCCGGTTCGGAACGTTGTGGGTTCGATTCCCACCTGGGTCGGTTAATATTTATTTCGTGGCGATCCCGCGAAATGAATCTTGACACTCCCACTCTGGTTAGTACGCGACGGTGACGTAAAAGTAGCCGTCAGGGGTTGGCAAAAAGGACCATAAGACCCACTTGCCGGACTAGTTCCCTCCACTAATACCAGTACCTGGCGTATGAAGGACTGTCTGCTGGGCTTGAGAAAAAACCAATGAATTGTCTCACTAGTCATCTTTGTAGTCCCCAGGCACTCTCATGTCTCTTGCTTGTATGTCAAGTTAATGCAACTTTATCCCTTTTACCGACAGCAATACTTCCTTGGTGCCTTTCAATTCCATATCCTTAAACTAAAAAAAAAACCCCTCCTAATATCTTTGATCTTCATTAAAGCTTTTTGAATAAAGGATCCCAATCTACTAATTCAGATATGCCCTTACATAGAACTGCAACGTTTAGCAAATCCTTCATTATATGAGCTACTTCTTTCTAGAATTCCATATCCTTTTCTATTCATAAATCTTTATCTAAATTTTCTATTAAACACCATAATATTCCTTCTAACTCCCAGGTGCTATAGGTCAGCATAACCCTTTGCCTAGAACACTAGCAGGTGCCTGGCCAGTTGTTTCATAGACTGCTGATTGGTAGGCTATCAAAATCAGTGGTTTTTGTTCATCTCAGTCATTCTGATGTTCATTAACGAGCACTCCTGCAATGTCTTCTTAATGCTGAAATGGCATCCTGAAGCGCTGCCATGGATATCGATCTGGACCTCCAGCCTCTTCGATCTTAACATCCTCGCCATCTTTCTTCTTGTCCTCTTCAGACGTTTTACTTTCTTTATTTTTATCTTCTCCTTCAGGTGTAATATATTCCTCTCTTTCTTTTTTCTTATCCTCCTCTTTATTTCTTTTTCCTTCTTTCTATCCTTATCTGCTTCTTTTTTCTTATCAGTTTCTTTCTTCTTCTTATGAGTTTCTTTATTCTTCTCGACTTCTTTTCTCTTGTCAACTTCTTTCTTATTCTTATCCGCTTCTTCAGTACACTCTGAAAAACATCCAGAGCCTCTCCCTGAAATGAAACAAACAGGGAAGTCGCTTTTTCCTCGCCGTTCTAGCAATTTGTCAATGATGCTGCTTCAAACTGCCACAAGCAGGCTGCCCATGATGTGTATCGGAGACCCTATCCTAGCTGGGGTTCTTAACGTATCCATCTCCATGTTGAGGACGTTCCTCCTTGGTGTCACATCTGTGGTAGGTTTTTCAGCATTAACATTCTTGACTTCTTGTCTCTGTTATAGCTTTGATTGTTATAGCTTTTTAAAACACAGAGTCCAGATTTTGCAGGTGATTTTCCACGTCTCCCACCTGCTTTCCTGAACCTTCCAAGTCATTTTCGAGGTTATGGAACCTGAGAGCCAAAACCTCCTTGAGGCTTCCCATATTAGTGCTCAGGCTTTCTTTCATTTTGTCCATGTTACTCTTCAGGCTTTCCTTTTTGACCTTCAGTTGATCCCTGTAATTGTCCATGCTTTTATTCATCCATTCCTGGCCAAATTTCATATCCGCTCACCATTGATCTATTTTGTTGATCAGCCTCTCCTGGTTGACGTTCAATTGATCTATTTTATTGTCTAGGCTTTCCTGATTTACTTTTATTTCTCTTAGTAATAACTGCATGAGTTCTTCAATTTTTGCTGTTTGAACTCGTGAAAGGATTGGCATAATTATTTGACAGTGATTCCTTACTGACAAATGAGCTGAAGGTTGTCAAACGGATAACAAACATGAAGTTTATGTTATTTACTTTCAGTCAGGAATCAAATAAATCGATTTTAACCCAAAATTATACCACTTCTGAAACCAATTGTAACATTTCTAGTCGTTACTACGTTTCAAAATTGTATTGAAACGTCTTAATTTATTCTTTTGGGTCAAAAATAATACAGTGATTTTATTGAACTGTGAACTGCTTACAAACCTCAAGTATAATAATTAAGAATCAACAAAAAAACGACTATAAACAAACCACAAAGAATGTACTTACAATCACGTAATTATACAAAACACTATTAATAGTCCCACTGTCCATTTTGTATCTCTTACTTCAAATTTTACTAGTTTCACAAACACTGTTCTACTAACAAAACAACACTGGGCTGCCGTGAACTTAACTATAACTCAGCCTAAGGCTTGACTAAAACTAATTCGTACTGAACTCACACTGACTTAATCAATTGTTTTTATCTCTTTATATATGGTCATGGAACCTTCTCGAACTTATGAGCTGGAATGTTCATGAACATTCGTTTTATAACCTCCTCGAATAATCGATCTCGGCCAACTGTATCATTACGTCAGTTGTGTTTTTGATAGTTTTATATACCCCAGTGACAATATATATATTATACAAGATTTTAGTTTCTGAAAGTTATTAAAACAATCTTACTTCTGCTTCCTTTATTTTAACACCTTTTTACGGCATTTCACACTCCTTTCATCCATCATCAACATTATTTTTCTTTTATAAAATTCATTTTATATTTAAATATTAATTTTATTGATTGCCACATAATTTATACCAATACCTCCCACAACTGTTTTATATTTTACTGAGTTTTTGATATTTTTTGTTATGTGAATCGATTCTGTAGCAGCTGTAACGGTGACCCTGGCTTCACCCACACGAACTAGGATGAGAAAACTTGCACCTACTGGTTGACAAAGTACAAAGCTAGTCTCATCCCAGCGATTTTACCAAGGAAGATATTCATATTATAACTATTTTCTTATTGTAAAAACGCATTATATTATTATTACATAACATATTATAAAAAATATTATAAATAGCTAAAAGATGTTCTGGACGAACGTTAACAAATACACTTATAAAAATGCCTCTCAACATTGAGATTGTCTATGAATGAACTTAGATGCTAGTCAAACAGACAAAATTCATTCTCACCTCAGAGATTCTTCCAGTCCATAATTAACTAGTATTTGTTTCATAACTGGAGTTTCTTTTGATTTCCTTTCTCACTCCACATTTTTGATTCCACAAGTATTGAGGGCTCTTTTCTCTCAGCTTGTTACCCCTAAGGTCTGAAAGCTGGTTCCCTTTGCTCGGTTTCCGTAGGATCTGGAAGCTTGTTCCCTTCCGCTGTACTTCCTATATCCTTAGCGATTCCTGAAGGCTGGTTCCCTTCAGGGCTGCAGTAACATCAGAAGGCTTGTTCCCTTCCGCTGTACTTCCTATATCCTTAGCGATTCCTGAAGGCTGGTTCCCTTCAGGGTTGCAGTAACGTCGGAAGGCTGGTTCCCTTCGGTTACCCCCTATATGAGAAAGGATGAGCCTCATTCACATGTCATATCTTTTCTCCATTCTTCACACCTTCTCACATCCCCTTAAGAAAAACATGCAGTATCGAGGTCTTCGGGGGTCAAGTTCAACCTTCGATACAATTCTTTAATCTTTATTATTTTACTATTTTCTTCCATATTTGTTATTTTAACGTTATCAAATTAAAAAGTCTGGTTCTTAATCATGAGATTATGAAAGAAACTATGAAAAGAAAGATATTTAAAAATAAGGTTTTGAGAATGGAAGGACTCCAAAGAACAAAAAGGAAATCGGGTCCAAAGTGGTCTGAGAAAAGAAAAATAAGACATAGAGAAATCATGAAGGAATACTGGAAAAAACGGAAAAGAAACTAATAAGTAAGGATAAACTGAAATTGTTCACTAGAATGAACATAAAGCTGAAAGCTGAAATAGGGCACTAGCAGGTCTCATAAAATAAAAATAAAAAATAAACAATTAAAAAATTAAAATTCTTACCGATGTACTAATTGGATGGCTGCTTGTTTTGATGGTATAATTAGAGGTAAGATTATTAGATTTAAGAATACTATTATAAAGAAGATCAAGAGCTATAATTGGTGCATGGTTTGCAATAGATGAATAAAGGAAATTTGGTACAGAGTCACTAAAATCAGCAGCAGCTATCATGGATTTAAAATATTTGTTTTCATCCTCAACTGCAACTTTCAGAAGTTCTAAAAACACAAATAAGTAGATTTTAGAATTGAACATAGTATTTAAGAAACACTATAAATTTATTTAAAAAAGTCTCTATTATTTATTAAGTCTCTATGGACAAGCCAGTAAATAATGTCAAAGATCTTGAGTCAAAAGCTTGAACATCCTGGAGTGCTGGCTTAAAACGTAAAGATGGCATGGCCTCAACTCAAAAAGTATATAACTTATAATTAAAAAAAAATAATAATACCCTGGAGGTTTGCAGGTGGTATGGTAATGTCCTAGGAATTGACTTTTTTATTTATTTCAGTTTTGACCAAATGTCAGTGAAAAAAAAAAAAATTAGAAGTGAGTAGCAAGCATTAACAGTTATAATTAAAGTTATCAATATATAGCAATATAATGCATACATATACAAACCTATCCATACAAAGAAATTTTAAAGAACAGGTGGTTTTAGAGGGTAAAGAACATACTCCAAAACAAGCTGTCGTGTGTCATTGGAAGATTTCGAACTCCTATGCTGAGAGAGAGAAATGCTTTACTTATAAGTAGTGCTGTCCAAATCCATTGGGTTATTACATTACACAGCATACTTATAGCAAGTAGACCAGTAAAGATAGCTTAAAACTTTTCTGGGCCTAGAAGTAATTGTAATATAATTTCTGTCAATGGAATCTCAAGTCGAAACGTCTGATAAAAATGATCGTGAAAAGTCTACCACTCCCAGGAGATGCGTAGGCTTTATATGGCAGATTTTTCAAAATGGCCACCATATATTTTTAGGTAGTCGATCCCTAAAGTATTACAATTAGCTTAAATATGTAAATTAGTAAAATTTAAAGAATTAAATTGCACAAAAACTTGGGTTTTACAAATGACACTTACTAGCCCTGAACGAATACCAAAATAGGGTTCTCATTTCAGAAGTTTAAATGTGAATTACAAAAGTGTAGGACAGTCTAGGATCTACAAATTTGAGTCCCAGAAATTTTACCACAAAATCAAACAAGACAGACAAATCTTTAAGCTAAGAACAACTGCTTGTAAAGATGTTGATGGTACCTTGCTCTCTGAGAAGACCCTTATTTTTGAAAGATGCCGACAGCATTTTCAGGTTCTTTTGGCTGGGATCAAGATGACCAAGCAAATGTTCCAAATATAGGGGGATCTCCCTGCTGCCTGTGGCTTACAAGATCATCTCCAATATTCTACATCAGAAAGTCCTACCAAATGCTGAGCTGGTTATTGGTCAATACCAGTGTGGTTTCAGGAGTGGACAATCCTCTTGACCAAATTGTCACGCTCCCCCATATTTTGCAAAAGGGCAGAGAGCACAAAATACCAACCCATCATCTATTCATAGACTATAAAAATGCCTATAATTGTATAGACAGACAAGAACTGTACAATGCCCTAGTAGATTTGGGTATACCCAAGAAATAAGTAATACAGTGCCTAATGACAATGGGAGAGGCTAAATGTATGGTTAAGATCCAGGCTGATCTGTCCTGGGAGTTTGATTATGAGAAAGGTATACTTCAGGAAGATGCCTTTGCCTGCCTACTCTTTATTCTTGCTCTAGAGAAAGTGGTGAGAGACTCAGGTATTGACACATCTGGGACTATATTTAATAGGATTGTGCAGATCCTTGGGTATGTAGATGATCTGGACATAGTTGGAAGATCCCTCATAGCCATCTGAGATGTTTCTTGCTCTTGAAGGCCTAGCAAGAAGACTAGGAATTGTGATTAATGAAAGAAAAATCAAAATATGGGCAGGAATCAACAGAAAATGAAAGAGCCAAGATAGGAGCATTTTCATTTGAGAAGGTGAATGTGTTCATCTACTTGGGATGTCAGGTAAATGTGGATGGGAATGTGACAACTGAAATTAAAAGAAGAATCGCTTCTTCTTTTGCTGATTTATGGCTCAGAGAAATGGACCCTGGCAAGAAAACCGAGCAAGACTTATTAGTTCATGAGAACGAAATCCTCCACAGCTTCTATGATCCAATCTGCGTTGAGGGAGAATGGAGAAGAAGTTTCAAATGATGCAGATATAGTCAAGTTTATACGTTTTGGTGGACTGGGAATATGATGAGAATGGAAGACACAGAAATCCCCAAAAAAGCCTTGACTGACCACTTGTACAGAACAAGAACAGTTGGTCAAGCTAAGCTTCGTATGGATGTGGCAACCTAATTATGACCTGGAACTGTAAGGCAGCAACTCAGGATTGGGAAAACTGGTGGAGGCTGATAAAAGAGGCCCTGACTCAGCAACAGGTTGTCCGCTGTAAGTAGGACATTCTAAGTAAAATAAGCCCCTCTTCTGTCATTCCAAACTTGCTACCTTCAAAAATGGTGGGTGACATTTTATTCACGAAAAAACCTCCGATAATTTTTCATTCCGTGCTCAATATCTTCAAGACTACCAACCATGCAAAACATGTCATGAATACATTTTTTAAAAAGCGAAGTAAATTTGAGCCCTAATAAATTTCTTTACGTTTACTAGTTCGGGAGATAAAGTTTAAAAAAACAAAAACAATTTCTTTCGAAAAACAAGAAAATACCATTTTGAGAATTTATTTATTTGGCAAATATCATGAAAACCGATCTTCCTACAAAAATAATCGTTGTATACTACTTTATGGAGAATTTAACTAGCTCTAATGTGAGTGTAATAAACATCTGTAAGTCTGATATTACCCGAGATAAAGTTTTTCAAAACAGATATTGTACACGATTTTAACATTATGCAACAGAGTCATATCTGGAGAAACTTTAGATAACTCAGGAAATATTAGACGTAGAGAGGTCTGTTACCACTCAAATTAGAGTCAAGACAGACGTTTATAATGAAAATATAGACAAAGTTTATAATGATTATCTTCGTAAGAAGAATGGTTTCCATGATTTTTGCCAAAATAAATTCACAAAATGGTGATTTCTTGTTTTTCGGAAAGAAATTGTGAAAATAAAGGCACCCTGTATAAATAAATAATAGATTATAATAGTTTAAGAACCATTTTTTCCTGATAAAATGTAACTAAAAATATATGTTATATGCAAATTTTGCGCAATTTAATTCTTTAAATTTTACTAATTTATATATTTAATATATGTAATACTTTAAGGCTCATTGATTATAAACCTAAAAATATATAGCGGCCATTTTGAAAAATCTGCCATATAAGACGTTTGCACATCCTGGGGGTGGTAGACTTTTCACCATCGTTTTTATCAGACATTTTTACATAAGAATCCATTGACTGAAATTATATTACAATTACTTCTAGGTTAACTAATAATTTTACTAGACTAAAGACATAATATAAATATTGAATAATCAATGGTTGACCATAAAACTTATGAAGGAATGAGATGGTCCGGGAGGCGGTCAAAAAATGGAACACAAATAGTAAAAACTATTTATTAAGGATCCAACTTTTCAACCTAAATTTCCTTGTTTTCTTTTGCTTGTAGACAGATATCATCTATTTAAAAAACTTTCTACTATCTCTTCTCTCAAAACATTTTTAATTTCAACAGAATATGTATATTAAAAATATAAAATCAATTCATATTATAAAATTTATTGTATTTTTTAATACATTTCATATTCTGAAATTAATTTTGTTCCTACTCTGCTCTATTTTTTTTTTTTCATTTTTTATTTTGATTGACAAATGAAAAAAAAAACAACTCTTTTTAGAGATATTTATTACAACAAAAATAATATAAACACAAATAAATTTGACAAAAGACAACGAGAAGAAACATTTTTATTTAAATATTTCATAAACATTTATGTAATTTTATAATCTACTGGACAGTTGTATTGACCAATGTTTATAAACTAAAAAGTCTATAAATATATATTGAAACAATTCTAAAATAAAGTGCGATATTTTATTTATGAATAACTGAAAACTAGACTAGGAACTGTCTTCAGAATCAATATATAATTGTTGGAAAACCTGGAATTCGAGTACTGATACTCCTACACAATTTTGGTACAAAAACGTACAGTACTAGAATTTAAAACCTTATCAATCAGAGGATTTATTTGATGACTCTCACATGATTTCACCTTAGGATTTAATTTTTTGTAATTTTCTGTCCTTTTTAACAATTCATGTCTTATTTTAATGTGATCTAATGGGTGTTGGAGAACTCCATTTTGCACTAAGTCCAAGTTCGATACACACATTTCTTCTTGTAAATATTTCAATTTCTCACATACAATTTCCCAGTTCTCATTTAACACTTCTGGAGATTTTAACAGAATTTCATAAGTCTTCTTCAGAGCGTGAAGCTCCAAGGGAGGAAGAATGATGATGATCATCATCATCAGAATCATTCTTCCTCCCTTGGAGCTTCAAGCCCTGAAGAAGACCTGCAAAGTGGGTCGAAATGTCAGATCCTTAATAAATATTTTTTACTATTTGTGTTTCATTTTTTGACTGCCCCCCAGACCATCTCGTACCATCATAATATAAATACATTATAAATAACATTTAAAAAAAGCACAGCCACAAATGCCTATGTACAAATAAAATGATTCTTTAATTTCTACAAACATCAATGTTTATAATTTTAAAAAACATCCAGTAAATTCAGTATGGATTGATAACATGATATTTGTAAGATAAATTAGTAATAAATAAATAAGTAAATAATATACTAATAAATCAGAGATTAATCAATAGAAAACTAACCTTTCATTATAGTATTGTTTTTATTTTGACCAGTCACATCAACATAGGAGCTTCCTTCTTTTTGTACAATGGATAAAAAAGCATTTTTCATACTGACATTATTTTTTCCATAAATAAAAACTTCAGTTGGCCCATAAATATTTAATTCTAGGGTTAAATTTGTAGTGTCATTTTTTCCTAATACAAACTTATCAAGTGGGTCCATAGCAAAATAAGCTATTAAAACAGGAGCGAAAACAAGCTATAATGAAAAAAAAAATTATTTAATGAAATGATCATAAACATTTTAAAATATAATCAAGACCAAATGAAAGTGAACAGCAAATAGTATTTACAAATAATAGTGTGATTTCCAAAATTAAGTTAATCAAGCTATATTTTAAGAAGAAGTTATAGGAGGTGCGGTCAATGAAGAACACACTAATAAGTTGAACTAATTTATACTATTATTATTATTAAATAAAAATAAGTAATTTAATTTAATAAAAATAAGTTCAATTTATTAATTAGTGTGTTCTTCATTGACTGGACCCTCCATCAACTTCTTTTTAAACTTTCATATACAGTCAACTATACCTGCACTAATATAATCAAGCTATAATTTTGTTACTAATAATAATTATATCGGGTTGGAACATATGAAAAGTCAGCTCTTAGGGTATGAGACAATTGAAATTAAAACAAACTTTAAAAACCTTAACAAAGCCATTTTTATTAAAAATAACTCCCAATGCCCAATAAAGTTTTTTATCCCTTGTTCGAAGAAACTTTTTGTTGGCTTTGAATCAATAAACTCGAGAAATGAAAATTTATCCCCGTATTCATTTTAGAATATTTTTTTTTTTTTAAAACGTGTCAAGTGTTCAAAGTTAACTGACAAAAATGTGGTTGGGCATTTGTTGTGAAGAAGAATAGGTCCTCCTATTTCTGAGAAATAAAAGACCACTGTAATAGTCTCACCAGTTTTTAAAATATTGTAATGAATTATACCAGTCATACTTCCACCAAACTTTCACCATTACCTTTCTTGGGTGTAATGGAGGTTTCCCTACTAATCCAGGTGGCTGATTATGATACAACCATGGCCTGTGCTTCTGTGATTATCATATAACACCCATTATGTCCAAAACAGCATTATATCCAAGTTTAAATGCATATAAGAATAAAATGCGTAATTTCTTTGACTCCATCATGACAAAGAATCACACAAACACTTGAATATTTCCTAATAAACTGAAATGTATGGCATGAAAATGAAAGAGAAATGTCTACAGTTTAATTTAATAGCCATTTGCAAATAAGAGGTGGTTTCTTACTTTTATGATTACATCAAAATAAACCTATTTGAAATTTCATCTTTTTCAATCCAATAAATTCTGCTGAGCAGCCTATAAACTAAATAAAAATTATGTTTATTAGTTAAGTAAAAGAAAAATTTTTTAAAGCTATTGACCTGCAATCTTTTTTTATGTACAAAATCAATATATGAACTGTATTCAATCAATACTTTGTGATGACTGGTCACTGGCTAATGCAGTACAATCCTGCTCTTCTTCACCAGTTTCAGTTAATTTTCTTGGTTAATCGGTCTTGCATGACTTCCATCTAATTTCTATTAATCCTTAATCTCAACTGAAATAAATGGTAAATACTATTTCCTTCTCATCACTCAATATTGATTCAAGATTCATTTAATACAAATTACTGCAAAATATAAGATTTTGGTCCTTTAAAGACATTATACTACGCATGGATCTTATAACCACTTTCGATAGAAACTTTCTGAGTTCAATTTCAGATTCATTGCACAAGTTGAAATTGAAATATTTAAGAATTGGAACATGAAATGCTAGTCATAATACAGCAAGTGAGTTTATAAATTTAGATGGGAGAATTGCATTAGGTCTGATCTTGAAGATTTGAGTTTCAATGGAGATCGAAAGAGGGAGACATGCAGACAAAAGTTGCTGGTGTTGTTGGCATCTAACTTTCAGGTTCGCTAAGCCTTTTTTATTATTAAAGACATAAAAAACATTGCAAGCCACCTAGAAAAATGAGTAAGGCTGAAGTAGAAGAGATCCTTAATGAAAGGTCTCCTTAATGTTGGTTAGAATCACATGGAAACATGTCAGAGGCTTTAATAGAATCCACTGGGAGATAATTTCATCAAATGAATTTTCATATGTTATGAAAAATCAATCTATTAGTGAAATCCTGAATGCAGTAATTTGTGGCTGATCAGCTCAGCCCAAAGCAAAACATGGGAAATTAAACAAAAAAAAAGTCATGCTAAGTGTTTTCTGGTGCAATAAGGGCATTAATCACTTAATTAAGTATGCCTCAATAGTGAACGTCAGTAATGATCATGCTGGAAGTTATTACAGTTTAAGTTTTAACATAATTTTTTTTAATTTAGTTAAATTCTCTTTATAAGAATAAAATTAAAGTAAAACCGAAATTTTTTAAATAAATCTAAGTAAAAATATCAATACAAAACATTGAACTTCTAACAAATGGTTTAGAAACTAAATTTTAAAAAACAACATTCTTTGCCCTACTGAATTGTTAATTCAAAAACTACAATACTCATGTGCAAATAGCCAAAAACTGTACTCAAATAATCAGAAATAAAAATAATATTTAAGAGACACAAAAAACTTAAATTATTTTTTCCAATGATACGTTTTAATTTGTTGCAAATTTAAATAGTGTTTCCAAATATGTAACATTTTAATAAACAGAAACTATTATTAAAAATAAAAAAATAATTAAATTAAAAACAAAACAAATATTTACATATTTATGCAATATTTTGTAAATTCAAGTCCAATTTAAGCACTTACAATTAAAAGAGTTGGAAACCATCTCTTCAGTGTGCGATTCATATTTTTATTAACAAGACCCAAGAATCGTTCAAAATACAACATATAAATATTTCCAATATTTGGGTCAACTAAAAATAAAAGACATATATTAGATTGAGTAAAAAAATTTATAAAATAGTAAAACAAGAGCAAGACATGTTATAATCAAATAATAACAAACAAATTAAAAAAAAATATATATATTTTTGGTCTGAGGTTTGACAAGTGTAATTCAAAAAAAAAAATTGTCATTTTATTTTCAAATATTACAATTCGCCATATTGAGTAATAGAGATAAGTCCACCTCATCTATTCACATTTACAGAAAAAAATTTAAATAACTCAACAAAATAAAATTAAAGTTAAAATCATTTTTAAAAAGAGACATAATGAACACAGCCATACATACAATATTTACATTCAGCTTAGGGGGGGGGGGCCTCTGAAATGATTAAAATGAGTTTGATCATTTTTACATGGATTCAATCTCAAGTATTGCAGGCAGAAACTAGAATAAAGTGATCTAAACTCAATTGCAATTAAAGCTGACAGATAATGCATCATTAGTTGTGCATTCATGTTATTCTCAGGGAACAAGATGTCCCAGAACTAAGCCTCTACCTGAGACGTTAGCCTTCCTTACATTACCTATGACCACCCGTAAAAATTATTGCCATCATTTTATGAGTTAATAATATTTACATTTTCACTTATTTTTATATTTCTTTCTTAAATTACCATATTTTGTTGTTTTAGGCCATTTTATGGGTTTAAACTAATTTACTCAGTATTATTCCAGCAGTCGCAGAGTAAACTTGTCCAATACCCTCGCGTTATCTATTGTTCTCTTATGATCATAAACTTGTTATTATTATAAACTTCTTTAAAAAAATCACTGAGTGCGTTCTTGTACTGCTGACAGTTTCTGTGACATTTTCGAGACAAACAGTGTAAAAAAATATGTCCCTTGGGGTAAATTAGAAAAAATGGGTGAACCAATGCATCTTCATCGGAAACTGATAATTTGAACTCAGCTCTGAAAAGGAAGAGAGTTGAATCCACTATTCCAATCAAAAATAGATTTGCAATCTTTTCTGATCAAAAAGATGATGATGATTCCGAAACAGTGCCAAACCTCGAACATTAAATTTCCACCTGTTGTAGTAAAATATTATCTCTTTGCAACATTTAAAAATCACAAAGAGATATTAGCGAAACTTACAAAAAAAATCGAAAATATAAATATAAAATATAGTGGCACCAAAAAAATATTCTCTGTATGCTCAGACGCCGAAACATGAAATAAAACCGAAAGTAGTCCTTAAAGGTATGCCTCCAGACTTTCCAATGGAAGATATTCTAAATGACTAAAAAGTCACGGATTACAAATTTTTTAAATTATTTCAAATGATCAAAAAATCTGATGGTATAGAAAAAAAAATTGCCTCTGTCAGTAGTGATTTTAGAGAATAAAGAACACTTAAAAAAATTAAATCATATTAAATACTGCAACAACGTTGCAATACGATGGGAAAAATATAAGCAAAAAAACTTTAACCCAGTGCAGTGCTATTTGTGCCGAGAATTCAATCACGTAGCATGAAATTGTAAAAAACCGAAATGTCTCAAATGTGCCGGAGAACATTTATCACGAGAATGTCCGAAAGTACTAGCAAACGGATTTGTACCTTAGTGTTGCAACTGTCAAGAACAATAACTGACTTTATCAAACGGAGGCATATCAAATTTTCTGATAGCCTCCAACATATGACAAACCCACTATTCAGGACTAACCCCAACAGGACAGCCACAGAGGTGGCAAACACATGTATACAGCCTTAGACTAGACTGAGGAAAACTAACTGAATTTACACAATATAACTAGTGAGCCCTGTCAGTAGAAATTTTTAAACGTGTAAACACCAATGACTCCCAAATATTCCTCTCCTCAGATGCCTTTTAAAATGTATCACATGGACCATTCTCACAGAACAGGCCAATCAATGTCCAATGGTGATAGCCACTTCCCATTTATGAATTATGAGTTGAAAGAAATTCACAATAAATTATCAAACTTGATTTATCAAATTCAATTAAATTATAGATGAAAAATTAATTATATAAAAAGAAAAAAAAGTTTTAATAGAGAATTCGTCATTCCCTTATTTTGTCCAAAGTTGAACTTTCCAACTTTGACTCTCTTAACGGACAATATACAATGTGATTAAAACTTTGGAATGTCCGTATTTTCCAAGGATAAATAATTAAATATATGAAGAAAGATCGCTTATAATTTTAGAATCAATAATATTTAAAGCAGGAGCCCGAAAAAGTGTGTCCAAGCTTTTTTCACCGTTCCCTCACCTTGTTGGTTTTCCGTATTTTTTTGCGGTATAACCAGACTCAGGCAAGAATCTTTTTCTCCCCAACCAATAGTGTTGAAAGGGGAAGATTATAAAGAAGCCCCTGAAAGTTGCATGTTAGTTCCCAAAGAGGAGATAAGTCTGACAGAATTACTTTGTGTTTTTATTAACTGTCATTCTCTCGCCATCAATATAAATATAAGTACTCAAGTAATATTTTTTAAACCCATTTCATACTGTGAAGTGATCGTTTATTTTTATTTAATGTATCATTGTATAGAGAACAGATTGAAAGTGACAAAGAAAAACTTAGATAGCCTTGCTTTTGTCATTTCCTCACCTTGCTTTTCTTTTAATACATAATTTTCTATTAGCCTACATTAATAGCATATTGATGTTGTTTCTAATATATTATACTACCAGTTGACAACCATAAACGCATGATGGTATAGAAGGATCAATCTATTTAGGGATTGATAAATTATAGAAGTGGCAAATAATTTATCAATCCCTAATTATTATACTACCATTTTATGATCCTAATTTTACCCAAATGTGTAAGTAGCGCTTATTTTCATTTTATGATGTACTGTACAGCACGGAAAAATAGCTCCACTGGCCCTGTTATATACAGATGCAACTTCCAATTAAAATTAATAATTTAAATTAAGTTTGTATAATTATTAATCGGTCATAAAACTGGAAGAAAGCATTTTCAAGTAAACATCCTGATTTATTTTTTACGGATGGCTGATAGGATAGCTAGGATGTTGCCCAGGGACATGATGTAGATGTTGATACCTTTGTCAGAGCCCTTAAGTGGCCTACACACATGGGAACAACGGTTTGGCGAACTAAGCCCAGGGATTAAAATTAAATCTTATTTTTCTCTGGTAGTGTATAAAAGTAATGAAATGATTTTTACATTAAAAAAAAAAACCTATCATGACTTATTTTTGATCTTGAAAAAAAGTCATAATTTGATTTTTAGATTTTAAATTCAATAATAAAAGTGAATGTTGAATTTTTATTATTTGAGATTGAATATTAAAGTTAATTAAATATTTTCGTTATTGGGGTCCATTGTTGGGTTATTGAAAGTGATGGCTATGAAAAAAGTCAATACTGAAGAAATCATAAAAGTTTAAATAAATTGATATGAGAGCACGGGATTTTAAAATCGATTGTATTTTTAAAAACTGTGCCACCGAAAAAAAAATAATTGACCCCAACATCAAATAAATCAGAAAACTTTAAATAAATTGATATCTGAGTGCAGTATTATAAAATCGATTGTATTTTCAAAAACTGCGACCCCGAAAACATAATAGTGGACCTCAATATCGAAGAAACCAGAAAAGTTTAAATAAATCGATATGTGAGCGTGAAACCTTAAAATCAACAGTATTTTAAAAAAATCCATCTCCAATTATAGAATAATAATGGACTTCGAATTAATATGTTTTGAAATTATATAATTTGAAATGTAAAAAGGTTTCCCTAAAAAATGATGGAAAAGTATTCAAATCAAATCAATGGCTGAGTGCTTTTTGTAATCAGTTATAAATTTTAAGTACTTTTGTACTTCACTAAATTGTGTAAGTATAATCCCTTGAAAACTACTCAAATCATAAAAGTAATTCGAGTATTGCCTATCTCTACTTAACATCAATTATCTACAAAAGAAATAGATGTCGAAGAATATGCCAAAATTATTTCAAAAGTTATTTTTTAAATTAAAATAATAAAAGAAATAAAATATAATATTTATGAATTAATTCTAGTCCTGTAGGGTTACAAATGCTTTTGAAAAGGTTATATTTGCATAATAATAATTTATATATATATATATATATATATATATATATATATATATTTTTAGGAAAATGAGTTCGTGTATTTTTTTGTTCTTTTTTTTTATTTTTTCCATTTTCCTTAAAATATTTTAGTTTCCAAGTTTAAATCTTATGAAATTAATATTGTAATTGCATACAAAAACATTTCTGAATTAAAATGATATTTTTCCAACTAAATACAAATAATTTTGACCTAAAAACACAATTAATCAGTTAGTTGATAATTCATCAATTATATTGGCTTTTGTCTCACTAAATTGTTAAACAGCAGTCTGTGTAGCATTTTGGATGAACCGTTGTTCGTATAGTGTCTAGAAAGCCACGAACCGAACTTTGGTTTACTGAACCGTTATTCCCATGTGTGTAGCCTGCTTTAACAATACAATTAAGTCTGATGAAATTCGAGTAATTCCAAGTTCAGCAATCACAGTACTTTAAAATACGGAAGCTTTCCAGATTAGTGAATTTATTTTCTAAGCAACTTTGGATTCCACTAGAAATTAACAATATACAAGTTAAAGTCATTATTTCATTTAATATTAGAAAAGTAACGAACATTCAAAAAACCAAAATGTTAAGCATTTATAAGATGTAGAGTAGAGTTGGAACATCGAAAGGAAAATATCGATATTCGATATTTTGCGTTATCGCAAAACCAAATATCGATATCCACCGATAATCGCTAGAAAAATATCAATATATCGAAAGGAAAGGGATGAAAAAGCAAATAAAGTGCATCAAATGAGTATAATTTAAACAATGAAGAAGGTTATGAATGAATATAATTATTATTATTTATAAAACAATATTTATATTAGCCATGACATGAATCATTATAAAAAAAGATACAAAAGAATTATACTTAAAAGAAAAAAAAATGTTATAACTTATTTCATATATAAACTTCTTCTAGAAGTTTTTCAATAATAAAACCTTCAACTTCTAACAAATTTATTTATCTTATAATGCTTCCTAATATATTATGCATTCTCAAAACATTCATCTAAAAGCATGTAATTAATTTGATATACATCTCAGTACCATCATCATTTATGTAATCATCAATTTGTCTTTACATAGGATTAATCAACATTAGTTGTATATAAATCTTATCTACGAATTATTGTTTGGTAATTAAATATTGTTTATTGTTATATTTACAGGTAAAATTCCCGACACGGCGGGGATTATGATTCTGGAGTTTTACCGAATAAAGGAAATTGTTAAAATAAAATACAGTAGAATCTCGATAATTCGCATGGTCAAGGATTCAAAAGGTAATTATGAATTATCGAGATATCCAAATTATCCATATTTCCAATAATCGATGGTAAAAAATAGGAAATAACAAAATTGTATTAATATGACTGGAAATACAAACGATATAGTTGGATCAACAAAATCTTAGACCTTCACATTTGAAAAAAATTTGGTTATTTCTTATAGTGCAATCCTTGAAGACAGGTCTTATCGATAGCTTCGTTAAGCACGTTCAGAGCAGAAATACGTTTGCACAAACATCCGACTTTGCTAAGAAATGACATACGTTGTAGATGGATTATTTCGCCATTTTAGAACTAATTGTCGGCACATCAATTTCTTCTTCATCTCTTTTTTATACAGAGTCAAAATTTCCTCATCAGTTAGTATCCTAGCTACCACTAAACCTTCGTCAAAATAGGCGAAATCTCGAAAAGTTATGGGAGTTTCTTAATTTTGAGGGAGGTGATTCCATCCTTGATATTCTTGATGCTTTCAAAGAGTTGCATCACTATATTCACTATTATTGAGTTAAATGTCTAAAACCCGTTTAATTATGGCCAAGTTTAGAGGTTGTGTTGGGAGGCAAAAACAGAAGATAAACATCGCTGAGTGATGTGGTACTGTTGTGGGCCGTACAATTATCAATAAGCAGTTGAAAATTATCGCTGTTTTTTATTCTATATCTGTACCCATTCGTTGAAAATTTCGCTTATGTTACATGCTTTTATGTTTGCACGATAGGCGTTCAGTAAAGTTTTTGTTTATAAAACCCACTCACCTCCCCCCTTGAAAAGATTAAGAGTTAACTAGATTTTTTACTTGGAAATTCGAATTATTTAAATTACTTGGAAGACGAAAATAAATAAGAATTATCGAGGGGACAGGATTGCAGCGTTTTTACACAAAATCAAGGGAAATTTTCAAGAGACCAAAAGATCAATTTTTTACAATCGTTGAAAAAATCCATCTTTTTATCAAAGATTTAGGATTTTCCATAAAGCAATAAGTAATTGCCTAAAGGAGAGGACCAAATTTAATGTGTTCATTCGGTTTTGTCACCAATCAGTTTTTATATTTCAGAAGATACGAAAAAACAAATGTTTTGCAATAAGGAATCGTATTATAAGTAATTATATCACCAAAGTAGATGCTTAATTTAATTGTGAATAAATTTTGTACATAGAAGATATAACACCCTTTACAGGGGATATATAGATAACATTTCCAAATGAATTGTCACCTTTTCCATTTCAATTTTAACTTTTTTAATTTCAATTGTAACCCACCCAAACATGAATTAATTCTATTTAATTCATTTTATTACTGAAAAATAATTATTTTAGTTAAAATAATGACTTCTGAAATCAATTTGGCATATTCTGCCAAATATTCTTTGGCGTATTTTTTTTTTTTCATTGATTAGAGAGTTGATATTTGTGGTAATTTCAAGTAGTTAAATATAAAAAAAAAATTGTTCATTATCTTTTTGGAAGGAGGAGAGGGCATGGATTTCATTGATTTGGTGATCATTATATAGGTTTTTGAAGTTGCTAATTTCAACTAAAAATTCAATTAGTAATAAAAGGCTTAGCGAACCCGAAGGTTCGATGCCGACCATCAATCGCTGTCTACAAGCCTCGGTCCACCGACTACCGTCCAAACCCAAATCCATTAGATCACCCTTAACACCTCCCACCTACGTTTCGGTCTACCTCTCAGACATTTATCAGTCGGCTCAGTGTTTATTAACTTTTTAGAAATTCATTCGTCACAGGGACCAACAACTTTACAAGCCCATTTCAACCATCGCGATGATATCATTTCGATTATATTAACAGGGTGCATGCTCCGAAATTCTGCATTGTGTAACCTCCTAAATTCTCCAGTTGAATCATCCTTTATCGTACCAAATATATTACACAATACCTTATTCTCGAAGACCTTAAGGCATTCGTCCTTCAAGGTTAGCGACCACGTTTCACACCCGTACAGAACTGTAGACAAGATAATAGTTTTTTATATCCTAACTTTTAAGTTTCTGGACAAAATGCGCGACCTAAATAATATTGATACCGAAAAATAACAAGCATTTCTTGCCTTTATTTCCTCTTGAATTTGGTTTTTTTTTAGTAATCATAGACCCCAAACACTTAAATTTCTCAATGTGTTCAAACCTATTCCTATTCATATCATCAAAATCGCTGCTGTTGAGGCCAATTTTATTGAATGCTTTAGTCATGCACATCCCTGCTCAATCAAAATTTTTACAGTCTCTGGCGATCAATGGAATCATAAGCTTTTTTGAAATCGACAAAAAGCTGATGAACAACACTGTTGTATTCTAATTCTTTTTCTAATATTTGCCGTATAAAAAATATTTGGTCGATACTTGACTGGTTCCGTCTTAAACCACATTGGTAGTCTTCAATAATTTCCTCGGTGTATTCCGTCATTCGACTAGTTAGCATCAACGAGATAGTTATTACAATCAATAGCTATTGCAATCCGTCCTCAGTCTCTTTTCGTAAATCGGAATAAGTATAAATTCTTTCCATTCTTCAGGCATTTTTTCCCCAGATCTTTTTAACAAAAAGATGTATTTTAGAAACTTCAGCTTCACCGCACGCGCTTTCGCTAATCGGGAATGTTCTCGATTCCTGCTGTTTTATGAGATTTTGATTTTCCGATGGCTATTTCGACTTCCTCCTTACTCGGTTCTTCAATTAACAGTTCAGCACTATGATACAAATTCAATTACTATCAAAATTTTGTTTGCCCCTGAGCGTTTTTAATTAATTATTGGTATGCCAAATTCTTCTGTGAAGGTATCATTTATTATGTTTTCAAGAATGCTATTTCCAAATTTGTGATCGTATTTTCGATCGCACATGTGCATTTCGCTTTTCTGTTACTGTTGAAGTTTTCTATGATATAGGGATCGATTATTAGGTTTTTAAGGGTTCTGATTCCATTTTTTGAGTTGGATTGTTAATTGAGCATGTGCATTTCAAATTACCGTTACAGTTGTTGAAACTTGAACGAAAATCCGATAGTAAATTAAAAAATAGCATCCTTGAAAACCTAATAAACGATACCTATACCAAAAAAGTGTCAACTGTAATGGTAATTCGAAATGTGCATGCTTGATTAAAAATCTAACTCAAAATATGGAATCAGAACCCATGAAAACATAGTAACTGATCCCTATATCATAGAAAAGTTCAACAGTAATGGAAAAGAAAAATGTGCATGCTTGATCGAAAATCCGATCATAAATTCGGAAACAGCGTCCTTGAAAACCTAATAAATGATACCTATATAGTAGAATTTGGCAAACCAATAATTAATTAGAAATGCTCGTGGGCAAACAAAATTTTTATAGTAAATTCGAAAACCTTTGAAATGATCACCAAATCGATGAAATCCACACTCCCTCTTGTAAAAAAAATAATAAATATTAAAAATAAATATACAATTTTTTTTTCAAAAATTTTAATTTACTTGAAATTAGAACAAAATATTAGGGATTGAATTTAACTCGTATTTTTCTCTCTCAATGAATAAAAGTCCAGATATGATTTTTATATTTGGCTTCAGAAAATAAAAGTCATGTGATTTTTATATTTTAAATAAAACAAAAAAAAGTCGATGTCAAAATTGTATTAATTGACCATGAATATAAAGGTTTTTCAAATATTTTTGATATTGTAGTCCATTAAAAGGTTACAGAGGGTGCTGATCATGAAAAAAATAACGATTTTAATATCGCAACTTCACGTATCGATTTATTTTAACATTTTGGATATCATCGATATTGAGGTCCATTATTAGGTTACCGAGGGCGCTGATCATGAAAAAAATATCAATTTTAATATCATGACGTTTATCATGACTTAACATTTCAGGTATAAACGAAATGGAGGTCCATTACTAGGTTACCAATTGACATGGAAAATATGACAATCCATCTGGAAAAGGTTGCAAATTACTTGGAATTGCTATAACTAATTTGCATTAGAAAATATAATAGAATAAATAATAAAAATTAACTGATCTACTGAATAAGGGTCAGCTGGGACTCATTTCTCCAAAAACTTCCACCAGAAAAAATATTTTAAAGTTTTTTACAATATGTTATTGAATTATGAAATTAGGGCACAACTGAATTCATATACATCAGTCACCTCTCATGCTTAGATTAGCGGTGCATATACATAGAAAATTTGAATCATGTTAACATAAATTTAATCAATTCATTGGGATTTTGTGATACTAATAGTGGAGTACTGAAATTAGAAAGTGTAGCTGCAACTTCTTTTAACACATTACGACTGGACGATTCTTGTTTTATTCAAATTATTGCTGTTAACGCCAATTTTAATATTAGAACCATTAATGGGGAAGGCACTTTTCATACCATAAGACGAATTATTTGTGTCACTCCAAAATCCGGAGTACAGATTGAAGAAGACAAACTTTGAATTCCTACTTCAGATTTACCAAGCAAGGATCAGCTAAGGAACACATCTTCTAAGATTAAATCTAATTTGAATGAAAATGTTTTATTTTTTCATTGCACATTGCTGAACCGGAATCAATACATGAAATTAGATGCTTGAACGTTCTCTTCCCATGTGCACAGTCATGAAATTGTTCTAACACAGTACCGTCCTGACAAGGTTTTCGAAAAAATGTCAACAAAAATGCGAAATTTCGATATTCAACCATTGAAATTATTCCACTACCTTTCACAAACACAGTCGCTAAAGATTTAAATGTATTATATATACTTGTATTATAATTGAATTGACAAAACAATATAATCAAGAAAGAAAATTTAGAGGAACTATTATAAATTCAATAAAATATTTTTATAGTGATAACTTTTTTTATTTTTTTTTTTTTTTATTCTTTACCCAAAGAAGTTGAGAGTTTTATTAAAAATCATCAGTGAAATAGAAACTTCATGGAAAGTGATAACATATTTATTAGGAGATATTTTGCATTAAACTATTTTATTTTCATTCAAAACCCCGATTTAATAATTATGAAGAATTTTTCTAGCCGTTTTTTTACACTTTTTGCCTAAGTGAGCTTTTAATAACAATGGCTCAAATAAAGTTTCTAGATATTTTAATTATGCTTCAAACAGAAGTAGTTTTACATCTATGACTTATGACAACAATGTTATATGCATTTTTAAAAATTATGCTCTAACAACTTTTTTATGAACATGTTCTGCGACTCAAATTCTTGGGGACTTTTTAGGAGATGTATGTTTTAATAACTTCTAAAACATGTGAAATTCAGCTTGCCCTTATTTTTTTTTCCAACTTTTATGCCATACTGGAGTTATTTGACCGGGGTCTTGTTCTTTCCTTGAAAACCAGGCAATTGAGAAATAATATTTTTGCAGATGTTCTTTTTCGTTGATATGGTTCCAATGAATTCCAAAGAAAATTATTTTTTCCCCATTGAGTCGGCTTATCTTTCTTTTCGGTTATTGTTGCAAGTTCCTAATCATCTGTGTCAATTTCTAAATCAGATATAGTATTTGAGAAGAAGTTTATTGGGGAGGGGGAGGGGGCAGTCAAAGAAGGAAAACACACCAATAGGTGAACCATATTTTTTTATTGTGGCCCAATGTTTCGGTACACAATAAAAAAATAAGGTTCACTTATAAGTGAATTTTCCTCAATTGACCGCACTTCCTGAACAAATTCTCAAATATATCTACAGTCAACTACATCCACATCAATCAGATTCACTATTGTGTTCACTACAGATTTCAATATCTTCTGTTTCTGAAACTTCCGATTCATAATCAGTTTCTTTGGGAACGGGTAAATCCTCTTCTAATAGAAGTTTGAGTTTTTATCTAAAGTTAGGGTCATGGTTCAAAATTTAAATCTTTTGATGTAGATTGCTTGGACAAAGTAAATATAAAAAATTAAAATCGATCCTGGACTTCGAATAAAAAATTAATAATAAAGAATCACTTAATTGTTCAAATTGTCTGAATTTTCAAGATGTAAAAATTTTCAGAAACTGTGACGACCCGTTATAATAACACCAAATTATACCAAATTACTTGTGACTACCCTTAATTTTTACTATCACACTTTCACAAAAAAATTAATTTAAAATATCATAATCACCTAAACAGAATGAAATTTTAGTGTTTATTAGACAATTTTAACAAAGATTTAGAAGGATTAGGCTTATACCTGCCCCTCTCCCCAATTGAGTATTGAAAATCCCAAAGCAGTAAAAATTATGTTGGTCACAGGTAGAGGATTAAGATTATTTTTTAATTTTAATTTAAAAAAATAAAGCATAACAAAAAAAAATTATATGCAATAGAAACAACATGGAACTAATGCAATTGAAGGAATGTGTTAACAATTTTATTATCTTATAAAAAAAAAAAAAAAAAAAAAAAAACCTTACTTCTTTCATCATTTTCATTCATCATTCCTTGCGACATTGACCTAGCATCCCCTGCCTCCTCTTGAACCCTGTAAAACATTTTTCAATTATACTATAGATCATTCAAACTGAACTGCACCAATGAAAAATTTCCGTTAGCATTTCGAAGCTGAAAAATGCTATGTTTCCGTAACTACCATCAATTAATGATAAAGAAGAGGAACATAATTTTTGTAAATGTACCAGAGGTTGATGGTTTTTAAATGAAAATTATTGCTTTCCATTCATAGAAAATAATTTAAATGATCTTGTAATGTGTACAAACATTAGAAAGATAGCTTTGATAGCTGCAGGGTCTTTCAGGAAAGAACTGACGAGAAAGTGAGGGAGGCTGTAGGCATACTCGGCCACATGACTTCTTTGTAGAACACTATCAGGCCAGACTAGCTCATATTTGCAGTCTTTCCTGCAATAAACAAAGTAGGGCCTGGTGTTGTCCTGTTGGGTGCACCAGATAACAAAGTCGATGTGTGCAAGCCTTAGAAAATACTTTATTGGTTAATGATACAGAGTTACTTGACTATACTAATGATCTAATGACAGGGTTGACTGGCCTGGATCAGCGACTTCTAGACAAGAGACATAACTATACTAGAGATCTACTGTCAGTATTACCTTACAACAGCCTATCTTACATTATTTCAGAAAGGTTTTATAGAGAGAGAAATGCTTTATTTACAGCAAAGCTGCCCAAAAACCTTGGGTTGCTACATACACAGCATACTAAAGCAATCTATAGCTAGACATACAATAATATTATACATAATATTATTTTTTTTCTTCCATTATTTTTCTTATCCCTTTGTTTGCTTTAGATCTATTATTCTCTAATTCATCCGTTATTTCTCTTTTCCGGTGATTCTGAACCATTTCATAACTTAAAATAACGTTTCCTCTTTTTTTTTTTTTTTTTATACATGCAAAACAAAAAACAACAAAAAATTCGAAAACTAATCAAATGTTAAAATTTTAGGAATGTACACCTAGGCATCAAAAACAGTACATAAATAATAACTAAATAAGAAAATACGGATAAAAATAATGTAATAAATATATTTAAAGAAAAAATAAATAAATAATAGATATCCACTCAGTTAACTACCAGTGAATTACTAGGTGATGGGGCATAATTCCCAGGGAGTCCAGTATAATAATCTATGCCATTACCGCAATATCCCTGTTGCCAACACCTAGGCAAGAGAGCTATGGGAGCTCTTCCAGAAAGCTCCTTGTTTGTGCGCAACCTTAGTCTATAAGGGTAAAGGGGATGCTAACAACATATCCATATGGAGACCTATTACCATCTGCTCAATTGTGCAACGAATCTTAGAGAAGGTTCTGGATTACGAATTAAGAAAACAGGTCGCCTTTAGCAAAAATCAAGAGGCTTTATTAAGGGCCTGTCGGGAAAACACGTCAGCCCCAGACACATCGACGCAATTATAAAGGTTGCCACACAAAATAAAAATGATTGCGCGGTGGTGTTTCTTGACGTTATTGATGCTTTTGACAATGTTGGGCATGATCACATTGTCAGCTCACTAGAAGCAAGAGGCATGTCACCGGACCTGAAAAATGCGATGGCAGTTCTCTCATGCACCAATAAAATTAAGATTTCTGTGGGAGCCCACACGACAAGCCAGATCAATGTGCTGCGAGCAGTACCTCAAGTTGGACCCTTGTCGCCTTCGCTATTCAATCTAGCCATTGATCATATATACAGTGAACTCTGTAACCAAGATTTTTCCAAACGATATGGATATAACCTAAGAAGTGACCAAGATTGTGTGGTCCTCACAGGGTTCGCAGACGGCTGTCTCGGCACACGACAAGGGTGCTGCTGAGAGAGTGATAAATAGTGTTAAACAAAATACTGATAGAGATTGGTCTGGCTATTAACCCACAGAAAAGTGTGGGTGTCATAGTGAGTAAGGGAGAGCTGCAGTCAATGGCGTTCTCCCTTGAGAATGGACTAATTGCAGGTGGCAGGGTGTTGGCATTCGTCATTTCAAAGATACTCCGAAAGCAAACAGATACATATGTGAGAAGCAAGTTCTTTCGGGGTCAGAAGGTCCAATGCCCTAAAGCTGAATATTAGCTATGCACCCCTGTGTGGAGTCACAGGAACCAGCGGACAGCAGAGAGAAGTTGGGTACCTCTGTCGCAAATGTGGCAGAGAGTCTGAAACACCAACCCATGTGCTGGGAAAATGCCCCAACAACTCCCTCCTCATAACACATCTGCATCATAGGGTCAAGCATAAACTGATGAGACTCCTTAGGGAAAAGGACTTAACATGCTTCAATGAGGTATATTGCATCGATGCTGATGGATCCGCGAGATATGCAGATATTGTCACATTCTCCAAGACCGGAAAGACAGCACTGGTCTTGGATCCGACAGTGAGGTTTGAGAGTAATGACCTTGATCAGGCAGGTGGCGTGGAAAGGGAAAAGAAGAAAATTTATGAGAAGTGTATCCCTTTCCTAAAAGAGAAATTCCGTGAAACCTTCGGAGAGAGAGAGTTCATCGTAAGAGGCCTCTGGTTTGGGTCTCGCGGAACAATCCCAAGTAGAACAAGGAGCTTTCTGGATAATAATATCTATTATTTATTTATTTTTTCTTTAAATATATTTATTACATTATTTTTATCCGTATTTTCTTATTTAGTTATTATTTATTGTACTGTTTTTGATGCCTAGGTGTGCGTTCCTAAAATTTTAACATTTGATTAGTTTTCGAATTTTTTGTTGTTTTTTGTTTTGCATGTATAAAAAAAAAAAAAAAAAAGAGGAAACGTTATTTTAAGTTATGAAATGGTTCAGAGTCACTGGAAAAGAGAAATAACGGATGAATTAGAGAGTAATAGATCTATAGCAAACAAAGGGAAACGAAAAAGAAGGAAAAAGAAAAGGAATAGATATATAATGGGAAATGTAGTGATAATTATAATGCGTTTAGAGCTAAAATAGAAAAAAATAAAAATGCTATGTATAATATTATCGTATGTCTAGACATCGTATGTATAGATTGATTTAGTATGCTGTGTATGTAGCAACCCGAGGTTTTTGGGCAGCATTGCTGTAAATAAAACATTTCTCTCTCTATAAAACCTTTCTGAAATAATGTAAGATAGGCTGTTGTAAGGTAATACTGACAGTAGATCTCTAGTATAGTTATGTCTCTTGTCTAGTAGTCACTGATCCAGGCCAGTCAACCCTGTCATTAGATCATTAGTATAGTCAAGTAACTCTGTATCATTAGCCAATAAAGTATTTTCTAAGGCTTGCACACATCGACTTTGTTATCTGGTGCACCCAACAGGACAACACCAGGCCCTACTTTGTTAATTGCAGGAAAGACTGCAAATATGAGCAAGTCTGGCCTGATAACCTTCTACAAAGAAGTCATGTGGACGAGCATGCCTGCAGACTGACAAAAAGTCCATCTGCTCCTCGACTCATGGTCAGCTAACAAATATGACAGCCTCTTGTCACTTTGTGTACCAGAAGGTGTTAAGTTGATCAAGAGGCTCATTCCAGTTGGATATACAGGGAAGATTCAGCCAATGGATATGCAGACCATACAAGGCATTTATTCGTTTCATATCTGATACGGCAATTTCTGAATCAGATGCAAACATTTAGCATCATGACAAGTTTCGGTAAGTGTAGGGCTTTCACAATCGTCCAGTTTAGATTTTCTCAGTATATTCTTGCTCCAATGAGGTTAGTGATGAGGTAGGCAGGCAATGAATGGTCTACCAAGATTGTAATAAAACATGTATTTTTTCTAATAGGGCAATACCTCAACATGGTAGAAAAAGTGTGAATTTTAAAATTAGTTGCTGGGCTCTTCCTCTGACAATAAATCTTGTTTCAAGCATATAATGGGTTTCATAACAGCTATTGTAGTATTTTTTATCAAATGTATAAATTCCAAGCCAGCAGACTACCTGGATCTCTGCAATGTTAATTTTTTTATTGTCAACTTGTGAAAGCAGCACTCAAAAGACTAAGTCAGTATAATGATAAAACATTCCAGCAGGCTAAACGTACATCAGTTCCTGATCTTATTCTGTAAAGGCAATCTAGCTTCTTTGCTATTTAGCTGTTTCATGATCAATTAAGTTTAAGGGGTGTGAATAATCCCTAAGTCAGCTAGAGGGGCTACCTTTTTGGAACTCTGACTTGCTTCACCATTCGTGGTAGTTACCTAGGGGAGGTGACTCAATGGTATGTATAGTGTGCTGAATATAGAATATTGTAGGAATGTTAGTTTTAGTTTTTCCCCAATCCCTGATGGCTGGACGATGTGATTGCAACTTACCTATGCCATCAGGTATATACTATGGCAAATTAAATTAATGACATGAAACCACACCGCTGATGTACATATATAATGGTAAGCATAAAAAGGGATTGATAAATTATTTGCCACTTCTATAAATTTGTTTTATTGGAAACTAGTTTTGAATGTTATACATTCATCCTCAATTCTAAAAACACAAAAAATTCAAAAATAAGCAATTCAAAATATAGTTTGGTATTATTATACATATTAAATTATATGTAATATAAATCAGTATTATAAAACATTTATAAATTATGAATTTAATTAAGACATGTATTTGATTTCTTGTCTTATTTATCAATCCCTAATTTAAGACTCCTGTCTGCTGTGGTTTGACCTGCCAGACACCAGACTTGACAGTGGTGCCCCTACTAGTTAGCCTCACGACGTACCTACCATCAGCAGTGCAATTGTGCGTCAAATATTTCCTCGCACAAAACCTCCTCTGGGTTGTACAGTCAGCAGGACCAGGCTCCTCCACTCACCAAAATTCAAAAATAAGCAATTAAAAATACAGGGCATAATAAATACTATAAAGAATAATGTATTTTGAATTGCTCATTTTTGAATTTTTGTGTGTATTTAGAACTGAAGATGAATGCATAACATTCGAAACTAGTTTTCAATAAAAACAAAATTATAGATGTGGCAAATAATTTATCAATCCCTAATTAGATTGATCCTTCTATACCATCATGCGGATGTCAACTGAGCATAAATATGTATATGATATATATTTTAACTGTGGTATAAAAAATAAATATGACATAAATGTAAAAATAGTTTACTAAAAATAATCTAATAGTTAACATTTTTATCATCTTCACATTTATATCTCCTTTCAATTCTTACCATTATATGAATACCTTATTTGTGTAATTTCAAGTCATTCATTTCGTTCTTCATGTGTGTTTCATTAATTACCTGTATATTATTTATAATTTTAATTTTTGGGTTTTTTTTTCCTCAACATTTGTATGTAGAGTGTTTATAATTATTTCTCTTGAGTAATCCTGATGAAGATTTCCTAAGACAGCATAAATGAAACATTCCACAACTACCTACTGAGTTATATTTTGATTTCCCCACCTTCCCACCCCTACTACCACCTCCTAGATTAGTTACTACAGTTAACTACATCATACATAATGAAACAAGAAATACATAAAAAAGGAGAAATAATTTTCAATTATCAATTTCTTAATTTAAAAAAAAAAGTGTTTATAGAATATTAATTCTTATTAATATTAATATTTATAATTTCACATTAAAATTACTTCAGATAAACATCTTCCATTGTTGTACAATTAATTCCAACTCTAGAAATTTCCAAATCTTCACGAGACTCCAAAAGTTTGAATAAAACTGGGAATTCTGTAACTCTAGTAAAAGGAATACCAAATTTAATCCTTTCTTCAGATTGGTTAATGATAACAGCCTCAGATATATTAGAATGAACAATTTTAATTATGGATTTAGACTTTTCTGGATTTCTGAAAGATATTGTGACATGGTATCCAGCACCTGTAGAACAAAACGGAAATATAATTAAGAGTAAAATAGGGTGTATAAAGCAATTACATTTATATTCTATAGTACAGTGCTTTTGTTCATTAACTTATTAGAAATGAGTCTGTACATACAAATTAATTTTAAATGTAGACTTTATGTATTTATTTTGAATATATAAACTTTGATAAAACAGTAATAACCCATAGACAAAAAATACAACTAACTAGATAAATTAAATACATGTGACTTAAAGGATTTTAACAGTGAATATTGCTAGTTTAATATTTCAGATTTTGGTAAGCAATCATAATGGTAAGATAAATGCATTATAAAATATAAGGTATATAATGTATGGCAATCTTGCTGAGGTTTACCAAAGAGAGATCTACTTTTGTTTCATTTTCTGGCATTTGCTTAACTGCTTAAAAGTACTCTATGTGAAACCCTATCACATTATATAGACTTAGTATTTAAATAACATAATTAATAACCACATCTCTTCATTAAAGACATATAATACAGGATATACTTTCTGGGTTAGGGAGGCTCTATGCCAAGATCAAAAACAATTCATACAATGCACTTGTTAATTATGATACCTATTAAGATTAATAATAGTAACCTAAGTTTGCACCGTTCTAAGTGGTGAACCAAGGTGGGGGAAACTCCCAAAATTTCGAACTTTTTTCAGTTTTTGGCCTATAACATTAAATAACTGCGGACCCTATGAAAATTTTAATCTATTATAAATTAAAGAACATTAAATTCTGGGTCAAATGAGTACCTCAAACGTTGGATTCGGTTTGAGAGAGAAGAATCAAAATTGAAAATTGAAAAAACATCTGGATCCCAGATGGGACCAGAAAGGGATCTCGGAGGAAAATTTTGGAGAAGTTCTGAAAATTTGTTCATTTATGTTACGCTGGATACTGATTACAAATTTTAACTTTGTTACCTTAAATTTTCATCATGCATTATTATAATGAATTCTAATATTTGTTTTATGCTAAATTAAAGAAGAGTAAATTACCTACAATTTTGATTCTAATGATTTATTTGTTTGAATGCTCAGTTTTGAAGCAAATGCGATTCGAAATTATTAGGCGGAATGTCTAAACTAATCATTGAGCAAGAGCTCTTGGAGAAAAGTTTTGGGGAAATCCTGAAAATTTGATGATTTGAATTTTAAGTTACTGATTACAAATTTCAACTTTGTTATCTCAAATTTTTCCTGGAAGTGAAAAATCTATATATTTTTCATAAATACAAAATTATATATAAATATATATAATGAGAAAAATATATATGCACGTGGAATAAATAAAAATATATATATATATATATATATATATATATATATATATATATATATATATATATATATATATTATTTTTTTATACTTTGAAAACCATGTATTATTCGAATAAATTCAAATATTTATTTATAATGTTTATAAACATTAGAGGTAACAAAGTTCAAATTTGTAATCAGTACCCTACACTCTGAACTGGTTATGAAGAGGGTTGATGGCAAAAATGGGAGCTTCTCTAGCAGGAAGATGACTGTACTCCAACATCTGAAGAGGCTAAGAGTGGCAGGGAAAAAACAAAACAAATATTACTGACCATATTGTTTCTTCAAAAATAAAGGTGTCCCATAACAACAAATTTCACCATGATTCATTATAGCAATTTGATCTCCTAAAGCATCAGCCTCTTCCATAAAATGGGTAGTAATCAACATCATCCGCTCACCTCGTGATTTCTGTAAACAAGTTATTGCAAAGAGTAAAATCATTTAGATCACTGATAACAACTGAATATAAAGCAGTATTTACCAACAAAATATTCCAAATTTCTCTTCTTGACTCAGGATCAAGTCCTGAAGTAGGTTCATCAAGAATGACTACCTATAAAAGTTATATTTTATTAAAAATAGATCATGAAAAATATATTTTAAGCATTCACAATAATTATAAGTAGCCTATTCCTACATACACAATTCATAGAAAAATATTTATTTAAACTAAAAAATAAATCTGAACTATGAATAATACTTAAACAGATTAGATATATAAAGTAAGTAGGTAAGCAATAAGTTACACAGGTAAGTAATATTGTTAGATAAGTAAAGATGTATTAAATAAAATAGGTTTCTTAGTCAAAAATTAAACTTTACACTAACAAAACATAACTCATTCAAATTGTAAAAAATGTCATGTCATCCATATTCATATATTACAAAATTTTAAGAATGAAGATGATTACATATATCCATAAAAGATGACATTCAAATTAATCATACATTACTACTTTAATTTAAAATGTTTGCATTGCTACTGTCTTTCCAAATGTTTTCAATATTTCAATAAAGTAAATAAAAATTAACTACATTTTTTACCTTAGGTTTACCAATCATTGCTAAGGCAACACATAGTTTTCGCTGCATTCCACCAGAAAGATTCAATGATACCTCCTTACTTTTTTCAGACAAACCAACTTCCTTCAAAATGACAACAGCTTGTTCCATAGCATCTTTCTTGGAAAGTCCTTTAATCTAAAAAAAAAAAAAATTGAACATATATATTTAATGGACCAACAAGCTTACTTCTATTATTATTATTTTAATTAGGTTGGCACAACATCTCAGTGACAATTCAAGGCCTCCTCCAACAGCTTCCACCAATTGAGATAGCCTTCTACAGATATCATCCAATTCTTTGGGAGTATTTCTCTGTGTCTTCTGTTGTGAAAACCTGCCAATAATTTTTTTTGCAGGCCCTATCCACCTCAGTCTGCCAATCTTTATGACAAGGATGATATCTAGCTCCTTGCACATAAATAATATTTCATGATTTCCTTGTGGTCTCCATTACTGATTAACCCCACAGCTTTTAAGATTCTGCAACGATTCTTTCACTCAAAAACAAAAACAACTTTCTTTGTAATTTCAGCTGCTACATTATTGTCATTTATCAGTAATGACCCTGACTAAGTGAACTCCGTCACTTTCTCAAAATTGTACAGGCTTATGTTCATAATATATCCAGGTCTAGTAGGGCGTTCTGTCACCATGTACTTGGTCTTCGCTTCATTGGCATTGCGGCCAAGTCTATTTGCTGGTCCAATCAATACAAGGAATGCTTCTTCTGTGATGAGCCTCGTTGAATGTCCGGTTATGTCAATGTTGTCTACACAAGCTAGGAGCTGGATATGTTTATAAAATATTGTTCCATCCACCTATACTATTGCTTTAACTAACTAACTGCATATTCCAGGGTCAAATTGAAAAGAAGACAAGCTAATGCAACACCTTGGTGAAGCCCTTTTCCTGCAGCAAATTCTTAAGAATGATCTCCATTTATCAGAACCATACATCCAATAGCTTTCATAGTTGATTCAATCATGCGAATGAGCTTATTAGGAATTTTGAATTATTTTAGTGATTTATAAAGCTCTTCGCAATTGAAAGTGTCATAGAGCACTTTCAATTTTTTATAAAAATCGATGAACAGGTGGTGGGTTTTCATATTGTATTCATACCCCCTCTCGAGGAATGCTCGTAGGTTAAATATCTGGTTGGTGGTATACCTGCTCTTCCTGAAATCATATTGGTAAGGTCCAAATTCTTGTTCTACATACAGCAAGAGGCATTGGAACAAGATATTCAAGACCATGTTGTAGCCACACGAGAGAAGGGAGATTCCCCTGTAATTGCTACATTTAAGTCGATCACCCTTTTAATAAACTGAACATATTAATGACTTGCTCCAAGCAGATGGCATCATCTTAGTCATCCACATTGTCAGTATAAGATCTTGCAGTATTTTATTCTGTTCACAGTCACCGTGTTTGAATAGCTCAGACGTCAGGGCTTTGTTATTCTTTAGCTTATTCATTGCATCCTCTATCTCATCCTCAGAAGGGGACTCGAGATCGGGGGAAGCATCCTCAAAAGGGGACTCGAGGTCGGGAGAAGCACTTCGAAGTCTTTCTCCTCAACTAGATTCTCAATTTCCACATCCCATGGAGTTTCTTTGTTGTTAAGAATACTACTAAAATAGTTCCTCCATTGCGTGAGAACATCCCCTTTATTGGTTAGCAGGTTACTTTCCTTATTCTTAAAAGAGCTCTGCTTAGGCATAAATGTTTTTCTACTTCTATTCACCTTTCGGAAGAAATCTCTTAACTGCTTATCCCCACATAGCTGTTCTGTCTTCATGAGTTCCTCTCATTCCTTTCACATCTTCTTCCTTCGATGCAGATGTTTTTCAGCTCATCTTTTTATTCTGTACAGCACCAGTGTTCTCCTTGTACTTCTATTCAACATTACCATATATGCCTGATTTTAAAGTTTAGTGGCAGCTTCACAATACCCTTCAAACCAGAGAGATATGGAGGTCCAAGGGCATTTTCTGCAGCATTTTTAATGGCATTAAAGCATGCCAATCAACGTTTTTCAGCACTATTGTCATAAAAGTAGGAGCGGAGGTAATGGTTCAACTTTTCTGCATAAGGCTGCTGCGCTTCTGTTTTTGTGAGTATTTTAATATTAAATATCTTAAAGATGAAAATGTGGATTTGGTAGAAGATATCTTTGCATTGAGGTGAGCTATGCTGAGATAATGGTCAGATTCTACATCCCCTAACTACTCTTACATTAACCAAATTGGACCCGTGTCTTCTACCAACTAGCGGATGGTCAATTTGGCTAACAATCGTTCTGTTAGGAGTGGTCCAGGTTCCTTTATGTATGCTTTTATGAGGGAAGAGTGTGCTTCGTATGACTATATCTTCAAAGCCACAAAGTTGACCAATCTTGGTCTATTGTTGTTGCTAACATCATACAGGCTATGCTTACCGATTATGGGTTAATAAACTTCCTCCTTCCCAAATTTTGCATTAAAATCTCCATGTCATACCAGGGGCAAGAGTCTATTGTTCTCACTGGTTGATCATATAAGATATCTTTCTCTTCTTCACTTGAGCCTTCAGCTGGGTCATGCACACTGTCAATGCAATAATTATAGAATTTCCCATGGAGTCTAATAAGGCAAATTCTATAACTCGCTTGTTTAAACCCTATCACTAGCAATCTGCATCTTCCCCTGATTATAAAGCCTACATCATATTCATGATTCTTATCATCACAGCTGTAATATATGGTGACGCTTCTTATACATTGCATTCTGGCCTGTCCATCTTATCTCCTGGATGGCAACCAAGTCAAGCTAATATCAGTCAAATTAGGGATAGATAAATTATTAGCCACTTCTATAATTTTGTTTTTATTGAAAACTAGTTTCGAATGTTATACATTCAACTTCGGTTCTAAACATAAACAAAAATTCAATAATAAGCAATTCAAAATACAGGGTATAATAAATACTATAAAAAATAATGTATTTTGAATTGCTTATTTTTGAATTTTTGTGTGTTTTAGAACTGAAGATGAATGCAAAACATTCGAAACTAGTTTTCAATATAAAAAAAATTATATCAGTCAGTTTTATCTTAGTGTAGTCTAAGTGCTCTGGGTCTGTATAAGGATAATACATTCTAGTATTCCACATTGAAAGTCATATAGGGGTTGTCAGGTCATTTACTCTGAAGACAGGTTTAAATCCGAGGCTGTTTTTTGGTTTTATAATAGTCGGATTTATACATCCTCCAATTTCATATTTCGCTCGATTTTTCTCATCTTTTTTTTGTTATATGTATTTTAGGTGGCCGCATAGCACCAAAGACGCGCGCAAGTATTAGCCCCACTTTTGCCAGCTCATCAGTCCTAAATGCCTCCACCTGTTGGTCATTAGCTAGCTAGCAGCTCAAAGAGATGGACATATTGGCCAGACAGCAAATAACTTTCATTATTGTCTGAAAATAAGTAGTATTTCCTATTGTGGCGGAGTCAGCTGAGCCAGGCGGTAGTGGGGAGCGTCGCCCCCACTCCTGCCGGTCGGCTATAAATAAGCGCAATGGCCTCACAGCAATCACTCACTAGTTTCGTCACGAGGAGGCCCCTCACCTCCGATTCATTAGAGAAATCCTAATAGGAAAAGATAATCCCTGGTATGTATATAGATGATCCACCTTCAAATACCCACAGGTAGAATAAGGTAATGTATGTATTCTGAATCATAGTTTTATTTGCATGATGTGATAATGTTACTAATTTTATGTTTTTTCTTTTGTTTGAGGGATCCGGAAAAAAAAAAAAAAAAAAAAAAAAAAAAAAAAAAAAAAAAAGCAATCACTCCTGACCGAGGAGCGGTGCAGTGGCTGGACTGCTCTATTATTTCGCTCCGCCCATCCTTCTCCGCTGGCTTACAGCTTTCTTAGTCGGAAGCTAATAAAAAGTTGTTTACCATACCTAGTCTACCCTTTTCTTTTTACCTTTCTCATCCTTTTCTGAAGGCAGTGCAGTCTTAATCGGCCAAGTCTTCAACCCGCCAGTGAGGCTAAGGCGGGGGTTCCTATCTCGGAAACAGTGCGGTCCTAATCGGCCTAGTTTCCAACTTACCGGTGAGGCTTTAATCAGCTGAGGTAAGGTGCTCCTCTCCTAGCCGAGACAGTGAGGCTCTGATCAGCCGAGTCTCAAACACGGTCGTGAGGTGCTCATCCACCGAGCTGTGGGAGCTACCTTCGGGTTGCTCATCTCCTCCCTGAGCGGATTGCACGATCACGCATAGCACCTGGGCCCTTCTGGTTCTTGAGTAAACCAATAAACACAGACCCAGAGTACACTATCATAAGCCGACAAGCTCATCATCCTGGACAGAGGCGGCACAGGATTTTACAGCGAATTCCCAGGCAAAAGGCACCCGGTCATATGGCATATATCTATATGTATGTACGGACCCCCCATTATTGTATATTTTGGTGCCCCGAGTGAGAAAAAATATTTGTGAAAGTTTCGCCCATCTCATATAATATTTATTTTAATAACCATTTCATTAAAGCTCTAAATTAACATGATTAATTATTATAAATTTTTAATAATAATATCAATAGTAGTTCTCTATACAGTTTATGTCTAGGCTTACAGAGCCGTGAGGGGATGGTTTATTGCCAATTTAGAGGCAAATTATTTATTTGTCTTGTCGTACCAGACCATAGGCATATAATGTCATCAACGTCTGGTAAATTCCAAATTCATGATATTTGTTTTTTACTGAGATTTCTACATCTAAAAAAAAGTTTATGGTTTTGTTTTTTTCCAGTTCTACTGTGAATTTAATCGAGGGATGAATTTTGTTTATTTCCTTTAAAAAATTATTTATTTGTCTTGTCGTACCAGAAGTTGATGACATTATATGCCTATGGTCTGGTACGACAAGACAAATAAATAACTTTTTAAAGGAAATAAATGAAATTCATCCCCAAATTTACTGGAAACCCACCCACACGGATGTCGTTATAAACAATGGAGCTAGGAGACTGATAGCACATAAACCCCCAGCCTTTAATAGCATGATTTACCGTCTTTTGAACATACCATTAAATAAAAAGAACTATAATAAAGAAATTGAAATAATATATGCCATAGCAAAAAATAACGGGTACAATAAAACCACTATCAATCATATTTTAAAAAAACAAATTCAAAAAAGAAAATTAACGATATCTATTCAACAACCCCCGAAGATAGGCCCATCCCGAAACATTATGTTTTGATTCCATATTACGGCCCTATACCCACCAAAGTCGGAAATTAATTGAAAAAACTAGGATTAAACCCTGCATTTAAAATAAAAAAAACCCTATCCTCATATTTCTCTTTTCCTAAAGAAAAAATAGACCCTTTCCAAAAAAGCGGAGTGTACAATCTAAATTGTAATGATTGTGCAGCCAAATACACGGGAAAAACTGGAAGATCGCTAAATCAGAGATTAAAGGAACATATACGAGCATATAATAATAAGACAGATAATTCCAACTTCGCAATTCATTTAAATGAAAAAAATCATAAATTCATCAAAGACTCAGGAGTTAAATTAATACATCATGTTGAAAACAGCCTCAAATTAAATATATATGAAGCACTTGAAATAATAAAATCCGTCAAATCCAATCCAGATTTTTGCTTAAATGACCAAATAAATATCTCCAATAGTCCAATCTTAAATTTATTCCCATCTATAACAGAAAAAACAATTACTCACCGGCATTGCTGGAAAAACCGTGACCCTTAAACCGTTTTCCTATAAACATGCTACCTACATTTCGTTCATTGTTAGTTCAATGCGAGAAGAAACCAGTACAAACTTTTCTGTTTGATATAATCCATTTAAACCTTGGTGAGTACCAACATGTATTTGATTTCTTGTCTTAATTAAATTCATAATTCATAAATGTTTTAAAATACGGATTTATATTAATCTAATTTAATATGTATAATAATACCAAACTATATTTTGAATTGCTTATTTTTGAATTTTTTGTGTTTTTAGAACTGAGGATGAATGTATAACATTCAAAACTAGTTTCCAATAAAACAAATTTATAGAAGTGGCAAATAATTTATCTAATTAGGGATTGATGCTTCTATACCATCATGCGGATGTCAACTGATTGGGAATCTTAAAGACGTTCTCATGTCTCGTCACAAATAACAGCAAGACCTTGGTTAAATTCTGAAATCCCTTGCACTCAGCAACCAAGCGGGCCCTTTTAACCCACATTTCACGAATTTTTGATCCTCTCGGGTTTTTAGCACCCAAAATTTTCATGCTAAACACTTCTGGAGGAGATTTAATATCACCACCTGGATTGGTATGAGCCTTTACCGCGATGCCAGTCGCATTTTCTTGTCGCATTGTGTACTCATATTCAGTACCCAAGGATTATCGGCAGCTGAAGCCTCTTGCTGATGAGTTTGGGCTTCTCATGGTGAGCGGTAGGATTCGCCATTCCATGGCAACTTATGATGTTATGTACCTCCATGACGGTCTTAGATTGTGTTTTTATATTGTTGGACTTTAGTCAGCTTACTATAGTTTTATACATAGATCATTTAATGCTGGATGATAAGAAAGCACTGATCTGTTTTTACTCTATTTAATTTTTCAATTGGATATGATACGATATCAATTATTTGTTGTCAGTTATATTTAAAGTTTGGATTCTTGATAATTGCAAGACTAGAATTTCAATTGTATATATTCCTCAATTATCATTTATAATTTAAGTAAGTTTGTCATTTCTTGACCCTTGAAAATATGTAAATTATATTATCGTAAGCTGTTGTTTTAATAGTAAATAAGAACTAATTGTTTATTATTTAAGTTTGTCATTCTTTGTCTCTTGAAAATATGTCAATTACATTATCGTAAGGAGTTGTTGTTTTAATAGTAAATAAGAACTAATTGTTTAATGATGTACATAAGGGAAGGAGATGCAAATATTGAAATGACTTTGATAATGCTGGAGCCAGGTTACGGCCATTTCACCCTTTGAGGCAAACAGCACCCCCTATAAGCACCTTTCAATCTGTTAAATTTGGCTGAGCCAAATTTAGGTGGGCGGGATGTCGGATTTACACATCCTCCAATTTTGCTCTATTTTCCCAATTTTTTTTTGTTATATGCCTTTTAGGGGCCGCAGGTTTCAGGGTCCCTAGTATCCCCCATAGCAACAACAGTCGCATAACACCGAAGACTTGGCATCAAGACTCCGGGCAACGATTAGCCCAAATTCTATCTGCTCATCAGTCAAAGATGTCCCAACTCGTCAGTCATTAGCTAGCAACCAGCTTAAAGAGATGAATGTATTGGCCAGACAGCATATAACTTTCATTATAGTTCTGGATTTTATGGCGAACTCGAGGGTGAAAGGCTACAGGAAGCGTCGAACCTTTAGGCCACAAAATAACCTATAGTTTAGTCATAATATGAGACCTGATCCCCTCCCTTTGTCAATAGATTAAGTAATTAATCAAACAAACTAACACATTAACATTATTGCTCCATCAGGGATTCCAGTTGGTGAGAAAATAGATTGGGCTGTCCGGAAAATAATGCAGAATTTCATGTTTTCTTTGTATTAACCCTCTATATAACAAACTATTTATGTTTGAAGGATTATTCTTTTATATGGGTGTCAACACTTATGAATCATCTTCCAAACAAAAATGTTTTTTAATACTTATTAATTCTCTTCCAAACAAAAATGTTTTTTATCTTCTGCAGCATTCCACTAGTTGGAAATAATTCAGTCTTTACTAAGATGTCAAAGCATGATTTTCGTATAATTTCGTTTTACAAGTTTAAACTCGGTTAGAACTGGGCCCAAACGGACAGAAACAAGTGAGTTCACCATTCAACGATGGTTTAAAAAATTTCAAGAGGGAGACTTCAGCCTTGAAGACAAAGAGGGTAGTAGAAGGACTTCTTCCCTTGATGACGATGTTCTGCGAGCTTTAGTCGAAGAAAATCCCAACTGTTGGAGAACTTGCAGAGAAACTCTCAGTTAGCAAATCGATCATCGCCGACCACCTCAACGCAATTGGAAAGGTAAAAAGCTTGAAACTTGGGTTCCTCATGCATTAAACGGCTGCCAAAAAAATCTTAGTTATGAAGTTTGCGCTGCACTTCTTGGCCAAAACAAGACTCTGCCTCACCCCTCCTACTCTCCAGTTCTCTCACCTACGGACTACATTTTCTTTTTAGACATCTGGGCCGATTTTTTAAAGGTAAAAATTTTATTGATCAAACTTTGTTAGAAAATGCATTTTCAGAATTTGTTAATAATAACGATTCAACATTCGATTAAGAGGGAATGGAATAGTTACCAACACATTGGCAGAAATGTATTGACAGTAATGGAGTATATTTGGATTAATTAACATAGTTCCACATCATTTAATTTATTTGTTTTATTTCAAAATCATAAGCCTGCATTAATTTCCGGGCAACCCAATATTTCGTAATTAATATGAGGTGGCCTAATTTATTTCGCTCTCAAATATTTAGTATGAACTCTTTTTAACATACAAGAAAAGGGCTACCAGGGGTCATATGTTATGTATTGGGCCCCCATTATTATACATTTATATTAACTACTTCGGGTAGGGGGGCATTATCCCTCTCTCCGTATCCTAGGCTACTAGTGAGGCTGCCACCTCAGAGCTTGTAAGCCAGATACCCCTAGGGGCGGCTTCATAGGAAAGGTGACCCTATATTGTGTACTGTAAGTGACCTTTTATTTTAGGGAGTAGGATGTTGAAGAGTGCTGTAGTAATGTACTGTTCAGGTACGAATGCATGGTGCCACTTCACTCATACACAGACACTTCCCTGAGGGTTTAGTTTACACACTAGGCTATATATATGATCTAAAGCTAAATTTAAAAATAAAATATAACTTACCATTCCAAAAAATATAAGTTGATCGACGACAGAAAGATCTAAATGTAGTAAATTATGTTGTGGGCAAAGTCCTAGATCTTTGCGAAATGCCTTTAAATCAGTAAAAATATTGTATCCTCGATACACAGCTGATCCTGAAGATGGTGACAACATTCCTAAAATTATGAATCACAATATCATAATACACAAAACATGAATGAATGAATAACTTTATTTGTTAAAGAGCAAAGCTCTATACACAGGTGTGAAGCCATTAAATTTCTTAATTATATTATTAACATATTTATATGATAAGGTAAGAACAAATTTAATAATTAAGTATACTTTATTGTTGATTACTAGAAAAGGTACCAATAATTAGGTGTCTTAAAATAATGATGATAATTATTCCTTAAATAACAATTATAACTTTTTACATAATAATGATAATAATAACCCACATGGGGCAGTGAAGTGCATAACTGCTGGGGTTTAATGATCCCTAGCACCCTGATATTCAGTACACTGCACTCTATCAGCATAACAGAATACTACACACAAACACTGGCACAAACACATCTCCAGTACTCACCTTAGGGTTACCTTCCGTAAGAAGACCTGGCATAAGTTATAAAATGCAACCAAACCAACAAAATGGAGTTAAGAAGTCGCAAAATCCCCTTGGACGAATCTAGAAAAAGGGCTACTCAACAGCTCACTTCATCGGCAGGCTGTACGAGCACCACCCCGATGTCGTATGGAACCGTAAGACAGGATCTTCAAAGACTTATAACTAACTGCGTTTTGAGCTTGGAAGCTGTTATGTCTCCCACACGAAGTAGTAGTCCTAATCGTCAGAGAATTAAGCAATGACATTTGAGATAGGAACTAATAAAATAGGCTACCACAAATAAATGGCTAGTAAATTAGATCAAATCAATGAATTATCATCAGTAGCAATTGGAGAAAAGAAAAAAGAAGAGATTGAAAAACCCTGGAAACAAGGACTAAAGAGTAAAATTGAAAGGATTCGCAAAGAAATTGGAATTTTGATAAGTTATTTAAGAAACCGCACTGCAGCAACGTTTAAACTAAAGAAAAAGGTGGATGAAACTATAGTCCAACATATAGCAGATATGCAGAAGTCAGAATTAAATAATAAATTGAACATTTATTTAGATGGTATTAAACAAAACTTGGCTGTATATTCTTGTAGGTTAAGAAGACATACTGAGACTGAAAATATATAAAGGCAGAATTCAATATTTTTATCAAAGCAGAAGGCCTTCTATAAGTCATTAAATCATCAACCAAAACTCTGTGCTTTACACATCAATAAGAAAGAATCGGAAGATTTATGGTCAAAGATATAGAAACCTCCGAAGCTGTGTAATTTTATTGGAGGCTGGATGGACATGACTAGGAAAAAAGTAGGCTCAGTTTTGCCAATGAACGAAATTTCAATAAACGAAGGAGATATCCAACAAGCAGTTAAAAGAATGAAAAATTGGAAATTACCTGGTCCTGACAAAATTCAGAATTATTGGTTAAAATATTTACTAGCATTCATAAATTACACTGGACAACAAAAAAATATTTTTTTGAATGTTTCCTTCAAGTGAGTCCAATATTACAAATTTTGGGTTGATAAAAACGAATATGACAATAAAAAAAAAATTATTGGCTCCAGTTTCTGTTATATACCTAGAATGGGGCGAAATATTTAAAATTAACAACTTTAGGCAAAATTACGAATTTCATATCATCAGCTAACAACATTGAAAGTCCACTTGAAATTTTTAAATGACGGTTGCATTCTATAAAATACATGGCAGGTTGGATTTGAAGAGCATTATGAGGTAGTTTCATGATTTCGCTGTCTTTTGACCTTTCTCTTGTAAGTGAGTTCCGGAGCATCCCTATACACAGACCAACAGTAATCCGCAAGCATTGCTTCATTCCAACGGCCCTGATATCTTTGTTCCATTAGAGAAATATCTTGATGGAATCGTTCTCCGTGTTCATCACTGACAGCTCTACAACTAGGAGGGAAAAAGTCTAGATGGGAGTGGAGAAAATGGATTTTAAGTGACTATCCCACTACTACTGTCCCACATACATAAAAAGCAGCAGTATTCAGTTTAGCACAGTTGTATTCCTTAGAGTATAGCGATGACCTCTAGATCGCCACAGATTTTCCACTTGTATTCATCATATTTGATTGAGTTAAGGAGGGCTTTCATGTTCGCATAAGTCTCCTTCATGTGAGCTGCATGGCCAACAGAAATAGAAGGAAGGCAGTTACCGTTGTGAAGTAATACACCTTTCAAACTAAGCTTGGATGAATCTATGAATAGCTTCCATTCAGTTGGATCATGGTTCAAATTCAAACATTTCACCAAGCCATTAACATTGCAGCATACAACAAGATTGTTTTTCTTCTCAAAGAAAGGAAGCAGATCCCTTTGACGCTGATTAGACTGTTATACCCTGACATCACATTGGAGAAGATTCCATTGCTGTAGTCTTGACCCAAGAAGTTCTGCCTTCTCCTTTGACAAATCAAGGTCTCGAATGAGATCAATCAATTCCTCTTGACTCAGTTCATAATTGAGGGGTGGAGTAGGTATTAGTAAAGTATCTGAATGTGGAATAGGTCGAATAGCAGAAGGAATATTCGGGTATTGAGCTGTTCATCATTTCTTCATTGACAATCCAGACTTTATAGGTGGAATCAAAAAGAAATAGCAGTCATTTATATGATTTGTAGGCTCCCGCCAAACCATAGGCACAGCAAAAGGCAAATATCTGTTTTTATTTTTCAGCCATTCTCATAAAGTAACTGAAGAAGAGTTGCAACATATATGTGGAGCCCATGACTTGTCATGGTCACCCACCTTCATACCAAAATAACGCTGATAGGCAGTCTTAACAACAGGTGTCAGATTGCGTTTCTGCGACAAAAATGTTATATCACCACAAATATAACAAAAATTATCCACTAAGTTCACTTAATTTTGTGGCATTTTGGTTTAGTTAAATTTACACTTTAAAATTACTCCAAAACAATAAATTCTGATTTAAAAATAGGAACCACATGAAACACAAAGTCAGAACAACAATTATAAGGTTTATAACCTCCAAATAGCTGTAGAACATTTTGTTGAACAGTGCTACCAACTTGCAAAAACAAAATTTTCCAAAAAGTGAAAATTTAGAATATAAAAATGGCATGTGACTGTATCTCAAAATCAAGAGCTAAACGGTCATTTTGATGGTGATTTTTGAACTCATCAGGTGAAAATACATAAGAATTTGCTATTTTTCTGGCCGAAACAATTTCATTGTTGAACAGTGTTATAAGCTTCTTACCAAAAATTATTAGCCAATACCATAATGTCAACAGAAGACTTCTGAAAAGGAATAACATAATCCCTAAATCATTAAAGAATCATCTTGATTCTAAAGATTTTAGGCCAACCACCTGCCTCAACAGAGTTCATTAAGTACTCGCATCTATGATCAGTTGTAAAATACCAGAGCATGTCAACAAGTATGATATCATCACAAAAATGCAAATAGGATGTAAGAAAGATGCCAAAGGATGTACGGAGCAGTTAGTAATAGATTCGTTTATAGCATCCCACATATCAAAGAAAACGTGAATAAGAATTTAAAGGACGAATTGTAAAACTCTTCAAAACATATCTGTCAGCTACTAATGTAGATAAAGCAATAAATACATGGGCTATTCCAGTGATGTCTTATACTTTAAGCATTCTAAAGAGGTCTAACACGGAGCTTGAAGAAACGAATTGTTAAGTAAGAGTCTTTTTTACCTCAACCAGTAAACGACATCCCAAATATTCAAGTGAAAGAATGTACTCACCACGAAAGCAAGGAGGAAGGGGACTTGTTTGTCTGTTAAGGAGCTGTGGAGAGCAAGAAAATAACTTAAGATATGGCTTTCTATAAAGTAGCTTTCCTGTGTGGTCAGCAATAAGGTCATTGGACAATGCATACACAGTTTTAAACTTAATCTCACCGGAGCATAAAGAGGCTTCTACCGAAGAAATTCTGATTGAAAATTGGAAAAATAATATCGTTGCATGATTGATCCCATCATTCTCTATCGTAATCAGGAATTATCTGGGTCAACCAATTGGCTTAAAAAAGCATTCTTTGGTTGGGTTTATTTTGGCCATTCAGAATCAGGTAATTTCCAACAATGCTAACAGGTAATAAATATACGAAGAAGATATCAGTAACCAATATCGCCGATATAAAACTGCTATTGAGTCTATCTAGCATTTATCATCTGGATGTCAAGCATTAGCAGGTAAAGAATACCTTATGAGGCATAATCACCTGGCCAAAATTATACACCAAGCACTGGCCTTATTATGTAGCATGAAAGCTGACCAGGTTCCTTATTATCTATCCGAGACGAGACAGGTTATATCTGGTGAAAACAGAACAATGTATTGCGATTGTTCGGTAATTAAAGAACATACAATAGTAAATAATAAACCGGACATAGTTTTAATAGATCAAAATATAAAAAGTGGCTATATCATTGACATTGCTATTCCAACCGGTGATAATATCAATAAAACAATATCAGAAAAAATTAGAAACTAGCAAGATTTGTACCAGGAGCTTCGGCAACTTTTATAGACTGGAACATATAAAGGTATTTCTGGTTGCATTATTCTCCAATGGCCTCATCCCAGATAATGCCATCCGCCCAGTTGAGAATTTTAAGCTGCCTGAAAAAGTATTGGAAGGAGGGCAGAAAGCAATTCTCCTTAGTAACGCAAGTATCGTCAGAAAGTTTTTAAATATAGTTTAAAATTTGAGCCTAACTCTTGACTTTGGTCCAGGTAGGTGAATAGTTCTTTAGTCGCTCTCCCCAACACCTAGAATCCTCATTGGTAGACTATTCAATGCAGTAAAAAGAACAGACAGATGGGATATTTATGAGAAAGCGCTCTCACAGTATCACAAATCTATTAGAAAAACCAAAAGACTGGCCTCATGTCCTGTCTTGAGGTCTATAATATTCCAGCTACATGTAGATTTAACAAACTTCTATTCAAGCAGGCGATTCGGGTGATTTTGGGGATGCTGAAGGTAAGTGAAACTTAAATGGAACATGAATAGAATACTTATGTTTACCCTGGTGAACTTGCATTTCCCAGATTGCGAGCTGCTATATATAGAAGCAAATAACACCACAATACATTGCAACAGAGCAAGCAAAGAAAAATGGGACAAAGCCAATGACTTTGTTACTATTGGCAAGATAAAATGGGTAATTAATTCATTAGCACCACTGATGGTATCTTTGTGGCACTACTGCGGATATATGCTGATCAAGGATCCATGCTGATGACATCGCAATCCTAATATGAGGTAGGTATCCAAATGATCTTTCGGAATTACTTATAACATGTATGGGTATCCTGTTGGAATGGTGTAAAGACAATGAGTCTGAGCTTCGATCCATAAATAATTAATGTACATAAGCTGTTTTTAGAAGAATCCAATGAAAACAGAAGCAAGATATTACTTCAAATGGACAGGGCCATTCTAAGGAAAGTTACAGGACTATGCAAACTGGTCACTGTAGACTGAGCAGACATCTGTACAACCTCAAGTTGACGGGATTTACTACTTATAGATTCTGCCATATGGAAAACGAAACAGCCTATCATATCATTTGCACGTATGATAGCTTTGTAAGTTTAAGGCACATGTATTTTTGCATGGAACACATAGATAGTGGACCCTACACTTCTTGAATTAATGAAACCATTGAAGAAATAAATAGAAATAAAAATAATTTTTTGGACTCAGGCAACCTCTAAAAAAATTAAATGAGATCTCAAAAAATAAAAAAAATGTCTCATTACCATATTTCTTCCACCAAAAGTCATTGAGGAAGTAAAAATACTTGCAATCAACAGAAGTCTGATTTTACAAAGCAACATTATATGGAACCGTATGATTTTAATAATTAATATATAATATATCATTATTTATGACTCAACTTCATAATACTGAAATGTTCATTTGAAAAACTGTAAAAAAACAAAACATTTTAAAGCTTATTTTTGCATACCTGATAACATTGAAAGGGTAGTTGTTTTTCCAGCACCATTATGTCCTAACAGAACAGTAATCTGTCCAACATATACATCCAATGATAAGTTTTTAACTGATGTAAAATGACCAAATTTTTTTTTAAGATTAACAATTTTTATTCCAACTTCAACACTATCGGGAACACTTTCATACAATCCTCTTCTTAAATGTATCTCATTTTCATCATTGTTCGAATTTAATGTTGATACTTTAAACAATGATAAACATTTGTTCTAAAAAAAAAAAAAAAAAATTAAATAAAATATTTTTACTCATTAACATAAATATATTTTTTTAATGAATGATAATCAAGGCATATCAAGAAACCGATAACAGGAAAAAATGCTACACGATTAATTCCTTTGGAAAAATGGGCTGAGTATTTTTCTAACCTGATGAAGGAGGATAGAGCCGAATACAAATCCAAGTAGCAAACAGAGCGCCAGTTGTGTACTACAGCCTATCCAGTGTCAGTGGAAGAAGTTGATGGGGCCTCAAAAGGGAAGAAAAATAACAAATCTCCAGGACCGGGAAATATACCTATAGAATTGATAAAAGCGGGGCCAATCGAATTAAAGGAAAACATATCCGATCTTTTTACTTCATGTATGAAACAAGATGTACAGGAAGAATGGCTGACAGGGCACATTACTGCAATACACAAGAAAGGAGGTAAAAAGGATCCTTCAAATTATCGAGGAATTGCAGTAACAAGTAGCCTGAGCCGACTATACGGCCATGTCTTGAAAAATAGATTGGAGGACGAGCTAAAGGGAAGAATCCCCGAGAAACAGGAAGGTTTCAGAACGGGGCGATCGTGTAGAGACCACGTATTCACTGTTGTCCAACATATAAATTAGAGATAGCAATGGGCTTAAACTATCTCTTTGTTTGATCCACCTTGTTATGTTAAAGTGACCGGACCCCAACCCGTTCAGCTGAACAACTTCCTTTGGGAAGTGATAAATGGATTTAATGGTCTCCACTAAGTCTAATTTATAATAATGATAGTATAGAGCTTTGTTTGTAGAATACAATTGAAAAATTAATTAAAATCCCCTCCCTCTCAAAACTACGACCTATATTGATATATTTATAGGTAAAGTGTTAAGAAAAGAATACAAATTTTATTGTGTTACTTGACATTAATCAGAAAACAATTATAAACCTTATGCAAACAAAGTTATTCTATATTGTATTATACATCCTTTTCTAAAATTGTTCTAGGATAAAAAAACAGACAAGGAGAACAATTTCAGGACACATGGAATTAAACATTAATGAAAATAAAATTAGCTTACAGGTAATATGAAATAAAAAGGTTTAGCACTGCCATAAGGCCCAGGTTTAACATTCAGCATATAAACATACAAAAGCATGTTTAAAATAGAACCAGTAATCATACACAAAAAGACAATAATAAGTGGTAAATCAGAGTCCATATCATCTGAAGAAAAAATCTCACTGAAGGTTATACCTCGATCTGCAAAAAAAACAGCATGTACACTTGATAGGTATATATATTTCTGTGATATTTAAAAAAAAAATATTAAAAAATAACAAGCTACATAATAATAAGAATAATAGTTAGAAATATTGTGACATGGTTATTTAGTGAGTCAAGAACAAGACTGACATGATGATTCAGTTGGCCGTGGCCGATTATTGATGAATGTTCTAGCTCATACGGTTCGAGAAGGTTCCACAACCTAATATAAAGAGATAAAAAAAGAGGGTCAGTTCAGCATTAGTAGAGCCTGAGCCTAAATTAGTTGAGTTCAGTGCAGTCATGTGATGAAAGTGAAACAGTGCTGAGCCTAAAGAAAGAAACAGAAAACGGACAGTGGAACTGTGAATAGTGTTTTCTATAATTTTGTGGGTGTAAATACAGTCTTTGTGCTTTGTGTTCAATTGTTTATTGTTAATTATATAAATTTTATTGAATAATTAATAGTTGACCATAAAAATTATATGAAGGAATGAGATGATCTGGGAGGCAGTCAAAAAGAATGGATCACAAATAGTTTTTACTATTTGTGATCCATTCTTCTTGACCGCCTCCCAGACCATCTCATTCCTTCATATATACTTTTTATTTGTAAACATCACAGTTAAATAAAATTGTTTCGTTATTTTTGACCTAAAAGAATAAATTTTTAAACGGGGAAATGAGTAGAAACGTTACAACATAAAAAACAATACAATATATGCTTGAAAAAAATAATATTTAAAAAAATAAGACATTCAATTTTATATTCCACCGCCAAGACGCTGAAGTAACAAAATCCCATTTTTCGAATTCTTCACTTTTATTAATTTACCAGAAACATAATTGCAAAATAAAGTCTTAGAAACACAAATCTAGGGTTAAGAGAAGTACAAAAACCTAGAGATATAAACACTTTTTGGAAAGAAAAACTGACTTCAAAACTGTACACAAGAACAACTAAAGAGATAGAAAAATAATTAATAATTCACTTACAAAATTAAATTATTAAGTAACATTAGTAACAGTTCTAAAGCAATCTGAACAGTACAATAAGTTAATATTTTTTTATGTCGGTGCCAAGCCACTAAGAGTGGAGTACAATTCGTTTAAACTATTAAGTTGTTTTAAGTTCTGATCTTCAAAATTCTCATGTTGTGGACCGGCTTAGCACTGACATAAAAAAATATTAAGTTGTTGTACTGTTCAGCTTAATTTGGAACAGTTACTAATGTTACTTAATAATTTACTTTTGTACGAAAAATTATTTCTATCTCTTTAGTGGTTCTTATGCACGATTTTGAAGATTTTTTTTTTTTCCAAAAAGTTTTTATTAATTTCTTTTTAGTGATTCTTATGTACTGTTTCGATGTATTTTTTTTTTCTTTCACATTCCTCAGTGGGTAAACTTAAAACACAAAATGGGTAAGGCCTACAAAACATGCTGCTTCTATGAGACAGCAAAGATTAGCTTATTTAATAATATAAAAACAGTTGGATTCATCTTTTTTTTTTTTTTTTTTAAGCACTTACCTATGCTTATTAATCGCCCATTGTGCATCCCACTGTTGGGAAAATTACTGTTTTATTTATTTGAAAAGAAAAGAAATAAATAGATTTAGAAATGTACCAGTAAACTAAACTATTGTAATTATAGCAAGTGATTAGCTGTTTCTATTGAGAAGTTTGTCATCTATCTCAAAGAATAATAAAATAAAAAATTATAATGTTTTAAGTATTCTCGACTTTTTGTTGCTGTTTCATATTATATCATATGTAATAAAATATAAGTTTCAAATACTTGAAAAACTAAAAAATACTTTATCTCTAAAAGTTTTCATCAGGTACTGGAGAAATGTATACCAAACTGTATAATGTAACCAAACTATACCAACCTACATGATGTATCCTTTTGATTAAAAAAAGAATTATATAAATCAGTTAAGAAATAGTGAAGTTATGAGTGAACCTACATTTAAAAAAAAGTTATTATCGGATCCTCATAAAATTTATAAGGGACCACCCTAGGGGTGTACCCTTTTGATTAAAAAAATAATAATAGAAATCGGTTTAAGAATGACGAAGTTATGAGTGGACACACATAGAACATAAAGTCAAACTGAAAACCTCCTACTTAGAAATCGGTTAAAAAAAAAATTCGCAATAAGGAAGTTATAAGCAAACAATAAAGTTCTTTTTCGGACTCCTGAAAAGAGCTTATTTCATATTTGTTACTTAAACTTTATTATTATAATAAATAAAAGCTATATGCACAAAGATAACTTTCCATCAATGATAGACAACATAAAATATCAGAAATTCAAAACAACTTCAGAGGTTTCAGACTTTAATGTATATTTATCTAACTTATATTTTACTATGATCAATAATTATAGTATCTTATAACTACCTAAAATAATTAAAGAACTTTCTATTGCACAACTTGAAGTGCTAAAATGAGTCATGTTTTTTTTTAAAGGTTTATAAATAAAATACCAAAAAATACCACATTTCTCAATACATTAAACAATATCAGGTATAAATAAGGTAGAAGTAAATTTTAAGATTTATTAAAAGTTTGAAGATGCTTACTGGATTCCAATCGACATGATATTTGACTAATGTGCACCAAACAGAATGGTGCAAAAAAATCACCAAAGATTAGAGCAATCAGTGAGAATGAAGATTTTAAAAATCCATTTAAAATCCATAAAGAGAAATAAGTAAATGTCGAAGTGACAAAGAGCTGGCGAAAAATTGCTGGAAACAAAATAAAAATTCATAAATTAAAAATTATTCTTTAGATAAAAATATTCTTCTATAATTACAATTATAGAAATCTAAGTGCATGTACTGCTAAACTAATATGTCAGGTAATCAATAGAACCCAAATTAAAAATATTTTTTTTAAAGTAATTAAAAATAAATATAATGAGTTAGTTTTAAAAATGTACCATTATAACACAAAAAAAATAAGTTATCACAATAAACACAAAAATATAAATTTAAAGATATATTATAAAATGATTAATTGAAATTGGAATTAACAACAAGACCAAATGTAAGTTAATTCATATAGAATTAATTGTTTTAGTATTATGAAAGGAATTTGATATGAAAAAAAAACTATAACTAATAACGAAAAAGGCCTTTTCAATCAACAGATTCATATTCATAAACATGAAATATCAAGTCTTAAAGATAAATATCAGTATTATAAATTTTAAAATAATTAAATTTAACAATGCTTTCAGTTTAAATTTTCTACTTATTATTGCTGTCATCCAGATTTTAAGTGTTTTAAATTAGATTAACTTAATTTAAAAATAAATAAACAAATAAAAATATAAACCTAATTTTTATTTTGGTTACAGTAGAAAAAAAATTATAACTTACCATTATTGAAAAATGAAGCAATGGTTAAACAGTGTGTTGTTGAATGAATACAAACAAGAAGCAACATTATCCATACTAGGATAAAATTTGATTTTTCCAGTAAAGCAGGTCCTTTCACAGGAGTTGTTAGTAAAATTGTGAATAAAAATGTAGACAAAAATTGCCTTAAAGTTGAGTGTAAGAGATAATTTAGTACTACGCAGAAATCACTCATTCCAAACATTTTCATTCTTTCCTACAATAAAAAAAAAAAAAAGAAAAAAAAAACTGATCATTTTGCAGATAAATGGTGAATATCCCAAGATCAAATATGACTGTATAATTTGATATCCCTACTTCCCTCTTCCCTACAGCTGACACTGTCAAAGTGACCCAATGCTTTATTAAGCTGCGGTCTAGGGATCTAAAAGGAACAACAAATTCCAGAAGAAACAAATATACAGTTAAAAGCAGGTAAAATTAGTTCCTCCAAGGACATGAAATTATTCAGTTGACAAATGTTAAGGCTCAGGCATACAGAGCGCGATCTAATGTATTACTATTTACAGCATTATAAATGCCATATAGAAGGCGATCTATCACAGCGATCCATTTCTATACAGCTAAAACAATCTAAAGACCGCAGATCGTCGCGACAGATTGCATTGTGTGTGTGTGCCCGAGCCCTTAAGAAAAATTCTGTAATTAAAACAATTTTTTTTAAATAAAAAAATGCATAGGTCTAAATTATATAAAGATGAACTATTAGGAACTGCACCAAGTGAATATAATTGATGTCATACAAAGAAAAACCATGCGAAGGGTAAGAATTTCCAGAGATGTGTTTTATGAGTGCTGATCAGAGAAAATGTGTAGATAAAATTAAGTAAGACCTCATCAATATTATGCCTAAAGAGATTGGTAGAGGTGGAGGTAAGGAGACAGTGGCAGGTCTTTGATTGTATTAGTATTGAGACTTTGGGTTCTGTAAGCACTGTTATAACTAGATTAATAAAAAAAACAACTGCATCTGAAATGTAAATAAGATACTCACAATAATTCCAGACAATCTCTCCTCAGAAGATAGTGAAGCAGCTGAAGTCCACAGAGATATGAAGCAAATAAATAATATAAGAGGGAATACTTTACCACACATAAATTCTTCAGGTGAATCACGTATTTCGCGAGAAGGATAAGGAAATTCTTGAACAGTCCACTGTAAATGTAAAAAGAATATGATTACAAATTTACTTGGAATATTAGTTCATTGAGCAGTTTTTGCAGGATGGGTTTTTATTTAGTTGCTGCTGAATTATGCCATGTTCCTTTTTAACATTATGTTTAATTAATGGTATTTACATTAACTGTATATTTAAAACTAAAAACATTCACCAGCTATTGAAACCGTTTTTTTTTTTTTATCATTAACACTTTAAATTATAAATTACATTTATGACCCATAAATTTTGAAATTAGGTACACCACATTCTGCTTATTACAACGTAATGGTTATAACAACCAACATTTTTAGCCCCTAGCCTCTGTAACATAGGTTTTATGCAGTTTACAGTGGATATAATGACAGCTGTAAAAGCGGTCGCTCACTTTCGATTATATAATTTCAAATTTAAAAGTCCATATAACACAATTCTAATTTAAAAGTCCATATAACACAAAAATAATTGGGTTTAGCGACAGATCATTCACTGGGAAAGCGTGGCAACCCAACGTTTTCAAGGTCATGATAGAAAAAGGTCACTCTTTCAAGACCAAAAAATGAAAAAGATTGGTACACAAGAAAATAGTTATCGCAGAATAGAAAAAAAATAGTGACCTTTGTTGAGATGGTTTCAGTTTCAAAACAGTAAGAACATCCCCCTTTCAGGCCCGATTTTACAGGGAAAAGCTAATGCCTTCTTGATTTTTATGAAACAGAAAGGTTTTATTAGTTTTTCCAAGAAATCTTACCTTTTTTATCTATCTATCTATCAACAGTGCAAAAACTCATTGTTAAGTCAAGGCCTCCTGAATCAGCCTATGCCTTGTGTCCCGATCCTGTGCAGCAACCATCCAATTACACACCCCAAGCAATGTCTGAGTATCATGTGGGATACCATCTCGCCAATGCATTCCTTTCCTTTACACCTAGGCCCATGAGTTTCTTCTAGAAGAATCTTCTTTGGGATGGAATCTTCATCCATCCTCGACAGATGTCTAGCCAACCTTAAAACTCTACCTGTGACGTTAACCTTGCTTATGTCACCTGTGACCACCCATAAAAATTACTCCCATCATTTTATGATTTAATAATATTTACATTTTAGCTTTTTTTCATGTTTCTATTCCTTGCATTACCATATTTGGAGGTTTTAGGTCATTTTATAAGTTTGTAATATTAAATTTAGCATTTTTATTTGTTTACTTTTTTTAACATTTTCGAGTTTTTAGGTATAACAAATAAAAATAAAACATTGCAAGAGATATATTATTCATTCATAATTACTTATAAAAATAAATAATAACTGATCACTTGCTAGTTCAAATTGTATGAGTTTTCAAGATGTAAAAAAAGTTGTATTAACTGTGATGACCCATAATAATTACACCTCTTTAAACATACCATGTAATTTGTGACTACCCGTAATTTTGACTGCCACACTTTTTCAAAAAAATTAATTTAAAATATCACAACCACCAAAACAGAATGAAATTTTAGGTGTTTATTAGATAGTTTTAGCAAAGCTACTGAAGATTTCAAAGGATTAGGTTTGTACCTGCCTCCCCAAATAGAGTAAGGAAAATCCCATAGCAATAAAAATTACGGGGGTCACAGGTAGAGGGTTAACCTTCCAAGTCCAATAAATCTCGCTATGTCGGGTTCCTTGAAAAATATAATATTCAATTACTTCTTCGACGCCATTCTTGACCCTGCATAATTATAAAATAGATCGCTTAAAGAATCTTCCTCGTGAATTAGTAAAGCCAATTATCCGATTTGCTCAGTGTACATCTCCCAGAACAAAAATTTTATAGGGATGTACCTTTGTTTCTTTCGGAAGCAGGTAATTATGTAGACGATTAAAGCATCTGCTGGGCTTGCTGATAAAAGAACTAATTTTCTAATTTCCACACCCACTGGACAGCCGAAGTATACAAACAAACTTTCTCAAATTCATAGTCCCTAATGCTGACTTCCTCACCATGTATTGATATTTCTCCAGGTACCATGTACTTTGTTTTTTCTCGTTTATTACCAAACCCATTCTCCCAGCGGCCTCAGAAAGGACAAAGAATGGGTTAGAGACAGCCTGAAATGGTCATCCCATGATATCAATATCGTTGGCATATTCGAGCAACTGTACTTTCCTATTAAATATTATACCACTCAGTTGAATTTTGGAGCACCTGATGACTTTTTCAAGGCCAATTATAAAAAGAAGAAGCCTTTTTTATCTGTTACTGGATTTAACGACACCCAGTTATAGCATCCTGATTTCCTTCTCCCTCTCAAGGTCATGATAGGTGATATTGGATATTGGACATTGGATGTATTTGATGTGGATGTGAATGTATAAAGAGAAGAAACTAATTCAAATTTATCTAAACTTCTCAGATTGGTCTCTCTCTAGCAGTGGAAATTTGAACACTGCCTGGAGCAGTGATCCATTGCTCATGAATGCTAGGTAAGGCTACCTGCACAACATATGTTATTTCAGTTATCACTGAAAAACGATCATACAAAATAATATATATATGCAGTGAAACTTCTATATAACGGACACCTATAAAGAAGATGACTTGTCCGTTATGCCGTTATAAGGAGGAGTCCGTTAAGAAGAAGTAAATTCAAAAAGAGCACAAAAATGAAATTATGCAACTATGTACATACCTTATTTTTAACATAAACTTTTCACGTTAATAAAAATATAAGCCATTTACATTTGTACGCTTTGCCATTTTACGAGCCTTTAAACATTGGCTCAGACAATGCTACATTCTTTGTCCTGACACGATTTAACCATTCCAACACTGTTTTGTTATAAATATGTTATATAAATATATATATAATTTTTTCAAAGTTGTTGAGGAAATTCAAAATTCTAGCTTGTTAAAGGCATTTATTTACATTCATATATAAGCACATGAATATCCTTTAGCCTGAAGGATAGAACCATTATTGGGTAAGCTGTTCGCTCACTGAACCAACTTAAAAGTGCAATTTTCAAGTCGTTTTGTTGAGAGCTTGTATTTTTTTAACTTTAGAGCATTTGCTGAATTGTTCAGCAATCATCTCTTTGCATTCAAAAAATACCTATATAGTGGAATGAGACGTCTCCCTTTCACTTATGAGACTGCTCACACAATCTCCCAATTCACTTCGAGGTAATATTCCGAATTTTCTCTCACACAATCTCCCAATTCACTTTGAGGTAATAATCCGAATTTTCTCTAAAAAAATCTTTCAATTCACTTCAAGGTAATATCCCAAATTTTCTCTCAACAGAAAATTACTGATGAGTCATTATTATTCATTAACACAATCAAACAGAATCAAGTATATGTTGCCCAAGACTGTAGAGTTCGATAATTCCTAGGATTAATTTGATGGCTGTGTTTACATTCACTTTCTGTTCCCTATAACCGATAGGAAACAGCTCAAGATATGCTAGAATATGTTCCTTATAACCAATTTGTACATTATAAACATCCCCTATTTTACCTATTAGACTTCGTACGTTACGACCGGCTGTTCCTTATAACCGGTGTCGTTATAAACGATTTGTACTATATATCTAATAAGATAAATGATGAATATTTATCAGGTCCAAAATTTCAATAATAAGAAAAAATGAAACAAGCATGGTTTATAATTGATTATAATTTTTTAACAAAAAAATAAATTACTCACATTAACTTGGCCAGAACCAATTTCTCTGAGGAAAGCATCATCCAGTAAAATCTTAAGTCCACAAAAACCACTTAAAATGTAGGGTCCTAAAAACAATTATTTTAAAACATAACTTATTGAAAACTTTCATAACAAAAGATAATTGAGGAGTTTTTCACCAAAAGTTAATATATCCACTTCTCAAAAACAAAGATTTTTTGACCAATTAGTATTCTATAACAAAACTTTATTTAGTCTATTTCAAATCTTAAATTTTCCCCTGCCAAAACGGTGTTACAAATCAACATTTTATACCAAAAATTGCAGTTTACAAACCTCCATCCACCGACCACCATCCAAACCCAAATCCGTCAGATCACCCTTAACCCAATTAAAGACAAAATTAACTGGAAAACAATATTAATGCAGGATTTGACAGTTATATATTAAATATAAAGTGTTATATTTGTTCGTATTTTCTTTAGTATTAAAGCACAATATTATATTTTTGTTTTACATAATTAATAGTTTTTATATAAATTTAGTTAATTATATTATTCCTTTTTTTATACACTATTGAAGTTAATATATAATTTATAATTAATGATCATTCAGTGTCCTGCGATATAACATGATAAAATTCAAGTATAATTCAAGGATATCAAGGCTGAGAATTGTAAAATTCAAGTTTAGTAAAATTCAATTATATGCCGTATCGATAGTTTTTATATATATCAAAAAAGTAGTTTGATATATCGAAAAAATATATCAATATTTTTCTGCCAATATAATTAAGATAGTGTTTTTATAATATCGATATTTCTGGAACGATATAATTAAGATATTGTTTTTATAATATCGATATTTCTGTGCCAATATAATTATGATAATGTTTTATCTGCCGTTAAATTCTATAAAATGAGGAGAAAGAATAAAATTGATATGATCGGCAAGGGTGCAGGTACAGGATTGGAACATTAAAAGGAAGATATCAAAATTCAATATTTTGCAATATCGCAAAACCATATATCGATATCCACCGATAATATCGATATATCAGAAGGAAATGGATGAAAAAGCAAAGACAAGTGCATTAAATGAGTATAATGTTAAACTGCGAAGGCTATGAAATAATATAATCATTATTTATAAAACAATATTTTTAATAGACATGAATCGTTATAAATTAAAAAAGATAGAATAGAATTATACTTTGGCAAAAAAAAAAGTTATAACACATTTTTATCTTGTAGACTTTTAGTCATATTTCATATATTATATTCTTCTACAAGTTTTTTAATATTCAAACCTTCAAACTTCTAAAAATTTGATTTATCTTATAACGTTTCCGACTACACTATACATTCTCAAAACATTCATCTAAAAGCATGTAATTCATTTGGTATACATCTTAATAAAACCACCATTTATATTATTAATTTACATTGGATTAATTAACATTATTTATATATACATCTTATCTACTAATTATTGTTTGGTAATTAAATATGGTTTATTCTTATATTTACAGGTAGAACTCCATAATCGTGACCCCAACATGACAGACGTCTATATTTTTAAGACCTGATGCTAAAAACAAATACAATCAAACTAACAGATCCTTGTCAGTTGAAGTCGGGACCTTACTGTAATTTAAATTATTACAACTTAAATTAAATTACAGCTGTCGACTTACGCTCGCTCAAGAGGTAAACATCCCTCCCACCCCCAATAAAAATCTATTCACAAATTCTAACAGAATTTAAAAAAAACACAATAAAAATAACCATGCCAAATTATAGAAAAAAAATTCTATAACACAAATCGCGGAAGTCGGTTTATTGAGTAAATATTTATTTGAACATTTGTTGTGAGAATGCGCAGCTCGAAGTATAATCACGTCTTAAAAATCTAGACCTCCGCCATGTTAGGGTTACGAATCTGGAGTTTTACGGAGGTACCCTGAACCCCTTAATTATATTATGTAACTAATATAATTAGTAGCATTTAATTAAACATATTATAGCTACAAAGATTCAAAATAAAGTATAAATCTACTAACAAAAGTATAATGTAATTCTAAAGTCAACATACCTCCTGCTTCCTGTTTTTCTTTTTCAGGGAACAAGGAATCAGTCGGTACATAATTATGTATCAATCTAATCGTGTAACTGAAGTTTGGTGGAGGTTTGGTGATATTCTCAGGACTATTAAATATGATTCCAAAACACTGTACAAAGCCTGAACTTTTATTCAAGGCAAACCACTCTTCAATATCAGATGCAGTCTTTGATGGCACTAAAGTAACTAAATATGAAATAAAATATGTATTAAGAATAATAAGGACAAAATCAATTTTATAACAGGGCATGCGTAAAAAATAAGAAATCTATGATTGTGAAAATACAAAACAAATATGACATTTATAATGATGATCTCCAAATATTTGCCTGCCAAGACAAAATAAAAAAATTGTACAATAATATAATAACAATAAAGTCTTATTCTAAAAGTTATTGAACATATTGTTAGTTAAATTAACAAGTAAATATGTAAGCATACACTTACTATTAATCCATTGCGGAATTACCTATTAATTTGTGAAAAATAATAAAATAAATATTATAAAGAAACACCCGAAATTACATTTAAAATTCAGCAATTCTGCTTCTTATTTCAGAAAGAATGTATATAATGTATCTTTTAAAATTACTGTATTTGCTCAAATATAGGTTGACACTAGGGTTGGAACATCAAAAGAAAAATATCGATATTCGATATTTTGATATATCGTCAAACCAAATATCAATATCCACTGATAATCGGTAGAAAAATATCAATATATCGAAAGGAAATGGACGAAAAAAGCAAAGAAACCGTGCATTAAATGAGTATAACGTTATGAAATTTATGAGAAGGTTATGAAATAATATAATTATTATTTATAGAACAATATTTTTATTATCCATGGATCATTATAAAAAAGGACAGAAAAGAATAATACTGTTGTAAAAAAAAATAAGTATTATAATACATTTTTATCTTGAAGGTTTTTTTGCCATATTTCATATATTATTTTATTCTACAAATTTTTCAAAAATAAAATCTTGTTTAAAAATTTTTATAAAGTTTCCATGCATACTTTGAGGATTCTCAAAACATTTATCTAAAAACATGTAATTCATCTTATATATATTTCAGTACAATCACCATTTATATTATTACCTGTTTGTCTTTATTTAGGATTAATTAACAGTATATGTGTTTCAATCTTATCTACTAATTATTGTTTGGCAATTATAAAAAATTATTGTTGTTAACATCTACCTGATGTGCCTCGATTCCTATTCTTGAATATTCTGGCCTGTGTCTTCACTATCTAGCAATACTTATGGCAGTGTTCTCTTTTCTTTTTGTAATTCTTCTAGATCTTATTTTTATTTTAAATTTACTATTTTGATTACAATTATTAGTTCTTTCATTATATATCTATTTTATTTATTATGTCTATATAATGATTTTCAATTTCATATCGATTTTGAAATTGAGCACTTCTTTTATATTTCTTTATTACGATTAGTATTTTTGGAATTTGTCTTATGCTGCTTTAATCTTGTTTTCAAATTTTGGGACATTTCCCCTATATAATAATTTTCATTGTATTCTTTCCAGTTTAGAAAGGCAGAGTATCCTTACAGATAAAATATAAAATAACATCATTAATTTTTCTTTGTCATTCGCCTCCCTCTTCAAATAATGCGATATTTTGGAAACTACTTCTTATGTCAGAAGCTTTTGACTGAGGAATTGTTTCATTTGCTTCTGATTTAGAAGTAGATGGTGTTGCAAAAACACCTGACCCTGATGGAGACGAAAAAACGTGTGAATGGAAAGCTTTGAGATGTGACCATAGGTTTGTTGTGTTTCCCGATGTCCGAAATATTTTGTGACAATATTTGCACTCCGCACTTTTACTGTATTTCGATTTAAAATGTTTCCATACTTCACTTTTTGGCAGCGACATTTTAGTTTCTATTTTCACTTTAATCACCACACTAACAACAACAATGAACAACAGGTAACTGACCGTTAGTGACACCTATGAGTTATAACAGTAAGAGAGTTACAACAGCTCAAAGACAGCATCCTAGATTGATTAATAATAATAATTAAGCTATAATGTAAAGTACATCTCACGGATAAAATTAAAAATATGATAAAGAATAAAGGAAATTTCTAATTAAAATAAAATAATAAAGTCTAGAATATCAATATCACCGATATATCAGTATAAAATATCAATATCATCGATATATCAAGTGTTAGGATATCGATATAATATATCGGTTTTTCAAATCTGATATATCGCGTTTCGATATTCCAACCCTAGTTGACACCGAATATATACATCAACCACTATTTTGAAAATAATTTAAATGCAAGAATTAAACTTCTAATATAAAAACAATTTCCAAATTTAATATAAATATCTCAAAAAGAAACAAACATGCTTAAATTAGATACTAAATATATTAATAGCATAATAATACCTTAAAAATATTATGATGAAGCTTTGAAATTAGAACATAGGTACCTGAATTGAAATTATAGAATATAGTTATCAAACTTTAAAGCAAAATGGCTGATAAATAGTTGAATGAAAAAATATTTTTAATTTGTCCAATTACATGAGACAATGTTTTTTATTTTAATCATTTTTCAAATAGTGGAATGGTTCAAATCGGAAGGAAAATAAAGTGAAAACTAATCTGTTTTGGTTGGTTTTTCTGTTCTAACTAAACTTGTCAACTCTAAGGTTAAACATTTGTCTTGAATGTATGTATCATCCCTGACCCCGTTTTAAACAAATTTTTTTTTATTGCATATTCTCTTCCAAAACTGTATGATAAAAAGTGAATAAGTTATCACTTATTATTAATATAAACAGTATTAAGTCTCCCATCACAAAAATAAAAATAGACAATGAAGTGACTTAAAAGTCCCGAGTTAGTTCGAACTCAAATTTTCCTAGATTGAATCTGAATACGAATCAACCTCGAATATAGACCTAACCCTCAGTTTATGGTAGAAAATCTCATAAAAAAACCCCAACCTATATCCGGGAAAATACGGTACATTCCTTTGGTATTTAAATGCATCATTTATTCTCCAATAACCTAATAATTTATTCTAAAAGTTATAATAAGACAAGTTGTCCTAAGGGAACAAGGCATTTGTTACAGAACCAATCACCCATAAAGTAGTACAAATGATGTAGAGAAATAAAACGGGCTCAGGTAGTCTGTCTAACTTGATTTTTCCAGTGAGGTAGCGAGATGAGAGATGCGCACTAGCCCAAACTTCTTCCCACCAATCCCCTCATTCATGCTCCCCCTTTCGATTTTTAATGTTTACTCAAAATGTTGCTGAATTAAAATGAAATAAATACTTTTTTAAAAAAAATAAGGAACACTAGGAATAAGGAAAACGATAATAAAAAAATCTGAGAGTAATTTTTTCCTACAAGGACAGATTTTAAGCTTATTTAAGACACTGGAGTGGGGAAAGGTTGTGAGAGCTCCCTTACCCTACCTGCAAACTCAATTCAGACAGACTCTATCAATATTTGGTCAAAACAGAAACAAGTTAACATCATTAACAGAAATTAAAACATCATTAATAGAAAAAGAGAAAGAGTTGATAAAAGAAATATAGAGTACACATAATAGTTTTTGGCCAAGTTGAGAACAAGGAAGATGACAAATTAAAGGTAGAATGATGATTATATTCTTACAGACAGATGAGTGGACTAAAGGTGGAATGGGAATATTTCTGTCTCCAGCAAAATGGAAGGCTAGAAGCAGGTCACCTTCAGGAGCATACTTGCTGATCTCCAGATGACTCAAAGAAAGTCCACTCTATTCAAGGTATTTGTTTCCAATTAAAGATAAAAACCAGGTAATGGACACAAAAGTCAAATTCATGTAGACAAGAATAAGACTAATTGGAAGTCTAATCTGTCTCCAGAGCTACCTCAAGAGCGACCATATTTAGAATGCTAATTGATCCAGGGATAAGCTATCTTGCTATCCTAACTGTTACAGAACCATGTGAATAACCCCATTTCTAATAGAAGACTGATGAAACATCCCAAGCAAGGTATGATTCCACACTCTAAGCTAAATCTAGTTTCCCTGGAAATGAGTTAAGACTATATTTTTAAAAATATCCACAGGTAGAGTGGTGAGGAGAGCTGTTAACCTATTTTAACTATATTTTATATGGCCATTGACCTTTGGCCAGGATCCATCTTGTCCCATAACAAGCATTGTAGCCATTTGCTTCCCAATATAAAAACAAAAAAAATCTGCATTTGTTTGGTAATAATTGATGAACTATAATTAATTAATTAAATAAAAACAAGTAATAATGAGAGAAGAGAATAAAAAGTTACCTACCTTGATTATTTATATTCAGACTTGACATAATTCTTTTAGTGAATTCATTTATTGGAGTATAAGCTATTGCTATATCATTAAAATTGCGTAATTCATTCAAACAATAATCTTTTCCTGTTTGGTTGTGTATAATTTCATTTTGTATCAAAGATGGGAGGCTTCCATGATTCTGAGAATCTTTTATAAAAATAACAGCTAATAAAATTAAATTTGGCCAAATAATACTCAATAATGTACTGAAATATTTTCTTTTTGATATACACCAGCTTTTATATATAAGTGCACAAAACATCTTGTTAACCAATATTTTTCAACAGAAGTAAAAATATCTGTAATCAAAATAATAAATTTAAGAATAAACATATCAATTAATTCAATAGATTATTGCTGAACAAATATTGGTGTAGACATACACCAATAGGTAAAATATAAAGAACCATATAATATAAGTAAAAACAGAAACTTAAAAGCAAAGTTAGTTTACATATGCATTTCATATTTTAAAACAATTAGCCTTTTGATAGCCAATAGTTGAGGATCTTTACAATGTACATATTGTATTCTACATCGATTGGCCACTTATCTTCGGAACTGAAAAACAAATACATTTCAAACTGTGTTGTGCACATACAAAATACAATTGTGCTCCCCTAAACTCTGGGATGATTCTGAAGAGGTCACATAGGTGACAGTCACCTTTTAAACATTTTTTAATTGTCTAATGCTAAAAAAAACAGAATTTTCAAAAATCACAATCATATTCTTGCATATTTCATAAAAGAAAATTTTCCTAACCAAAAGGTTTACCAACTCTTTTTAAATCTTAACTAACTCAACTTAATTAACTCTTTCCAAATTTTTAACATTTTGATTTGTTTTACATTCTTTCAAAGTTTGCATGCCCTTATTCGTAAATTGATTTTTATTTCAACAACTGGCCATTGTCAGGCTCAATGGCACTACAAGGTTTTCCCTTAAGCTGTTTATCTATACCTCAATCTTCAGCAGAGGGATGTCAGTCAAATTAGACACTCGGCATAAGACTCACAGCTGCCAATAGTTGTCTATCTTCACCTGGCCCACCTGGTCCAAGTTAAGTATACAGCCAAACACCTCTGCATCAATAATCTGTGTGAGGTCTTTCTTGATAATACTTAGTATCAAGGATACTGATATGGAAAGGGAATATACTTTGAATGATATGGATATAGTTGACTGTACATATATTTGAAAAGAACTAGATCGGTGGCTGCGGTCAATGAAGGAAAACACACAAAGAAGTGAATCTTCTTTTTTTATTGTGTACATGCTGGGATCCTGATGGTTTGTCTAGATGCTATCAACTGTCCTGATGAAGGCCTACAACATAGACCAAAATGTTGGCACACAATAAAAAATAAGGTTCACTAATTTGTGTTTTACTTCATTTACTGCACCCTCCCCCCTCCCCCCTCCTGGTCAACTTCTCCTTGGAAATATATTTCGATTAAAAGTAGCAATTTAATAAAAGTAATTCAATTGATTACATAAATAAATATTTTCAACTTAAGACATGGAGAGTTGATGACAAACGGGACAGTCTGAGCAATAGAACACCTGCATTACCTGGAAAAAGCCAGTGGGTTCACCTAGTAGAATGGAACCGAGAGAGCCGGTAAGGCTCTAAGACGAGAGATACCTAATCAAAGATGACCATGGTAAAATGCTAATGCTCAAGGAAGAAGTACAAGAAAGGTGGCGACAATATTCCAAGACATTTCTGAACTCCAGAGGTTCTGAGAACTGTCAGGAAGTCCAAGTAAACTTACCAGTGGATACTGATGAGTTGGAAACAATTATGCCTGATGTAAAGGGAAATATTTTCTGTAACCCTTTACAACAGGCTCCTTCCATACTTTGAACGAAAACTGGGTGGCTTTCAAGGTGGTTTCTGGCCCAATAGATCTACTATTGATCAAATCTTCGCCCTGAGACAGAGCTCTGAGAAGATAAAAGAATATCAGCTGGGTGCTGTTTATTGATTCAGGAAAGTCTATCACTAATAAATTGTAAATAATAAACTCATATTGGCCATGCATGAACTGAAGTTACCAAGTAAACTAACTCGATTAGTAAAATGAACAATGGTGAGTACTGTGCAGTGGTGCAGTGGACTATCAGAGCCTTTTAGAGAGGAAAGCAGCCTAAGAAAGGAGGACCCAATAGCTGCTCTCCTGTTTGATATCCCTCTACAAGCAATCATTAATAGAGCAGGACTGAATCAGGAATGGACAATATTTACAAAGACCTAAGTTCAAGCACATGCAGATGACATAGTCATCATTGCAAGATCCCTTCAGAATAAAAGGATGGCCTTTGAAGGCCTAGATGTAGAGGCAAAGAAGATCAGCCTACAAATTAATGGATCTCTGTTACCCATGAAAGAGATAGGGTCTGCTAATATCTCAGAAATATTTTTTTAAAAGATTCCACTTTACAAAAAAACAGGTTTCTGAGAACTAAAGTTCAAAAACTTCATCTTACCTATATTGCTGAAGAACAATTCATACAAATGGGTCAATATATAAACAAATAACTTAAGGATATTATATACTTAGGATCATAGTTTCATTATTTCAAGAGTTTGTAAGAGGAAAAGAAAGGCTTAACATATAAAGGTTTAATTCAAAGACTTATAAAACAGATTAGATCTGATTCAAAGAAAAACAAAAGCAAGCTCAGTTAGAGAAAATAAAAAGCTAATTGATCAAATAAACTCTAAAGGTAAGAAATCAGATCAAAAATACTTTTTCCGACCAAAGGATTTCAAAAGACTCATGAGTCTCAGATATGACCAGATACAGAAAATTATTGTAGAAAATATAAGCTAACTCCATTGGTATACAACATAGCCACAAAACAAATAAACAATTATCCAATATAGCTGTAATAATGAAATTTACTAAAAGTTGTAGTGACTCATTTTAATAAATAATCTAACACATTCATGTATCCATATTTATGAGGTCAAGTGAAAAAATTAGAATTTAAAAAAATATTTAGCACCATATAAAGAACTTATAGGCTTACCTTATTTATTGATGACTAATGGCTAATCAGGTTACACCATATTACACCTTTTAATTTTTAACTTTAATTTAAATCGTAAATGTTAATTAATAGTTCAGATGCCAGTGTCTTGTTCATTCAAATTACTTCTAGAAATCAAAATATGCAATAATAAACGCAATACATATTCTGAAGATCCAATACATGTAAAAATAACTAAGATATCATTTAGAAATCTATACACATACAAACTATCCAAGGCAAAGTAAAACTGTCAGGATAAAATAATTAAATAATTACGATAGCCAATAATTTATTTCATAATGGTACCGATTGATATAAACAATCAAGAATAATCCAGATACATTGTTATCTCTTGTCAACAGTTTCCAAAACAAAGATATTCGTGTAAGGAACGCTCAATGCTAAATATACAAATTAGTAACAACCAAAGACCTAAGATTTGTGAAAAATATATGCTTATATTCCCACTATGTAGTACAAATATTAAACATCTGCCAAGTAAGTCAGTATAGCTTCTTCTCTGTTTATATAAGGTACATAAGGAAAAATAAATTTAATGTTTTGTTTTTTTATCTCGACATATTTTGAAAAACAACACACAAAAAAATAATGGTTGAAAATGTACATGAGCAAATAGCTGATTTAAAAAACGTAATCAAAACCTTCAATTTCCTAATATACGATCTCTATATCCAATAAAACTTCAACAATTCGAGTAAATCGAAATGCGCTTGCGCGATCGAAAAGTCGATTTAAAATATCTGGTGTGCCCACTCACACGACTTTCCTTACCGCTTTGGGTGAAAGTCAGAACGAAAAATTGATTGCTATTTCTTCCCTTATATCAGTCGGATTAAAATTTATTTTTCTTTTTATGTTGTTTTGTGGGCAATCAAATTATCATTCAAATCGGTGCATCTGGAATATTCTGGGATAGTTTACGAGGCATTACGAAACGAAACTAAAGCGATTAAGCAGGTCCTCAGGGTAGGCATCAGGCTGGTCATTTAATGCTGAGTGGGTATTACAGTGAAAGGGTGTGCTAACCTGCCTTCCAAATATTAGGAAGTTTGGTGAATATCCAGTAGCGCGATGGGTGGAGCTACGATTAGCCGCAAGAGCGAATGGCAAATATTGATCCCAGTTGCTGGTCTTTTTGTTCACAAACTGGACCATGTTATCGATCAGGATGCGATGAAGACGCTCCACGCGTCCGTTATAGTTCGGTCGGTTGGCAGTTGTCTGGATTTTTTGGATCTCAAGCTTTCTACATGTTCTTTTAAAAAGGATGGGAACGAAATTCGTCCCTCTATCAGTCAGCAAGACCTCAGGAGCCCCGTGCCGAAGGACGATATCTTCGACGAAAGCCACAGATACTTCCTGTGTGCTTTGTTCTTTAATAGGGATGGCTTCAGCGTGTCTCGTAGTGTAGTCCACCAACTTTAACAAGTATCTGTTACCCCTCCTAGTTATTGGGAAGGGACCTTGGATATCCATTGCGACCATTTGTCCCGGATAGGTGGTGTGGAAAGAGGGTTCGCTGGGAACCTTGAGTAAGAGCCATCTTCTCGAGCAGGCCTTACACTTGCGCACATACTCTTCAACGTCACGCCGAAGGTTCTTCCAATAAAGACATTGCTCAGCCCGCTTAATGGTACGATTGATCTCGTCATGACCCGCGAAGGGCCCATCGTGTGGCCAGTGAAGACAGTGTGGCCGTAATTATTTTGAGACAACCAAATTGGTTTCAGCTGTGGGGTCTCCGCCTCAGTGAACGCGACTCAAGATGGAGGTAGAGTTGGTGTTCTGAATGTGAGCTCCCAGTCTCCGAAATTATTTCTTTACGATATCAAGTTTGGGAGTTCGGTAAGAAAAGTTCTTATTGGTACTAGTGTGGACGTGACCTTATTAAATGAGTCTGTTTCAGGGGTGTGAATACTCAATAATCAGTGGAACTGAGAGGTGGCAGTATCATCTCAGGTGTAACCGGACCGAGAATTACTGTGAAATGCAGATATTGGACATAACCATAGGGAACTCCGTTGTTAGTCATACAGTCTGGATAGTTCCTCTTGATGTTGGAGCCGAGGATGCTCTTGGGTTGGACGTCATGAAAAAAATATCAGCGATGATTAAGGCCGATAGACGGGCTGTTTATTCTTCAGCTTCGGGAAGACCTAATCAAACTGTTAGAAGTGTGATACAGGGTTCAGCGGAGATTATTGGGGAGCCAGACCCCGCAGTAACATGTAGTAAACAAGATAAGAAAATGCGACAAAGGTGGAGCGAGTCTTTCGTCAGAATTATCGAGAGTGTTAGTGTTCCTGCCCTGAGCCAGATCGTAACGGAAGCGAAATTAAGACAGAGAACAAACCGATAGGATGTAATGATTGAGCCCTTACCGCTATCTGGTGGAGAGTTACGCGTCGCTCGGGTCATTGCGACTCCATCAGAAAGAGGTAGAGTGTTAATTAAACTGACGAATCTCTCACACAGAGATATCAATTTAGAAATGGGAACTATTAATGGGAAGGCACAACCCTGCGATACCGGCGAGATCGAGGACCACTATATATGCTCTACTCAAGCAGGAGAGATAGATCTATCTGGACTGTTGTAGGAGAAGCTCGCATATTTAGAGGGAGAACATAAGGTGGAAATTGTCGGGTTATTGGAGAAGCGTTATTAGCCCATCTAAAGGACAAGAGTTATATCGATGTTTTGGAGCACGTCATCGGTGTTGGTGATACCCGGCCAATCGCAAGACGGCCATAAAGGACTCCCTGTTTCCTGCGAAAAGTGGTGAAAGAATAGATCATAGATCTACTGGAGAAAGGAGTTATCCAACCCTCCACTAGCCCTTGGTCGGCTCCTATAGTCATCGTACGGAAGAAAACCGGACCTGGGGAGCAACCTAAGTACCGGTTTTGAACCAACTTCCGAGGACTAAATGCTATACCGCGAGTTAATACTTATCCCCTTCCTCATATAAATGAGACTCTGGACAGACTAGGCAGGAGCAAATATTTCACAATGTTGGATTTAGCATGCGGATACCACCAGATCCCAATACGTGAGGAAGACAGAGAAAAGACGGCTTTCAGCACTACCGATGGGCATTATGAATACTTGAGAATGGCTTTTGGGTTGGTGGAAGCTCCTGCGGACATTCCAAAGGCTAATGGACTTCGTTTTGGCCTACGTGCATGGTCTACTTGGATGATATTGTTATTTTCGCCGTGACGCCAGAGATGCACCTTGTTCGTCCAAAGAGAGTTCTACAGAGATTGCTGAGGACAGGATTACAAGTCAATCTTCCGAACGCCAATTTATGAAAAACGAATTAATATATCAAGGCCATCTTATCAGCAAGGACGGGTTGAAGCCCGACCCAAGAATGGTTAAAGCTGTCGGGGAATATCCCACATCTGACACCAAATTGGAAGGGATATCGTGATCAACACACACAAACTTGTAACGATTATTTTATATTTACACCAGCAATAATAATGGCATTAAAAAAACATTAACCACAACTAACTTCACAGGCTCAGCATAACCTTCTCCCCACAGCCATCCATTCAACTCATCATATGATCGAAATGATTTACGTAGAGATATATCTACTTCTCACAACGTTTAGTTAATTTTTTAGACTAAATCGAATGACAATAACTTCTTATGTGAAAATTAAATAGTTTTAATGAAAAATGGTTTTTAATTAGCGATTGTGTGGAATATGATTAAATACGACCAACTTAAGACAATTAATGTAAATAGTGTTTGTTTCTAATTGTTAATTTGTCCATTTCTAAATTATTCGCTCTTGTTTTTTTATATACTAAGTATGTTTACACCATTTCTGTGTTATGTTGCTTTTGATATGATTCTATTAAATGATGTTTGAATGGGTTTTTGGATATTTGTGATAGAGATAAAATTAATGTACAATAATTTTTTTATAGATGACAGGCTTGAAAATTGGCGAAATGGGCCGAAACTTTGCCTAATGTAATTGAATAAACAAAAAAATGAAGTTTAAAAGAGTTTATTTTCCTGAAAACATAATAATATAAGTAGTTAAGTATTTTATAAACTTATTGGTTTTTCTTCGGTTCATTCTCATCCAAAGCGAGCGCCTAAAGTGAAAAGTCTTCGTGCGAATTCATCTTTCAGACGAAAAATATATTAAAAAATGAAATATAATAAAACCTCCTGAGCCCTGCTGCGATAACTCAGCGGTCTACCAACCGAATTCGGTGGCCCGAATTACTGATGCGATATACCGATTGCGATATTATCACAGCAGTACAGATACCGTCGCTGAGTAAGCGCATTCAATCATCGCAGTTTAAATAAAATATCGTTCCGAAACCTACCGAATCGTCCCGAGTAAAGTATCGCGTGTATCTGTGGGAGCCTTTAGTCTCTTTGGTAGTGACCAGACGGCGGAACGATCGTGTCTGGCCGTAAAATTTCCTTCTAGGTTGGATAGATAGCGGCAGCAGCAGCAACACTCTACAATGGCTTGATAGAGACAACGTGGTCATACCGATCTTCCTTTCTATTGGCTGAGGCTAGTGCAGCCATTTTGGTTCTGATTTATATACTAGGTTAAGCTGCCTGCACCTTAAAAATGTTTGATTTTCCTTTTTTGTTAGAGATATTTCAGTTTAGAAGTTTAATTGTGTTGTTTAAGTGGTAGATTTTGTTTACTAATAGGTAGTTTTTGTTTAAAAGTGACAAATGTGATTTCGTCTTTGTTTGATTTCAATTTTTTGTTTTGATGTATTAATTTTTAGCTGTAATTCAGTGGTGGTGAAAGAAAAACATTGAAATGAGGTTGGAAAATAGGTATGTGATTGTACTTTTTGTAATTTGAGGCTAACAACCAGCACAATTTTTATTTTAAAGTATGTGTTTTCCTATATATAATTCGAGATTTTATATACATTTTAAGTTATTGTTGTATTGTTTTTATCTATGCATGAGTGGCAATCATTAGCTTTATTGATAAATGAGAACCACGGATTTTAAGCTTCCACAAAAAGAGAAAAAAAAAAGGAAAAGGTTACCGAGTACTTAGGTTTTGGACGAATTGTCAGCTCCTCTGAGGATTGATGAACATTATTGATCAAAAATATTGACATGTAAATACAATTTTCAAATTAGAGGAAAACTTTTTTACCAACCAGAAACAAATACAAACCTTCCACTACCTTCAGTAGGCTTGGAAGTGAAATTATTGGATTTTTTCACACTTTTTTTCTTGCAATGTTAAATGCAATATATGTTATTTAAATAATGATTTGAGCCAAACCATCTAAAAAAAAAAAAAAAAAAAAAAACATTCCCTCAAGACAATCTAATTTTGAATTATTTATATGTAGTTTTTTATTTTACCAAGGAGAGGTTAAAGAAGGAAAATGAAAAAATTTTCATGATTGTTGTCTTTGAATTTAATGAACGTTTTTCCGAAAGTTTCCTAATAAGATTCTAATAAAAGTTCATGTTCAGTCACTTCTTTTTTTAAAAAATTGTTTGTGGATGTGGCTGATGGGAGAACTAGATAAATAAATGGTATATCTCAATAGGCCGAAGCTTATTGAAATATGTTTAAATAACTTTGCCTAATTTAAATAAAAAATTTCTTTGATTTCATTTTTTATTTTCACATGATATTAATGATTCGTAGGTCTCCGGTCTTCTCAAACCACCATTAATACTTTGCTGCAATAATTGCGATTTATAATGAAATATCAACTAAAAACTATTGACTATTAATCTGATTGAACCAAAATGGCTGGCACTTCTCTATGACCACACTCTATCAAGCCACTCTATTACACTCCTTCTAAATTCAGAGGTTTATGTTCATTTTTATGGGCTATTAAATTTTCATCATTTATTACCAGAATTATATAGTACTTAAATGCTATTTATATAATACCTTTAATTGAAAAAAATAATGCCAACATTTTTGGATCAAGAGGGGGGGCGTGTTAATATTTGTTGTAACCAAGCATTTTTGTTGTGCAAAGCATTGAATAACCAATTAAACTATGAAATTTAATGACATAAGTATTTCGTAGTAAAATTGTTGTCCAACTGAACTGAAATAGTTATATGTATTTTCTTTTAAATTTCTTACGTATTTTGGTCAAAAGGAGAATTCATATTGTAGGCTCTACTGAGGCATTTATCAATTAGAGAAATTATTTATAAGAATTTGGATCTTAGGAATTGGATGAGATACGGTTAGTTGCTATAACTACTTTGGCTAACACTGTTTCTTTTATTTCCAAAATTTTAGAACAAATGAAATATTTATATCCAAAAATTATTTTTTGTTTGTAATGATCATCAGTTTTAATTACAATGTATTACTCTTCATCTAAACCTATAATTCTATCCGGTTTTACTTAATGCTTGACAGTGTTAAAGAATATTATCTGTCAACACTGTCATAACGGTTATGGCCGTTTATATTTGGATCCATTTTGAATGGTAACCGCCAAATGTGTTGTGGGTCATTGTGATTTATTAGTTAGTACTTGTGTCATTGTATGATAAAGGATTATTCTTTTGTTTAATTTTTTATTATCAAACAAAATGAGCGACAAGGAAGATGATTTAGGTGATAAATCTCGTCGACCACGTAAAAGAGATTTAGGACTGGAATTGCCAAGTTCTAAATCTAGGCTGAAAGAAAAAACATTGAATTTGTCTGAGGACGAATCGTCAGATGAAGAAATACAGGTTAATATAAAACCTGCTATACATTGCGAAGAACCATCATTGGAAATACCATGTGATGATCCTATGGTTTCTGATATTGAAACCTCTTATGACTTCAGTAAGATTATCAAGTCACAAGCAGAATTAGTTAAAGCAAGGGATCGGTTTAACACTTCTGTTGCCAGACTAGAAAATGAGCTGGATATAACTCCTGATGAACAATTGCCTACTATTGCTGACAAATGTTCTGTTGAAGAGCTATTACGACTTGGGGAAAGGGACAAAGTTCACTGCAATAATATTAAGCCAAGCACTAGCAGCAGCAGCAGTGTTAGTCAAGATGTGGGTTTTCAATCAGTTGAAATTACACTTCCTGGTGATTTTCAAGATAAAGAAAAACGTCGGCAGACAAATAAGGAGTTAGCTCTGACAAAACATCTTAATCAGGTGAGAAACGAACGCCAAAAAGACATGCACAAAGTACATTTACTTTGTTTAATTGCCCATGGCAATTTCATAAGTGGTATTATCAACAGCGACTTTTTGTATGGATGTGCGCTTTCATTTTTACCTAAAGAATATACCCCTCCACCTTTAGTAACCATGTCTTATATCTTAAAATTATTGAAGTGGTTTGGTGGCCAGTTTCCTCATAAGAAACACAAGAAAACAGGAGCATTTAGTATTGAAAGATTAGAAGAAGTTTTTTCAACGTTTAAGCCATGCACTGTTAGAGATTCAGTGATACTGTTTGTGTCATTATTACGAGGTTTGAGTTTAACAGCAAGAATCGTTGTAAACTTTAATCCTGTTCCTCTTAAAATAAAAAAAGTTGGTTGGACTCCACGAGAAACATCTTTCCAATCACCTCTAAATCCCGTCCAGTCTAATTTGTTAAGTGACAAAAGACATAAAAGTAAGCTAAGAAAGGAAGTAGTTGAGAGCTGTTCCATAGATCCTACTTTATTTGATCTACCCGGTCCTTCACATAAAAAATCTGGCCCAAAATGTAACGTAAATGTTAAAACTTCAGAGCAGCTTGGTTCCATTAAAAAAGGTACAAGTAAACGATCTTTGAAGAAAACTAGTTCTTCAATTATAAGAAGACACACTGATCTAGGTGAAGTTGACATATCTGTAGCTGGTCCCTCAAACAAAAGTCACTATGAAAGGCCAGCTCTAGAGTCCTCATCCAAACCTGGGCCTTCTAAAAGCAATACTGAAACATCTCGTACTTTGTCTAAGGTCAGATCTACCGATAAATGTAAATCAAAACATAAATCGTCGATTGTGAGTAATGACGAATTATCTTGTGCTCGAGTAGGGGGTTACACAAGATCTGAGAAACTTGATAAGTGTTTAATCATGGATTCATCTTCTTCTAGTGAAGATGAGCTGGTTGAAGAAACAGAGACCTCCGTAAAGTGTGGTATTGACTATTGGGCCGAAGTGTATATAGAAAATGAGGAACGTTGGGTTCCAGTTGATTTATTTTCCCTAAAAGTTGACTGTGCCCGTGAAATCGCTGTAAGTAAATGTTTTAAATACTTAGTAGTAAAACACTGGCTAAAACAATAAGTTATGCCCAAAAAATATTTTATTTTGTGATTTTAGATTTCAAAATAATAGTTTTAATCTTCATAAATAAAATTTGTTTTCATTTTTTGTAAATGTAGTATATTAAAATCTCTAATTTTAACCTTTTTTTTTCTTCAAAGGATGATTCTGACATTTGTAAGGGATGTTTATTGAGTTTTCACTTTACCTTGAGGGACTTTTTTTTACAGTTATTATATAACATATTTTTGAATTTTTTCTGCATCTAAATATGGTCTTTAGTCATTGTTATTCTTTATCATTGGTATTTTTCATTTTTACCTACTGTACTTCATAACTAAGAGAAAGTCTTCATGATATAATTTTTACATTACTTTCACTTACCTATATAGGAGTACTGTGATCGTGAAAAATTTTGAATCCGAGTTTTCAACGGAAATAAATGTTTTTTTTTGTGGGTTTTTTCATTGTCTTCTGTTTTATTGTTACTATTTTCTTTCTTTTTTTTTTTTTTTATTAATAAAAGAGAGCAAAACCTTAAAATAGTGATAAATTATTTGTTAGGATACAAAATATTTTTTTATTTATTTATATTTCCCATTGAGAGACTTTAAAATGTGTTAAATTAGGTGTCATCCCATACCAAGTGGTCTAAAATTAATGAAGTTGGTTGCTTCATCAATTTTATTTTTTTAAATATTTTTTATGTTGATTCCTCCATGTTTCTAGAGATAAAAAAGTTTGGATAATTTTTCTTCTTTGACCGTTTATAAATGGCAGTCATTTTTCTTCGATTATACTGACCAATTTAAGAGAATTGTGTAAATTTCAGCATTTGTGGTTTTGTTAATATAGGGTGTCCAGCAGACTTGAATTCCTCGAAGATCAGGAGTTCTGCTTGAATTTTTCTTGTCAGAAAAAATCAGGAATTATTCTTGTATATTTTCCATTATTGCTAATCAACAATTGAATAGTGAACTAGGTAGGGATGTTATAGAACAGTAAACTGATGCACTAATTAATACACTAGTATTGGAGCTAATTAGCTCCAATCGGCCCCGAGTATCAATTTCATCCGATTTATACTTGCCTTCCTAAAAGCAAGTTGCCCTTGAGGCTGAGGGTGGAGTGACAAGCATAAGGGGTTGCCAGGGTTTTTATTTCTATAATTATGATTATTTTGTTTTATAGATATGTGTATGTATTTTTATTTTTTTTTTTATTTTTTTTTTTTTTTTTTACATCTTTTCCTTACATGCTAACCCCACATAAGGACCGTTTATTATTTTATACATGCTCCATGCCTTAGAGGCATACTACGTGAATGGTACGAATAATCAAATTTACATATTCAGTGGTTTAATACAATTCAAGTGTTCAATTGAAAATAAATAAGTAATAAAACAGAAAATATATAACGAAAACAAAATAAAAACAAAACTAAATCAAACAAACAAAAAAAAAATAAAAATTAAGTAAAGCCAACAAGAAATCACCTACGCTGCCCATCTTTGGTCAGTGAGTCGAAGTCTATATTTTTAATAAATTTAAGCAAGTCTGTCTTGAATTTAGAAAGCAAATTTTGTTCTGTTTCAGGCCATTGTCCATTTCTGAGAATTATACTTTTAATCAAATGAAAACGTTGCTTGTCAAATAATTTACAATCATAAAGTATATGTCTAAAATTTTGGATTTGTCCGTCTCTTCGCATAAGTCTGTTTGTATAATGTTGAACCGTTTGAGATATTGTTTTGTGTTTCCATGTTCTGTCAGTAGTTGCGTTAGTTTGTAATCATTACTGTGTATAGTTCTGTAATTGTGTGATGTAATATGGGGTATACCAGGTGTGTAAATATGAAACCTGAATTTTTCAATTAAAAATAATCATTTATTAATTGAAAATTATGAAAAATATTTTATTCGAAGTATTGCCCATCACTAGCTATACATTTTTCCCATCTGTCCAGCAATTTGTGGATTCCTTTCCAAAAATATTGTTGCTCTTTTGAGCAAAACCAGTCATCGAGCCATTCTCGTACATTTTCATATGAATCGAAGCGCTGCTCAGCAAGTGCATGACCCATCGATGCAAATAGGTGATAATTGGAAGGAGCTAAGTCTGGTGAATAAGCCGCATGAGAAAGTATTTCCCAACCAAACGTTCCAATTGTTTCCTTGACCACTTTTGTTGTGTGTGATGGTGCATTATCATGCAGCAAAATCGCCTTGTGTTGCCTGATTTGGTACTCTGATCGTTTTTCACGCAAAGCTTGATTTAAATTAACCATTTGTTGTTGGTACCGCTTAGTATCAACGGTTTCGCCAGGTTTCAACAGCTCATAATAGATCTCTCCCTTCTGATCCCACCAGATACAAAGCATTGTCTTTCTTCCATAGCGATTTGGTCTTGCAGTCGATGTCGATGGTTCACCTGGAGTTACCAATGATTTTTTATGTTTTGGATTTTCAAAATATATCTATTTTTCATCGCCAGTCACAATTCGATGAAGAAATGACTTTTTTTTTGTATCTGGCGAGCAACATTTCGCAAATGGTTTTGCGATTTTCCTGCTGCCTTTCGTTCAACTCATGTGGTACCCATTTGCCAATCTTTTGAACCTTTCCCATGGCTTTCAATCGAATGGAAATGGCCTCTCGTGTCACACTTAACTGCTCTGCGAGTTGTTGTTGGGTGTCATCCTCATCCAACAATGCTTGCAATTCACTGTCTTCAAATTTTTTCAGTGGTCTTCTACGTGTCTCGTTTTTTATGTCAAAATCACCACTTTTAAATTTTTTGAACCACTCAAAACACTGTGATTTCCCAAGAGCATACTCACCGTAAGCTTCAACAAGCATTCTATGGGATTCTGCTGCTGTTTTCTTTAAATGGTAACAAAAAATCAATGCTGTCCGCAAATCGTAGTTTCCAGACACAAAATTCGACATGTTTACTGTTGTTTCACTAAATACACTGTTGTATGACAACTGAATTGTGAGTTGAAACACCTTCACAGATGATAACAAAACAAAATGGTGCCCCCAGCGGGACTTCATGGTAGCTAAATTTACAGCTTGCGCTTTCTATTGGCAAATTCCAGTTTCATATTTACATACCTGTTAATCTGTGTAAGCTAGGTGATTTGGTTGAGTTCACCCATATTTGATCCCATCTTTTAACCAAATCAAATTGCAGATCCCTCTTTATGTATGAAAGCGGTACTTGATGGTATGAGGGCAAAAAATCACTTTTTGCCGCTTCTTTAGCAAGGTAAACAGCCCGTTCATTAACCTCAACCCCTGAATGTGCCTTTACCCATTTAAGAGTCACTGATTTCCCTATGTTTTGAAGCTCTATTAAATTTTGTCTAATTTGGTCAGTCAAATGGTCATGAATGTCGGAATTATTTACAGAGTCTAGTAAACTTTTGTTGTTTGTATGTAAAGTGATGTGTGTGTTCGTTTGTATCGGGTCGTTACTGATGTATTCAGTCACTTTTAGCACAGCGAATTTTTCTGCCTGGTTATTCGAGCAATAGGATTCCAATTTGTATTTTTGTTCCACATTGCTTCCATCTGGTGCTTGGAATAACCATGCACATCCAGTATTCTCGCTATCGTTACTACTGTCTGTATAATCATCAGTGTTTTCGGTGGCCTAAGTAGCACATTGTGGTCTAGTCCATAAATTTGTTGCTGGGTGTAGCCAAAACATGCAGTCAGTGATTCTGTCTATTTTGTCTTGTGTCATGTCTTTATAACCTGTCTTTCCTTTCCTAATGTTAAATAAGGTCGTACATTCGTCAATTTTTAGTATATATCAATGTGTATGTATATATATATATATATATATATATATATATATATATATATATATATATATATATATATATATATTTTATAAGTACACACATGCATGCGCATACGAACTCTACTTATCTTTTCGGTTTGAAACAAACTAACATGTACCGAGCAATTATCCACTTTGGTTCGGTGAACACTGACAGGAAAGTTCAAGTTAATAATAATGGCAGAAATACTAAAATGTCCAATGTTCCTGTCCAAGTTCTACCAAAAATTATATTTTTAATTGCCTTAGTTAGCTGTTTGTTTTATGTTCTTACAGGTTTTAACAAAGACAAATTTTTATTTCTCAACCTCGTTTTTTTTAATGTAAAAAGGTTTAAGTAATTTTTAATACACAATTAATTGGCTGTGAACAGAAAAGGTTTGAATAAAATGACTAGTATCAATAAGACATCACATACAATTGCTTTATTTTTTGTTTGAAACAATATCAGCTTTTAAATTTAATTTAAAAAAAATACTTCTTAGACCTAATTAAGAATTGAACAATTATGAAAAGAACTAAATTTATTCTGAAATAGTATACAAATAAAAATATTTAAAAAAATCAACATGTAACTTCATGCAGTTTTGTAATATAGTGATCTTTTGGTGGTTATCATCCTTTTCTCATTTTTGTTGCCACTTTAATATTTTTTATATAAATTATCTAAGCATCCAAAATGCTTAGTTACTAAATATATGCAATTAAATAAGAAAAATACAAATATGACATTATTCACAATATAAAAATACTAACTGTATAATAAATAAACATTGGGTTCAAAAGGCAAACCATTCAAATTAAGTTTACAACCTTAAAGCTTATGATACAAGACTAGTTAATGCATCAATATTGTGGTCAATCACAACTTCCTCCATCTCCACATTGTCACTATAAGAATACTCAACTTGGACACAATTTTTTGAACTAACTGATTCCACCTTGTACCATTTTCATTCCAGTTAATTGTGTTCCTTAAAACTTTGAGCCACCTCATTTGTTTCATTTTCGCATTCTGTTCCTTAATTTTATTTTAAAAGAACCTAATTGTCTCAATACCAAAACTTAAGGGCAATTTTTTCCTGTTAGATGTTTGTTTCGCCAATGAAATACCATTATCATTATGATTTAATTCCTTTCTTGATGCTTTCACTTCATCAAAAGAACCATTTTTATCGCCATCCAATAAATTCATTGGTGTCAATAGTTCATCATCTGACTTCAGAGAATCAATGTCTGTGTCATTAGAGTCAGATAACAGCTATGCCTCAATGTCAGTCATATTATCACTAATATCAACAGGGTCAGGGTCATCTTTAGTTTTAAAATAGATTGTGAACGTGACTACATTATCATCACTATTCTTTAGCTCTTTTAAAGCATGAATGCTTACCCGTAATGGCACAAATATATTTTCTATATGTGACTCCTTTTCTAATACAGTTGAAAGATCGAACTCGGATCTTTTGATTAACTTCCCATAATCAGAAAACTCTCTTAATTGATGTTTTGATTTCAAGATTTCACTACATATTTCAACAGTAAAACCTTCTTTCCGATCTTTAGGGACTTTCTTGATACCAAAATCCAATCTCTGCCTGATCTTCAACTCTGATTCAGAAATATTTCCAGCATGCCTGATTTATTCCATTTTTTTGATGATGGTAGAATTCGAAGATCTGTTTGATCTATATTTTGATTTTAATGCGCACGCGCTCATACAGCAGGTGGGTTAAAATCGGTGACAAACGAGGTTATGGGATACACTTTAGATATCGTGGCACATGGTTTAAAACAAGATGATTCCCTTTCACCTGTCCTATTTAATTTAGCACTAGGTATGTCATAAGAAAAGTGATGCGTCCCGAAAGGTGTTTCGATCTGTGTGATACCCTACCGACGGTTCAAACGGGAGCCTAAAAAAGGGGAGAGGGCGTGAGTGCCTTTATTCACTGGTCCGTTTCACGACTGTCTCGCCTCTTTCACAAACACAAGTCTTACCATTGACAGTTTACCCGTTGTCATGAAGTGGGCGAGAGCACGACTGATCGACAAGTCTTAAACTTGCCCGTTTCACGACCCTGTGTGGACACACCTTATGAAGCCTTTATGTACAGATGGAAGACAGCAGTGCGGCCAACTCATTTTAACCTCCTATTATGTAATAGATGGTCCTTTTTGAAGGAAGGAGACTGGAGGAAGAACTAAAATTTTAAAAATTAAAGATTATGTATGGTTAGAGGTGACAGGCACTACTTCTGCTGAAACTCTTATTACCAACTGGCAAGGAAGGTTGGAAATAAAAATTCTGCTATATGAAATATTTTTTAAGATTTGTTTTGAAAAAAGCTTTTGCCAGTTCTGGTATTCTCATCTATTGCTTCTATATTTGATATTATAATAAGGCAGAGGGAGACTCCATGTTTGTATATAATATATGTTTAACGGTGGAGGTCTCCAATATAATTAAAAATATTTTTAAACTCCTTTTACATAAGAGCAGTCCTGATGTTAATCAGACAGTTTCCCCTCACACTGGACATCTTCAGTGGTAAAAAATTTGCAAATCCAGACAACATGCCTCTAGAAAATATTATATAATTGTAGCAATGTATCAAGAAACCTTTGGGATCCATAACTATTTCCTGCATGTATCATATCCATTCAATTTCATGTATCATATCCATTCAATATTGTAGTCAGTGCCTGCTCATCAACACGTACTCTTAAAAATAATTTACATTCTCCATTAATTAATTTTAACTTTTATCTTGTTTCTGTATATGGTATAAATATATATTGTAGAAGAATATTTTGAAGTTTTTGTAAAGAATAAGTTGACACGCCATTTAAAAAATATTGGGCTTAAATTATTTGCCTAATTTTTATTATTTTTATATGAATATAATATATGCTATCGGTTTCTTATGATTAACTCATACATAATGTTTTAATTTGTTTAGAACCGTTGCACACAACCTATATCCTACATATTAGGATGGAAAAATGATGGTTCCCTAAAAGATGTAACTCGACGTTATGCCCTTCCATGGTTGACCAAAAAGCACAGGATTGAGCCAGAATGGTGGGCTAAGACTTTGCTACCATTTTTGTGTAAGAATTATGAGCTTGACGTAATGGAAGAGGATCAGCTTAATGAAATAATGGAGAAAGCTCCTATGCCTGCTAGCATACATGAGTAAGTTATCATATTTTTTTATTGAAAAACTGAAGTGATTTAGTAATTTTATGTTGTTTGGAATAATAAGTTATTTATATTTGTTTTTTAATTTTATGAGTTAAAATTATTGTATTTTTTAATTTAATTCATTTTTTTTGGTTGTGGATGTCAGAATAATTTTTACAAACTTTGTAAATTAAATTCTTCCTTCCTAAAAATATTATATATTCAAAGTCGTAATTAAAGCAATTTGTATTGATAATTATTGCCTTTTGTTAATACTATGCATGGTTATGATGTTTATGTAGTTTTTATTGCAAATTATGGACTTTCTTACTACATATGATATGGCTTATTTCTACTTTTTTATCTATAAATAATATAGATTAAATGTGTCTTATAGTAGAGGTCAAAATACAAGGTGTGAACAGAGCTTCCTCTCAACCCCACTAATATTTCCTTAATAAAGTGTGTTCCCTCTACCTTACTACTACTCCCTCCATCAAACACCCTAGCTCTGAGTTTCAAACTCAGTTCACTTATTTATTTAGGCCATGTAATACCCACCACGCATAATTTTTGTTGTAAAAGTAATTTTATTTTTCAGGTTTTGTTTCTGTTTTGCTATTTTTTATTTTGTTACTATTCTTTTTTTCTCATAGTTTGCAAGATTCAAATCAAAATAAAAAATCTCCAAAAAGCCAGGTTGTGTGAAAACAAAGCCTAAGTCAGAGAATTAGTGCTGGATGCAGGCTGTCATCCTTAGGAACTGAAGGGTCATCTTTTCATTTGGTGCATAAGAAATTTAGTGGTAGACGGGTGAGAAGAGCTTGGGATTGACTTCTTAAAAAAAAAAAAAAAAAAAAAATCGTCAAAATATTCTGGGTTTTTATGAGGTAGGTTGGGTTCCCTCTTTTTCTAAAGTTGTTGAGAAATTTAAAGAATCTGGTGAATTTTCTGGATTTGTATCATCCATGGGGGGTATTTACAAATACCTTGGTTTTAGATACAAAAATTCGAATGATGGTCGAATATTTCTATTGGAAAGAAGCGATATCGGCTGCCAAAGTAAAAGTTTTGAGAAGGATGCACCTAATGTCTTGTACTCACCTAGGGACAAAGTCATGGGACATTATATAGAACATACGCAGTATATTGAATCTATGCTGTCGGGATACATTGTCCCATGTCCACACCTACAGTGTCATTTGCAACAGGGTAGTGCACTATTTCACAGAATTGCTTTATGTGCAATTAATTTGTGTATTAATAATTTATTACGTGAAAAAAATGTAAATATAAACTTTATAAAAACTTTTTGTTTCAAAGGTTCTACCTTGATTTAATTGGTTATCAAATTCTGGAGGTATATATATACATATATATATATATATATATATATAAATAAAACCCATTAAACTTCATACATCCTTTATTTACTTAATTCATTTATATTGACTTTTCGCACTTAGACGCCCATTTTCAAGTCATCTATCTACAAAAACTTCTATGCTATATGTTGCCTTTCTTTTCTTTTTATAAACTGAAATGGATTTATGAACATATTGATTATAGGTTAGTTGCTTGCTAGATCAAGATGGTATACCAAGCTAAAAAAACTCGTTAAAAAAGTATTACCTACTAAAGCTTTGTAATAAATTTATAATGATACAAAGTATGTGGTTGTGTACTAAGTTACTCTGGACACAACATATATTTTATTAATAAGAAGTGCCTATTATACAAATTCCTGTAAATTGATTTCTAATTGTTTAGCATTTTTAAAAATTAAAATGAATAAGAAATTGGAAAATTATTAAAAATAAACCATAGACTCTGCAGTTGTTATTTTTAAGATTAAATTTGTTTAAAAAAAATTTCATATTACTTTCTACAATTACAATAGATGAATCAATTTTTATGGAATATGTGAAAGTAAGGTTAACAATAATGAATAGAAAATGAAAAGTTCAGTTTTACACTTATAATGAGAGATTAACGCATTTTTGCTTAATTTAGACCTAAAATAGTTGTAAACTCCCTCTAAATAAAATGTTTGCTTTCATCACTGCGGGCAATCTTTTCTATACATTTTTATTAATAATCAAAATATGTCTTAATCAAAAAGAGAGACGTTAAAAAATATTTAAAAAATGGAAAAAAAAATAAGGATATTATAATTTTAAAATAATTGATTGAAATAATAAAAATACTTTTAAAACGATTGATAAACTGCTTTGTAAGATTTATCTTCGGGGTCCCGAGGGACGCCTCTGTCTCCCGATTCTATGAAGAGTTGAAGTGGCTGTACCCTTCCTACCTTCGTAAGTACTTCCTGGCATCCTTCCTCTATCAAGTCATCCAATCACGCCGTCGATCATACATCTTCGACCTCCTTCAATTCAAATCCTCTGTTCATTCCCGCCATACTCGTTCTCGGTCTTCAGATTTATATATAACGGCCCACCAATCCGCAAGTTTTGACCGATCTTTTCTTATCCGATCCTCATCCTTATGGAATTCCATTCCTTCTTCCATCCATTGCTCCAGTACTCTTTAAATCCTGTCTATTCAGTCACTTCATGTCCATGCAGTTCCAAAAGATTTGTAAATAGGTACTCCTCATTTTCAACTAAAATTTGCACCCATTTATGCATCAGAGCCTTATTTTTACTATTATTAAATATAAATTCATTCTCTTTCACTGTATCTTTTTTTTTTTTTTTTGTCTAGCTTTATTTTTTAATGTATTAATATTGCAAGTATATTTTTCCTTAAAGGTTTAAAAGTTATGTAATTATTATTTATTATAATTTCATTTTTTTTTTTTCTTATTTGTTTATTTATGCTATTATTTACTCAATATCATATTCTTTTTTGTTCTACTCTAAGGCTCTAAAGCTCTACTGATTTTACATGTAATATTATTCTAAAGGGATATGTCCCGGAATAAATAAAGAATTTTTTATTATTATTAAAATAATTGCATAGCACCATGGACATTGGTCGGGTGAACATGCTAATTTTTTTTTTAATTACTGTGGTTAAATTGTTTCTAATATTTAAAAAAAAAATGCATGGCATTGCTTTTTAACTATTTAGTACACCTTTCGAAAGCATAAAAATATTTTGGTCCACAGGGAAAGATTACCTCAAATGGCTTGGTCGTTAAAAAGTTATTTTATATTTTTTTTCAAGAATTTTACTCCTGTGCGGCTGGTGTATCTTTATTAATAGTGATTGAACGATGTGCATCAGGTGCGGAGGACCAATAACGCATGATTCACCTTTTTCACTGCCACAGTCGACTGTTAATCAGCAATAATGGCACTTTGGCTATTTGACATCCTAACTTGGAAAAGTCAAGATGATTTTTTCAACCTACTTTACTAGACACCCTGATAGTCAACCTTCCTCTACAGTAAGAGCATTCAATTGTTACATTCGAGTTCATTGGAATTATTACTCCTTTAATTATATATTATCTAAAATTATTAGTGGTTGACTTCCGCTCATTATGTTCGGCCAAGAAATAAACAAAACAGCAACGGATCCTTTCCAGTTGAGGTCGGGGTCTTACTGTAATTCCAATTATTACTGCTTTAAATAGATCACAGCTGACGTCTTCCGCTCGCTCAAGAGATAAACAAACCCCTAAAGTTCCTTTTCAGTTGAGGTCGGGTTCTTACCGTAATTTAAATTATCACTCCTTTACAGATCACCGGAAGTCGACAACACTAACAATTTTAAATAATATATAATTAAGGCAGTAAAAATTTTAATAATTGCAATGAATACGAATGTTACAATTGAATGCAAAGCAGAAAGTTAGCACAAGTGGTGCTAGAGTATGCTAGTCCGGCGAACCTCGGGTAAGATCGGGAGTAAACTTTTACCCTCTTGTAAAATTGTACCCTAATTTTCAAATATATTATATATCAATTCATATTCAAAATATTAATGCATAGATTTGTCTCGAATATTCTAGAACGTGAACCCAAGGGAGTCTCTAATAAGTATTAACGTGCTCCTCTTGTAAAGTTGTACCAAAACTATATTAGCAGCAACTATTGCAATTTTTTTAAACAAACTTTCTGTAGTGTGACTGTTGCAACGATAACCAATAAAATATTTGCCTGTATAATTCTTTAAATTCCTTATTAGAATTAAAACTATTACACTGCGTTGATTTTTCTGCAGCAAAAAAAATAGGCTCTAAAGAAAAAGATACAAGGTTTTGGAAAATAATATATAGAATAGTGACTATACTCACAACATCCTCATGAGGATAAGATGGTCCTCCTCTGTCATTGGCATATATTAATTTATAGTTCAAACTACTGGTATAGTCACTTCTTTTACAAGCACTGAAATAACACAGCCTCCAACTTCTTTTTCACTTATTTGTACACAGCACTCCACTTTGGTGTTATTACAGTTTTTTATTAACATGATGTTAATTAATTTCTCACACTTTTTAACCATCCACTCACTACTATACACACATTTCTCTATTTTAATCAAAAGCTCATCAAATGTTCAGAAGGAAATAATTTCATTACGAGAATGAAATGATTCCATACTCCGTGTTAGTGATTTCTTAAAGTTTTCATTGTCCAACCTCTCTGTGAGCTGCAGGGCTTTCTCTGGAAACTGAAGTCACTGTTGTAGATGAGAGATAAGATGGGCATCCTGGCAGGTTGACAGGCACAGCAGCTAAAAGAATGTGTAAAAAATGTTTTAATATATGAAGGTCTAAGGTATCTAACTTTTAGATAACACGAACTGATTAATTATGCCTAAAAAAATGCTTACTTGGTACAAGTCTTGGGTATCTTAAAGAGCATGTTAATAGTTTTCCATTTTTCTCATCGTACATGCTTGTAACTCTTTCAACATCTGCTTTTCTGAAATGAAGTTCACACACCTAAAACAGAGAGGTCACGCTTAGTTGAAATCAATAAATGAATGTTCACGCAAAGTAAGTGAAATGTTCACGCAAAGATCAAATACTTACTCGAGAATGTTTGGTTACAACAAAATCCTCGCGGCTGATAGCTTTTAACCACTTCTTTTGCAGGTTATCTTTGGGAAATGAAAATACACTGATTCTTCCAATCTCATTATTATAATTGCTTTTGCAATTCGGAACACAACACTTGTAAGGCATTTTAATAAGATAAATTATGAATATTATCTTTAAATAACATTAAAATATCTAAATAAATATCGTGCTGAAAAAACAGAATGTATCACAGACTAGACAAAGGCCCTCTGTGAGTGACGTCACAGGTCCGTTTTGGATCAGTCGGCAGGCTTTGTTCTATAGGTGGCGCTGGTCTAATTGCTTTAATAAACAGACTTCAGTGCATAGTAGATGTCAGGGCTGCTTCCTGTCACCATCAATACTAACTCTCCCCAGAACCAAGTTTCTTATGTTTCTTATCAGCTTTATAACATATCACCTGTTCTTTGCAATGGCCCAATGCCTTACATGTTAATTGTCTATCACTAGAGATGATAAGTCATCACTCGCTTGTTTTTCATACAAACTAATGTGTCACATTAAATACTATTTCATTTATTTTTAAGACTGACATTCCTCAGCTAGAAAAGAAGGAAGCATAGGCTCTGCCCATCATGCGAAAACTTTGTTAGGTCAGTGACCGAGTTGAAAAAGCAGGACAAAAACACTGCTGTAGTGGTTTAAAGCGGTAAGTTGACTGATGATAGCAAGGAAATTAAAATATTTATGGGGAAACAGTTAGACCGATCATTTGATGAGCAAGAAACTAAGGGAGGAAGATTTTAATTTTAAAAAAATACTAAACTAAACCAGTAATTTGAGGACTACAACAATATGCATATACATGAAAACTACGACGTAGACCCATATACAGTATGTCTTTCTCTCTGTTTTTGACAAAATTGTTGTTTTTTGACCATGCTTTTCAACCTTTCCAATTACCCAAATTATTATGTTGTGGTACTCATTATATGCAAAATTTGATGCTCTTTAATTTAATGCACCATAACCTTTTCGATAGAATGCATAATTTAGGAATTACAGGTAAATTACCAAAAAAAAGTCCTAAAATGTTGACTTTTTTTCGCCACCATTTTAAATTTTGAAACCCGCCCCTCCTAATGTTGGCAGATTAAGTTTGTTAGCATCTGGGGTGTAAAAAGTGCAAAAGTTTGTGAATGGAATGATTGTGCTCTGTTCAATAAATAACAGTAATATCTGATGAAATCTTGATCATTCTCTCCTAAAGAAGTTGAATTGTGAGAAGATGGTCATTGTATGGTTTGTCCTGAAATTGGTTTCTTGATAGAATTTTGTAAATTATTTTTTGTTTGTCAATTAGTTATTTAATTATGCCAATTGAATGTTTTTTGTTTATTTTCTATTCTTTTGTTGCATATCCTCTCATGAAGTTCACATTGCAGGACATTAATCAAAATTTTATATTATATCATATTAAACTGCTTCTCTGTTATTTAAATGACAATATTTATTTTAACTTTTATGTTTTCAATTAATTATTATGAGATATAAAACCAGAACTATATTTTTATGTTTGCAGGCTCAAGAATCATCCGTTATACGTTCTACCTAGACATTTACTTAAATATGAAGCTATTTATCCCCGAAATGCTGTTCCTTTAGGCTTTGTCAAAGGAGAGCCAGTGTTTTCAAGATATTGTGTCCAATCACTTTTTTCAAGGGAGAAATGGTTTCGACAAGGAAAATCTATTAAATTAGACGAAATACCTTACAAGCTTGTTAATTCCCGTTCCAAAAGTGGGAAGGTAAGTGTTTTAATTATTGTAAATATTTTAAAATTAAATGTATAATATAATTATTAATATTCTTAACGGTGTGTAATGATATTTTTAGATTGAGCCAAAAATTGATTTAATTGTTCTTTAAGAGTTGGTTATGGGGAAGGATGAAAAATTGGTTTATTTCAAGATTAGAATTACATTATAAGCCAAAATAATAAATCTTTGCGGTACGCAATGATTTCTTTAGGTTTAGTAAAAAATAAATATAATTGTTCTTTACAGTTAGTAAAAGGGAAGGATAAAAAAATTATTTAATTCAAGAATAGAATTACTGGTCATACTTGTTCTATAAGTTTCACTCATATAAAATTCAGGTCCAAAACCAAAAAAAATTAATGGTTATGCAAAGCATTAAAAGTCTAATACATAAATTTATTCATTACAAGGAAATAATATTGGAAAGGTTATATAGAAAAAAAAAAAAATTCTATAACAACAACTGTTTCGAATTCCGAAAAATTAAAGATGAACCTGGCGTCATCTCACGGTAGTAGAGACAGCTAGGCCATAGCAATGCTCTCTGCAGGAAGTAAAGGGAAATAGGAGGGCTTTAATGTCCAAGATTCAAGTCTGATAAAGCCCAGACAGCTGGCATTTTTCTTGAGAGCTATTAAAAACTCAATGACCGAGTAAATCGAGAAGCTGTTTCCCTGGCATAGGGGAGAAGATAAATGAGAGAGAGACATATGAGGAGGGGCCTGCAGGCAATAATGAGAGTATAAGTTAATTCAAGAAGCGGAGTAAGTCACCTTCCTTTTTTTTTGCATGTTCTGCTACAATTCACCCACCTACCTTCAATATAATCTTCCGGCAGTTCATCATCATCAATAGATCCTGCTATCAAAATTTAACTAACCCTGATAATTATTATTGTTCAAATTTTGGCTTCCCCATTCCGCATGTAATTCAGAAAGATATTAATTCACAGTAATTAAATAGTAAATTTTGCATTAAATAGTATTTTTTTTCATACAGTCTACAGTGAGGACATTCATATGAAGATGGGATTAGATATATGTGCTATACTGCTTATCAAAAAAGGAAAGCCTTAAGATGCAAATAATAAGGAGCTATCTAATGATGCAGCTATTAAGAATCGGAATGAAAATGATTCGTACAAATATTTTGGCATTCATCAGCTTTTGGAATTTAAGAAAGACATAAAAAAGCAATTTGAGGATAAATTAAAAAAAAAAGTATCAAGATTATCCTCAGAAAATATCTTTCAGGAAAGAAAATTGTAAAAGCTTTAAATACATGGGCAATACCAGCGTGATCTTATTGCTTTGTCATTTTATAATGGACCAATACTGATCTAGATGCAATAGATGTTTATCTAAGAAGGCAGATGGTGAATGGGAGAAATCATCTGTGGTTAGAATGTATCTTCCATGTAAAAAGGAAGGACGAGGCCTCTCAAGCCTTTTAAAGTCATGCCTCGTTGAAGAATAACTATTTCGGAACTATTTTAGAGCCACTGAGACATCAAAAGTAATCTCAACAATCCCGAAATTGGTCATCAACTACACTGCACTAAATCTTTATAAGTGTACATTTTCTCCCATCTGTAAATAGAATATTTTTAAATGTTATTTTACAAATTATTTTATTATTAAAAATAAATAAAAATAAACAATACTTTTAGCATAAAATGTTGGGTTGGCAAAAATGTCTATTCAGTTTTTCTTTAGGAAATGAAATCATTTGTTGTTTAATTGTCTGTTTGTCTTGAAACCTTTTTCTATTTATATTATGCCGAGGCTGAAATAGTAATTGTTTAGTGCCGATCCTGTTGATTAAGGGTGTGGAAAATTGTCCTACCCTATACTGCAAGATTACACGGGCCTACAAGAGAAAACAAATTTTTTTGTGCCCTAGGTTTTGGAACTGATTTTAGCTATATTTAGGGCGCTGAATCTAAATATGAAATCAGTTTTTTCCTATCAGCTCTACTTTTTGAGATAAGTGTGGAAAAGGAAGTAAAACTGGATGCCGAAGGTGACAATGATTATGAGATGTCAACAATTCCTCAACATTTCAACCAGGATGACTTAAATGTTGTCAGAGATCTTAACCTGTCAACGACAAAAATTTACTGGAACAAGGAACCAAAATTACTTTTTACTGTACAAGAGAAAACGATCTGCAACCATAACCATTCTTCTCTCAAGAAGAAAATCTTGTATTTTGTCACGATATTAGAGGTATCCAGGAAAAAATGAGTCTTCCTGAAAATTTTCCAGATGATTAGTGCATATTTATTGATAACTCAAAGCGAAGCTTGAAATGTGTTCTTCTACACAATGGGAACAAATATGGTTTAATACCAATTGCTCGCTCAATGACAATGAAAGAAACATTGCACCATAGCTTTGGTCTTGGAGAATATAAGATATCTTGAACATCGGTTGGTGATTTTCGTGGACTTAAAAATGGTAAACTTTCTCCTCGGACAGCAAAGTGGCCCCACCAAATATCCTTGTTTCTTGTGCCTCTGGGATAGCAGAGACAAAACACACCGCTGGGTTAGATAAGAGTGGCCTAAGAGAGAAGACATGGTCGTTGAAGAAAATAACGTTATTTACGAACCCTTAGTTGAATGTGAGAAAATCATCTTTGCTCCACTGCATATCAAGCTGGGCCTTATGAAGCAGTTTGTAAAGGCTCTTGATAAAAACGGGTCATGCTTTGCATGTTTAGGGGAAAAAATGTCTCACTTGAGTAAGTAAATAATTAAAGCAGGAATATTTAATGGCCCAGAAATAAGAAAATTCATTAAGGACCAAGGTTTGGTAAATTCCATGAATGAGGCTGAGCGAAAATCCCGGACTTCATTTGTTGCAGTTGTCGGAAATTTTCTGGGCCAAAAAAAGCAGAAAACCATGTTGAACTGGTAAACGATATGCTCCTTGTTTCTTACGGGTGCAATCTGAGTATTAAGGTGCACTATTTACATAGCCAACTGGACCGTTTTCCTGAAAATTCAGGAGACAGTAGTGAGGAAGAAGGTGAAAGATTTCATCAAAGTATTAAAATCATGGAGGACCGCTATCAAGGATACTCACATGATGGCAGATTATTGCTGGAGTTTAGAAAGGGACTGTTCCAAGATATATTCAAGAAGGCCAGGAAAAAGAAGCTTCCGAAGTGTTGAGTGGCTAGTTGGTTCCATTGATGATTTGGGATTGATAAATTTGCCACTTCTAGATGGTTTGGTACTATCTTTGTATATATAATAATATTAGTATATACTAATGATATTTGTATAAGATAATGATATTTGTATAATATGATAATTTTTGTCGATATGTTGAAACGTCGACAGCAATTCTATGGTCATATCAAGAGAATGCCAGACACCCGATTGACAAAACAGATCTTGGAATACACTGAAAGTATAAAGAATATGAGGTGGATAGCCGAAGTCAGAGAGGACTTGAAAGACGCTGGCATAACAGACTCAGACATTCAAGATAGGCAGATATTCAGACGAAAAGTACATAAATGAAAAGTGAGCCGAGAGGCCAAGAAATTGAAGACTGGAACAACTTGGTCTGAAGAAAGGAAGAAAGCACACAGTGAGAAGATGAAAGAAGTGTTGCGCCTTAGGAAATCTCACATCAAGTAGACGCTTCGCGTGATCCATTAGTGGCCTATATGAATGAATAGAATAGAATAATTTTTGTGTAATTTAATAATAAAAATTTCATGTTTAATTTTTAGTTTTGATTCATGGATTTACCCTAATACAACGTAAAACATACATTTCACTAAAACGTTATATCTTAGAAATTTGACCTCCTAGGCAAAGACTAATGCTATATTTGAATTCAGAGCACGAAATTCATTTGAAATCAGTTCCAAATACCCCGGCACCAAAAGTACTGTTAGCCTGTGTTGTAGATCGAGAATCATGTTGCCTAGTGGCCTTTAATTATGCTGTGGGGGTCTTTAATGTGTTGAACATTAAGCCTGCAAACAAAACCAAACTTTTGTGCAACTGATTTTCAATGCTTCTATGAGATATGATTCCTTCAGCATTGCAATATTTCACACTGACTGGTAGCAAATTTAGATTGATGATGGCCTTCATATTGATATATAGAGGGAGTTTATTGATTATTGATCCCAAAATTTCATATTCCAAATTTCACCAATTAATTTTGACACATAGCTTCTGTTGTCCTCTCTCTAAATGCCTTCAATTTTTGTTATTAGCTTACACAGCTACCCTCCCTCTCCCCCTAAATAGTAGAGGACAATATTGAGATAATTCATGGCCTTCTCTCAATTTTTCACTTATCAATAATAATAACTAATGTATTTTCAAAATATATTATGCACAGATAAATATACAGACAATATACATTATAGAAAAAATATACAGACAATTTACAGGATTGAGCTACCAAAGAAATAAGTATTTGAATTAATTTTAACAGAAAAAGCAGTTATTTTTCAACCCAGAAAAATAATCTTCATTTAAATGATCTAACATGATTCTCAATCCCATAACTTAATCTAATTTTACGTTGTGCTGATGTACTGAAAATCAAAAGTGATTTTGAATGGTTTTTATCCTTTGCCCCACCAAAACTTGCCTATTAATAATTTTTTTTTTTAGTTCAAGGATAGCGGCAGTAAACCTATGGAGCTGTTTGGATCGTGGCAAGTAGTGGATTATATACCTCCACCTGTCGTTAATGGCAAAGTGCCTGTTAATCAGTATGGGAACGTCGAATTATACAAATCTTCCATGCTTCCAGCTGGAGCAGTTCATATACAAGGTTTGTTTTAAGTTCATTATTATTTTTCATTTTGTATTTTAGATGATTATTAATTATTTTTCTAATACTTCTTATAAATTCTAATCAATGAAAATAACTTTATTCAAATTGTTAACTATTGGAAGCAAAATATTCTAATATGCTTATTTTAATCTTTACATAATTAAACAATTTTATGTTAGTCCAAAGAAAAGAAACTAATATCATTACATTTGGTTATAAAATTGTATATAAAGATGTTATACTTGAGTTGTGTGGAAAAAAAAAATTATAGCTGTATTAAAAATATACATTAAGTAAGTGAAATATTTGTTGTCTCAATATTATGACATGGAATTAAATTCTGAAAAAAATATTCATTGGTTGCACTCCAATGATAATGATATTTTCTTAATAATGATATTATAATGATAATAGTATAACACTGTATAACACATGATAAAAAGTATAAAACTGAACGTGATAATGATATTTTTTACATCAATTTTTAACAACCTATAATATAAAACTTTAATTTTAAAATCCTACTGTTTCCCGGGCCCCTTGGAATCCAGGGCCCTGGTACCATGTATCTGATAACCACTTCTCTCCCGCCCCATGTGGGTGCCCTAATATCATATGATACACAGGTTTTAAGGGGAAAAAGGATTGTAGTAAATCAATCAGAAGAAAGATGATACCCGATCTGAATATAAACAAATCTTCCCTCTTCATATTTATTGTTTTTCAGTTTGTTGCAATACTCTTTTCAATCAAGTTTTTCTTGAATTTGTTTTCATTCAATGAATAGTGGAGAACAAATGTGTATACATATTGACTTCTTTTTTTGAAAAAGGTATAAGCGCCATTTAGCAACGTATAGGAAACACATTATATGTTTTTTCCTCAAATAACAATATTTTTTTAAAATTTTATTATCTTGCGCAGTAGGAGTTTATCAAGGTGGCAAAACTATTATAATTACAATATATTTTTAAAACTTCTAGCTCTGGTCAAGGCCAGAATGATGACTGAGTCAGTATTTGGTGCTTATGTCATCAATAGTAGATTTTTAGACCATTTCCAATTTTTTTCGATTTATCATGAGCGGGAACCGATAGAAGTGGTGTTTATGTTCCATAATAAATGGAAAACTTCAAATTTTCAATTTTTTGGCATTTAAGTCTTTTTCAAAAAACGACAGCGATATGTAGCACACCCCTAATATCATTCAAAGTAGAAAAGATGAGGTTTCTTCAGATTCAAGAAAAACCCTGCATTCACTTGTGATTTTTAAAGACCCTATAGCAGATGCTGATACAGTTACTGATGCTGGCCATCGTTTTTTCTCCTCATTGTATAAATTGGCTGACTAGGAAGCCATGCCATTAAAGAAATTGAGCTATAAATGCTAGCTTAGGTCTGCATACAAGACATCAGCCTGTTTAGTTTCCCTACCTCCTCCCGAGGCTGCAGCTCAGAAACATTCTATCAATCACCCCTAAGAGTTTTATTATTTTTTATTTTATTGGGGTTTAACATCCATTCTTATCCTATTAAGGAATACAGGACGGTTACCCTACAGGCTACCAACCTATTCTAACCAGAGTGGGAAGGTCGAGATGCATTACGTGGGGCCGCCACAAAATAAATTTCAACCTGCCCAGACCGGATTCGAACCGGCGCCGTAGCAGTCTCGGGATTGCCTAGGCGACACCTTTACACTCTCGGCCACCATGGCCACTCTTAGAGTTTTATCAATCATCCTTATTAACCTAAGTGCTACAGTTGATTGCAAAAAAGTTATAGGACTTCAAAGTTGCGAGAAGTGTAAGTTGAAGTCCCCCTTACATTTACTTGCTTTGGTTTAAACAACAGAACTATTTCTAAAAATTATAGAGAACTCTAGAACTCTTATGGGAGCTATCAGAACTTAAAAAAAAGATACCATTATGGATTTAAAGATTTATTTATATTAACAGTATGGAACTGATGCAGTAAGCAGTGTTGTGTTGCTTGGGACTGCGATTATATTCAGAAAATTCATGAATATTAAAAAATAAATATTCTAATCTCACCCTTGACCTAGGTCCGGGTAGGTGCTATTTCCGGCGAATGCCAATAAGGAGTAAAATTCCTTGACAATAATATATAACCTTAGAACTGAAAAGGCTGTAAAAATGTGTCTTTGCTATTTGCTGATTTTGGGCAGAAACTATTTTATGCATTACAAAAAATAATAAGAACACGAGTTTTAGGTAATTTTCTCATCTTTATTTTAATATAGAATCACCTTTTGTGTAAAAAGTTTATTTTTACAAATTATAAGCCAAAAACAAAGAAACATGTGATTTTTAGTGTTTTTTCTTATGATTTCTCATATTTGCCGAAAAAAAATTTGTTGGACAACTTCAGATTCGTGTTCAACATCCCAAAAAACATTAAGTAAACCACTAAAAACAATTATACCTAAGCTTTCCCCTTCGAACTACCTTTTGACTGGACTATATTGAATATAATATAATTAATTTATAATATATTTTTAAAAAATTGGAGATTAATAACTGCCATTCAATAAAAAAATGTGAACAATTTTCCTTCTTTGTTGTAGTTTTTTTATCACATACACCCTTTTGGGATTTTGCCCCATCTTCAGGATTTAACTTATACCCTAACTTATCTACTACTAGGCCAACAATCATTCATATTACTATTCCATCATTGCCTGTAACTGTTGTGCTTTTTTAAAAACTATAATAGTAGGAGTAATCAGGAGTGTCTGATTTATATTTGCACATCCCTTTGACCCTAATTTAGAATCTTTTCAGTCAGCTAACCCATCTTTCTGTACCCTAAGGTCAGGATTAGTTATAAAACTCTTGTAGCAATTATTTAAACATTATTATTATTATTTTTTTTTAATTTTTGGAGTAAAATACGATTTAAGCACAAGTCATAGCTAAGCCCCATCATGCAAAAATTTCTCAAGACACCAGTTTTCTAAAGATGAATCAAGATAAATTCCTCTTAAAATACATTAATTTTTTTAAATAATTGTGGATAAGACGAAATCGTCGTCAAGAGAAAATATCCTATGTGCTATTTTGATGGTTTTTGTATTTTCCATTTATATTTTTTAGTGCCTAAATTAATTTGAAATATCTTCGGCCACAAATCTTTAGTTATTAAAAGTTCTTCCCTTAACTTTTCCAAATGAAATAAGTCTTGACACATGATTGATTAATGGCAAATGGACTTAAAAGAAAAGAGTATTCTTATTATTTAATTATTTCCTTTCCTTTTAGTGATTCTTGTGTACTGTTTTGTATTCGTTTTTTTTTTTTTTTTAAGTTTATTTTATGGTTAGTAGAGGTTGAATATTGGACTTTGTTTTTAATTTTATTCAGAGGCTTAAAACAAGAGGATAGTCTGAGCTCACTATTGCTTATAATTTTCATGCATGTCATATGGCAGGTATGCATAAAAATTCTGAAAACAAGGTGGAAAACTGATACTTGATCCCTGTTTTTTCTCTAGCCATGATATATAAGGATGATGTGCTAGTTGCAGATTCTCGTGTTAAAAGGCTTTAATTTAGAGGAATGTCCATCAATGCCTCAAAAAGTCAAACCAGATGTTCTGGAAGATATAATGAAAGTCTCTAAATAACCTCAAATGGTGCTGAACTCCTCCATCGAGTTGGCTCATACTACTATTTGGCCCCAATTATCAACAGGATTGATAGAATAGATCAGGAGATACTAAACAGAGTCCAGAGGGTCAATAAAGCATTAGGCCAATTATTCTTAACACTCATAAGCGAGTGAGGGAAAATTAGAATTTATCAATCAGTATATCTTTCAGTACTACTATATAGTTTGGAAAACTGGATCACTCTTGAAAAGTACGTAAATAAAATTACATCTGTGGAAATGAAGTACCTGTGACGAATAGTGGGCATAACTAGAATAATCAGTTGAAGTACGCACGATAGTATAGAAGGATCAATCTAATTAGAGATTGATAAATTATTTGCCACTTCTATAATTTTTTTTTTATTGAAAACTAGTTTCAAATGTTATACATTCATCTTCAGTTCTCAAAACACAAAAATTCAAAAAAAAGCAATTTAAAATACAGTTTGGTATTATTATACATATTAAATTAAATGCAATATAAATTAGTATTATAAAACATTTATGAATTATGGATTTAATTAAGACAAGAAATCAAATATATGTTGGTACTCACCAAGATTTAAGTAGATTATATCAAACAGAAAAGTTTGAAAAGAAAACAAACTTTTCTGTTTGAGTTGACATCCGCATAATGGTATAGAAGGATCAATCTAATTAGGGATTGATGAATTATTTGCCACTTCTATAAATTTGTTTTATTGAAAACTAGTTTCGAATGTTATGCATTCATCCTCAGTTCAAGGTTTGTAAATTTATAGAAGTGGCAAATAATTTATCAATCCCTAATGTTTTGTTGATATAATCTACTTAAACCTTGGTGAGTACCAATATGTATTTGATTTCTTGTCTTAATTAAATTCATAAATGTTTTATAATACTAATTTATATTACATTTAATTTAATATGTATAATAATACCAAACTGTATTTTGTATTGCTTATTTTTGAATTATCGTGTGTTTTTAGAACTGATACATATTAAATTAAATGTAATATAAATTAAAATTAGTATTATAAATAATTTACGAATTATGAATTTAATTAAGACATGAGATCAAATACATGTTGGTACTCACCAAGATTTAAGTTGATTATATCAAACAGAAAAGTTTGTATTGGTTTGTTCTCACACTGAGCTAGTAATGGAAAAAATGTGTGGGGTGTTTATAGGTAAACAGTTTAAGGGTCGTGGTTTTTTCAGTAATTCCGGTGAGTAATTGTTTTTTCTGTTATAGATGGGAATAAATTTAAGATTGGACTATTGGAGATATTTATTTGGTCATTTAAGCAAAAATCTGGATTGGATTAGAAGGATTTTATTATTTCAAGTGCTTCATATATATTTAATTTGAGACTGTTTTCAACGTGATGTATTAATTTAACCCCTGAGTCTTTGATGAATTTATGTTTTATTCTTCATTTAAAAGAATTGTAAAGTTGGAATTCTCTGTCTTATTATTATATGCACATATAATATTTCCTATAATCTCCTATAATTTAGTGATCCTCCAGTTTTCCTTCAGTGTATTTGGCTGCACAATCATTACAATTTAGTTCGTATGCTCCAATTTTTTGGAAAGGGTCTATTTTGTCTTTAGGAGAAGGGAAATTTCAGGATAGGGTTTTTATTTGAATTCTTTCGTTGAAGACGAATGTATAACATTTGAAACTAGTTTTCAATAAAAACAAAATTATTGAAGTGGCAAAAAATTAATCAATCTCTTATAACTAGAATAGACAGAGTGAGTAATGAAAATATTATTATGCATGCGAGCTGTACATACAATTATAGAGACTTTACAGCTCAAGTGGTTTGCCTGTGTGAGGAGTATAACAGATGATTGGAAAACCAGTTGGTTCTAGTAAGGTAAACTGAAAAGAAGGCAACCTCAAAGCAGGCCAAGACTCATATATGAGTACATCACAAGACTAGGGGCAGCCTTATACCATTGATGAGAGAAATTATGTCAGGCAGAAGAGACCAATGGGCTAAATGGTCTGAGGCATCACCAACTCTGTACCTAGCGGCACTATGAATATTTGAATACCCATACTTACAGGACTAATGATATTATTATATTATTAGAGTTTTTAGTGGCTTTGGATAAGGAGCAACAACTTTCTTTTTATAATTATCTTTTATTTTATTAACACTTATACATTTACTTAATTAGGGAATGATTCTGATTGATTAGATTAATTTAACTATTAAATCTTTATAACAAAATATATTATCTGAGGGAATTGATGATTGAAGAACATCTAGAGGTTCTAAGGATGATCCCATGTGGTCATCTCTGATTAGTCTATCTTCAGAACAAGAGTACATCCCTGCAGCAACTCTCAAGTCCATCTCCCTCTGTCTCATAAGTAAGTGTATAGTCCCTAAAGCATAGAGTGTCCTCGCTCTCCACTTGTCCCAAGCTTATATCCTCTTTTTCGGTTGCTCCCACCTCTTCCACTGGTAAGGGATAGATTATTTTTATCATTGGCTATAAAATTGTCGGGGTGGGATCTCCATCTTCAACATCATTATTATTGCCCAATATTCCTACTAAGGGAGGCGGTGGTATTCTTAGTAGATTCAGGCTAAAGCTCCTCCCTCTGTGGCTGCTGCTGTAGGCCTCTGTGGATGTTTCCAAAAATTTGTTTAAATTAATTGAACTCTTCTCAGATCCTTTACTAGTTTTTATGAACGCAGGTGTTGTACTTCTAGATGGCCGACTTCTCAAAATTGATCATTCTTCTTAGAGAAGCTAGACCCAGGTGTTGTTATTTTAACAAAAGCTGGCTAACTCTCTAGAGGTTCTCAAATTGAATTATCCTTCTATTTCTGAAGGATTCTTTAAAAGGAACTATTTATTAGATTTTTTATGACTAAAGGCCAGATATCGTGCTGTAAAAATTTTAAAAACATGCAATAAAAATTAGCTAAACGTGCAAAAATGTGCAATAAAAATAAAATACACTGACAAACGTGCAATTCAACCTTCTACTGTGTGAAGAGGTGACGTGTAATTAAAAAAATCAAATATTAAGTTAACATATTTATACAATTATTATAATATACATATGTGCTTAAAAAAACATATAGTGCTTACAAAAAATATGTATGTGCTAGATATGATAATTAAACAAAATTAATAAAATATGTATATAGTAAAACATAAATTTTCGTAATTTTCTACAAACTATATTAATTTATCAAATAGAAATTTCTAAAAAAATTTGAAAATTTACAATCATGTACATTTCCAGATTATGTTCCGTAAAGTTATATCGTCGGTCATCTAATCTAATATGTGTTTCAACTGTGAAATCATGCGCTCCACATTAACAGTTGTGATGGGACATCTTTTGTAGTTACTCAATTTTACTGGATCCAGCTCCACATCTATGTCTTCTCCGTTTAGTGTATTGCTGTAAATTTGTAGAATTTTGTAACCCATGTTTTTTTCTATAACTAATTTAAATTTATCAAAAATTGTTTTTCCCTTTTCATTTTCGATTTTTTCTAATTCATCTCCAACTTTCTCTATAATATTAGTCTGTGATGTCAACGTTAAGTTTTGCTCTTCAAGCTTTTTTATTTGCGAAGGTAGAACCGATAAATGGGATCTTATAAATGCTAGATCTGATGCAACAGATATTAAATTTAAAACAGTTTTTACTTTTGTTTACAGATACTGCGTCATCTTCAAGAGTAGAAACAAACTCTTTAAAATTATTAAAATTATCTGAATAAAATAGGGCTGCTTCAATCCATGTTCCCCATCTAGTTATCATAGGTTCTGAGGGAAGGGTGCAGTCCATACTATTTGTATAAGCTGTCACGCGGTGAGGAGCTTTTAAAAATATTTTATTCCCATTATTAACAAGTTTGTTGACATTTGGGAAAATTTTCCTCACTTTTTCAGCTACGCTGTTAAAACCATGCGCTACACAAGTTACATGCACCATATTTGAATAAAAAACTTTTAATGCTTCTCCAGCTTTTACCATATATGGAGCGACATCGCTAACAAATAAAAGAATTTTATCTTGGTGGGATGTTTGACAGAAAAAATTTGCTAAACTTTCGTTCACAAATCGAGAGACAGTCTTGTAGTTCGTTTTTGAAAGCTGCTTGCATGAAATAAGGTATGGTTTAGGTTCAATCTCTGGGTGTAGGATTGCAACAATTAAACTGCAAATGTAAAGTCCCCGTGGTTCTGGTGTTTCATATACCATGATGTAAATATAATTGTTTTCAATTAGTTTTCGTATTTCTTCAAGAGAATGTTCACAACAGTTTTTGAGGTATTTTTTCTTAGGGTGCTCTCGTCAGGAATGTTTTGTTTTGTGCATTTTTGCAAAAAAGACTAAGGGCTTGGACTGCAGTTTATTGAATGGAATATTGAAAGAAAATGAAATATTGTTATGAAATATTACCGATTTATGTTACGACCCTGGCGTAACATAAATCGGTAAAAAATATTCTAAATGTCTAATGACGAGCAGCTTTGTGTGAGTAACTGTTGAATTGGAGCCCACTTGGATTTTTGTGCTACAGTTAACTGTGTGTGCCCACCTATAAAAATAAAAAGATATTGGGAATAGTCAAATGCTATCGTGTGCTACTTATGAAAAGATAGAATGTACTTACTTGAGTTGCAATGAGCATCCACTTGAGATTTTCGATCGGAACCAATTGATTTATTGTAAGAAGAACAAAAAATTGTTTTCTCGTCTGATTTCAATTCTGGGTATGGTTTTATCCAAACTTTGATATTTGAAGATTGGCTGGCTGTCACTTTAGGCATTTTCACTATTGTACTTGTTTACCAAACTAAACTCAACTTTAGAATGAAATGAAAATAAAATAGTAGGTTGGAAGGTTAAGTCAAATCAAATTAGAACTTCTAAGAAAGTTAATACAAAGGAAACATTGTTCGACATTATACCATTTCCTTAACGAGTTCGAAGAAATATTTGGAAATCATGAGTCATTTTTTTCTTTCTTGGAAAATTAAGTAGGTAAATATTATTGTTGATGATTTCAAAATAAATCACAACTATTCTCTATACTAAAAATTAAAAAAAAATTCAATATTTTTAATTAAATTTTAAAAAGTGCGCTTTCATGCACTGAAAACCTAAAATGTGCAAATTTGTGCAATAACCTCCAAAATGTGCAATTTCGTGAAATATAAAATTTATATTATTTTAATCTCCTTTCCTTGATTCGGATAAGAATAAAATTCGTTGAATTCTGAGAAAGCAATAAAAAGTTGCAATTGCACGGGAATCCGGTCTTTAGTTATGTATAATAGACCTACATCATTGTCACTGTGAAGTGTCTCTTGTCAACTCGTCAATTACAGTTTCCGCCTAAGGGACTGTTTTTTCTAGTAGCTAAACTACCTAGCCGGGTCCACCTTCCTTCCAGATGCAGACTTATGTCTTTGCATGTCACATATCCAATATAATTTAACTAAATCATATTTAGTTGATACATAAGTTTAAGTGGTTCCTTCTGATATGTGGTGTTTGCTGATAATTATACTTTAAGCCCTTCCCTGCCTTAGAAAAGTTAATTTTTTTTTCTGATTACACAACTGTTTATTATTGTTTTCTTATCTAAAAATGTTTTCCAAAGAATTAAGTTTTGAAAGTATACAATTAATTTTTAGACTTTTGCCATGTTTTTGTTCATTTTAGACTAGTATGCGCCGGGAAGTAAAGTGATTGGCTTTTCAAACCAAATAAATATTCCATTAGTTATCCGGAATATAGATTATTATGAATCATGATGCAAAATTTCAATACTAGCAGGTTGATACAAGCTCTTGAGTGGCATTGAAGTTGACAAGTCATGTCGGTTGATAGCGGAACACTAAAAAGTGTACGATTACCTGACCAAATGCCAATGCTCACTGAGGTTTCTCTGCGATGATGTCACTAAATATAATCTTGCCAGTCTACAGAACTTGATAGATTAAATAAAATACTTTTTGCTGATTAATGTTACCGTTCCATAGTATATGTTTGATAAGACTTGGGATTTATTAACAGAAATAAAACAATTTTTTATCCTATAATTTTTTGTTGAACTTATAGTACGAGAGCCAGTGGCAGATTTAGGTCACCCATCGAACATACACTTGGATGTAATTTTAAAAAATAGGTAAGTTTCTCAACACAGAACTGCGTCTGGCTGTTATAGTGTAGTGAACATCCCAAAAATTTAAATTTAAAGTTGGTAAATTGTCTTCAAAGATTACCCAACGAACATATCTCTGGATTTCATATAATTTGGTTCCTTGTGTTCGGCTGAAATCAAATGTGGAAGTCTGGCTGATGGTAACTGTATCGAAGTGTGCGGTAGACGCTCTCCGACATCCTCAAAATTCACCCATCGACCATACACCTCCTGGAACTGGTCCTATTTTCTTCCAAATATATTTCTTATTTCAAAATTGTACATCTGTCAAAGTGTAGCGAAATCAGTCCTAGACATTACAATAGAGAATAAAACTTACTTTTCCACACAATGTTGAGGTACCTACTGCTACTAAAAAAATTAACAAGAACTGTTTTTAAATAAAAAGAAATTTTAATTCATCATTATAACTTTTAATAAATGTGTTAGTATTGTTAATAGTGATAGTATTATAATGTATCCCAAATATATTCTGATTCTCATATATTGCTATAATTTATATACATTACATTCATTACTATATTGCTGATTCCAGTCAGTAGAGGAGAGGGTTTCTACACTACAAAAGGTGAGGTAGAATTTTTTTTTTTTTTTTTTTTTTTTATAAAATACCTATTGTATACATGGGTGCAAACTTGTAAAAATAAAATTTAAAAAATGCTAACACGGGTGATCTAGAAAGAACTTTTTTTCGCAGCCAAACACCTCAAAACTTTTGAACATTTTTTGTCTTTTTGCCTATAATTCCTAAACGGTACATTATACTGTAAAAGTTATAGCATTAAATTATATGTCAAATGAGTACCACAACACATTAATTGAGTTAAGTGGTGTAGTCAAACTTTTAAATTCAATCATGCACACCTCACGAAATTGGCAATCTCCCAATCTTCGGTATTGACATATTAGCTCTAGAGATATCATTTTGAATTGCAAAATGTGGAGTAATTTTGATTTTCAGTTATGCTGTATATATTGACCCTTTCATGAAAAATCCATTTTTTCGACCTCCTTCCAGTGCGTTTTTCCATTCTCTTGAAAAACGGCCAAGAAAATGCATTTTTTTTGTCAGTAACTCACTTCCAGCCATTTAACGTGAATATGTACCTTTAACAATTTTAAAGAACGTTAAATTTCCTGCAAGTTTTGTACATTGGATTCAATTGTTACTGGGAATGAGACAATGGTTCTATACTATGACCTACTCAGCAAAAGGGAGTCCATGGAAAGAAGGCCAGGAAAAGCACCTCTGCTAAAGGCAAAAGTCACTCAGTCAACAAAAAAGGTAATGGCCACCATTTTTGGGGATTGCAGAGGAATACCGCTAATTGATTTTAAGGAAAGGAACACCACAGTGAATGCCGAGTATTATGCAGCCCTACTTCACCGCTTATGAGACACCATCAAAGAAAAAAGCGGGGGAAGTTAAGCAGAGATATACGGGGCCTTGCAAATCTGCCAAAATGTCCAACAAACGAAAGAAGTTAGATTTGGTTTCACTTGATAATTTTTGGTTGTTGATTGGATTTACTGTTTTGATTCGTACTTTTTTCTGCGTTATTAGCTCAATATTTGTCAACCAATTCTTAAAAATTAGCTAATTTTCGTAACTCAACCACTGATCTTTGAAGCTCACTAAATATTGTTGTTAAATAAAAAGGTTACTCCTGATAGCGATAGGAAAGTATAAAAAAAAAAAAATATAGAATGACAATCAATCTTTTTTATTGGATACAATGGAGAGCAAGTTATTTTCTCTCAAAGAGCAAAAAGTTATGGAATTAAAAAATAAAAGCGTTAATCCTCAGCTCATAATAAAATAATATTTCTCTTTACATCCGACAAAATTTTCAAATTTCCTGATGGCTCTCACACGAGATCTGCTAACAACTGAACCCCATCATATCTAAAATATGTTAAAAAGGAAATGTGAGTGCATATTGATGCGAAAAATTCATGTTTATAATTGAATGCTAAAGATAATCGCACCTAACTGGATAATGGATTGAATGGGTGGGTGCGTTACTGACACACATTTTAACAAACATTTGACAAACGATTCGTCAAATGGTTTGCTAGGTGTGTGGATGCCCCATTTGTACATTTGTACTTTCACATTTCAAACTTCACAAATATTGGACAAGTTGTTAGACAAATGATTTGCCACTGGTGTGGAGCTGGTATAAAAGAAAAATTCATCAGATAAAAGTTGGAGAGCACCAAATTCTCAATTACACCCCTCGAAATTGGCAACCTCCCGATCTCCGGAATTGGCATATTAGCTCAATAAGGATATCATTTTGGATTGCAAAAAGTGGGGTCATTTTGGTTTTCAGGTATATTGTTTGTTTTTTACTTTATATTCTTAAAAATTCTTAATGGCTACTGATATACAGGGCCTTGCAAATCTGCTAAAATGCCCAAAAAACAAAAAAATTTAGATTTGGTTCTACCTTAATAACTAGTTTTCAGTGAAAATTAGTGACAAATGTATAATAACTCCTTATTTATGTATGAACTATTTGTATATATCACACACTTAATGAATTAATGATGATATTACATTCAGAAATAATAATTTAAATAGCGGATGATATTTTCAGTTTCTAGTCCTCATTCTTTAAAATTGTTATTTCAACATGTCTTGACGTTTATGAGAGTAACATTTTATGTCAATCCTGTCGGAAATTTAGCCCTCTACAACAAATTTTATAATGCATTTTTCATTAAACTGCACTGAAAAATAGTTAGGGATTGATAAATTATTTGCCACTTCTATAATTTTGTTTTTATTGAAAACTAGTTTCGAATGTTATACAAACAGTTCTAAAAATACACAAAAATAAGCAATTCAAAATACAGTTTGGTATTATTATAGATATGTATAATAATACATGTTTAACATTCGAAACTAGTTTTCAATAAAAACAAAATTATAGAAGTGGCAAATAATTTATCAATCCCTAATTAGATTGATCTTTCTATACTATCATGCGTATGTCAACTGATCATTCTTCTTCAGTTCTAAAAACACACGACAATTCAAAATACAGTTTGGTATTATTATACATATTAAATTAAATGTAATATAAATTAGTATTATTAAACATTTATGAATTTAATTAAGACAAGAAATCAAATACATGTTGGTACTCACCAAGGTTTAAGTAGATTATTTCAAACAGAAAAGTTTGTTTTCTTTTCAAACTTTTCTGTTTGATATAATCTACTTAAACCTTGGTGATTACCAACATATATTTGATTTCTTGTCTTAATTAAATTCATAAATGAATTTTGAATTGCTTATTTCTGAATTTTTGTGTTTTTAGAACTGAAGATGAATGTATAACATTTGAAACTAGTTTTCAATAAAAACAAAATTATAGAAGTGGCAAATAATTTATCATTCTCTAATTAGATTGATCCTTCTACACCAGGGGTCGGCAACCTCCCGGTTGCTCCGAGGAGCCGCATGCGGCTCTTTTAGAAAATTTTGTGACTCTCTGAATATTAAATATTTCAGTAAAAAAACATTCCAAATTTTAGATAAGATTTTTTTAAGGCATTTGATTCCTCTACACATAATATTCAAAGTGCCACAGAATAAGATAAAACAGACACTTCTATATTTTTCCATGTTTTTTTTTTTCAATATAGATTTGGCTCTTTGTCACCAAAAGGTTGCCGACCCCTGTTCTACACCATCATGCGGACGTCAACTGAAAATAGTTATTAAGGTGTAACCAAATCTAACTTTTTTTGGTTTTTTGGACATTTTGGCAGATTTGCTAGACCCTGTATCGTAGTAGCTATTCAGAATTTAAAAAAATATAAAGTACATAGTAAGTCCATAAGTTTCCACCCTGAGGAAGAAGGAAAGATGAAAGAAAAAAACTGGTGTTATTATTTTTTAATATATTCTCCTCTAAGTTCTACACACTTAATAAAACACTTAGGGAACATTTCTATAACATGAAAAAAATAATTTTCTTCTTTGTTAGAAAAATGTTGTTCCACCGCTGCTTAGACCTCTTCGTCGGTGTTAAATTTCCCTTGAAGGTCAGATTTTAACTTTGAGAAAAGTTATAAGTTGCTAGGGTCAAGTCTGGGCTGTAGGGTAGATGGGAGGTTTCTTGGAACCAGCAGTCCTTCACAGCAGCTTCGGAAATCAATGCTGTTTGGGCATTGTCGCGAAGAAGCTGAACACCTGTGCACAACTTTTCTTTTTGATGGCGTCTCATAAGCGGTGAAGTAGGGCTGCATAATACTCGGCATTCACTGTAGTGTTCCTTTCCTTAAAATCAATTAGTAGTATTCCTCTGCAATCCCAAAAAATGGTGGCCATTACCTTTTTTGTTGACTACATGACTTTTGCCTTTAGCAGAGATGCTTCTCCTGGCCTTCTCCATTCCATGGACTCTTTTGCTGAGTTGGCCATAGTATAGAACCATTGTCTCATCCCCAGTTACAATTGAATCCAATGTACAAAACTTGCAGGAAATTTAATGTTCTTTAAAATTGTTAAAGGTATATATTCAAAGGTATACGTTGAATGCACTGGAAGTGAATTACTGACGAATAACACAAAAAAATACTTTTTCTTAGCAGTTTTTCAAGATGGCGGAAAAATACACTGGAAGGAGGAGGTCGAAAACATGGATTTTTCACGAAAGGGAAAATACATGCAACATAACTGAAAATTAAAATTACTCCATATTTTGCAATTCAAAATGATATCTCTATAGAGTTAATATGTCAATACCGAAGATCGGGAGATTGCCAATTTCTTGAGGTGTACATGACCGAATTTAAAAGTTTAATACTTAGTAGACGCAGAATTTGGTGCTCTGCAACTTTTACCTGATGAGTTTTTCTCTTACAGAACTCATTTCCAAGCTACAGACTCATATATTGTACTCTGTCTCAGTTTCAATCAGACAAAATCGCCATTTTTGACCACACCACTTAACTCAATTATTGTGTTGTGGGACTCATCGCTATGGTTTTGATGTGCGAAAGAAAACTGCTCGAGAACGGCCAACGCAAACATTGGCCAGTACTTTCACAAATACTCCGATCCACACCAATGGCAATCAATTTGGCACTGGTGTGGAGCCGGAGTTAGAGAACTCATTTCCGAGGTTCAGATTTAAATATTGTATTCTGTATCAGTTTTTGTTAAAAATGGATAAAATTGCCATTGAATGAACGTAGTTTTTGACCACACCACTTAACCCAATTATTGTGTTGTGGTACTTATTGGACGCTTAATTTAATGCTCTTTAACTTTTTATACTATAACTTTTTCAATATAATGCATCGTTTAGGAATAGGTGAAAAAACAAAAAAAAATTTACTTGTTTGCACCCATATATACAGCTTATAAAAATATAAACTTTTACCTCTCCTTTTGTATCGTAAAAACCTTCTACTGATTGGCCTTGTATGAGAATCAGCAATATATTAAGGATTCATTATAATACTTTCACTATTAACAATACTAACAAATCTTAACTACATATTTATGATTTCAATCTGATTTTGAATTTGGACATCTACAATAATTTATTATTATTTTTAATTTTAAAAAATGTATTTTTTCTTCTCTTCTTTCTCATTTAAAATCTTCTTTTATGTTTATTTTATACTTAATGATCTGTACTATGTTTTTAATGATTAATTTTAGTCCCAGGTTTATTGAAAATTGCTCAGAGATTGAACATTGATTGTGCACATGCTGTTATTGGCTGGCAACATCATAGCGGTATAAGTCATCCTGTGATAGATGGGGTTGTGGTAGCAAAAGAATACCAAGACGTTTTGCTTGATGCTTGGAATACAGTAAGTTATTTTATTCTTAATAGCCACTCTATTACTGATAAAATAAAAAAATTGATTATCTTTTTTTGTTATTTTGGAAGAATTTTCTTTTAAACATAAGTTTAATTATGAATATGAAGTCAATTTTCTTCCTATTTATATTATGTTTTATTAAAAATGATTATCACATTTTTACACTAACATCTTTATCAATGTTTCGGGGAATTTCCCCATCCTCAGGACTACCCATCGTTTTATTTTTCCACTCTTTTAGTCACATTATTTATAAAATTTTATTTTATATGATCTTATAATTATCACTATTTAAAAAAAAAACTTAATAAAAAGAGTGTACAAACTTCCTTTACTATCATTGTCACAACGCCAAGGCAAAATAGTGACTATTATGAGACAACATAAAATAAAATTTTATAGATAATGTGACTAAAAGAGTGGAAAAATGTGTCTGATGAAAAGTGTTTGGGGAAATTCCCTGAAACGATAAAGATGTTAGTGCAAACATGTGATAATCATTTTTAATAAAACATAATAGAAGGGGGATCGGGGTGGCCGAGCGGATTAAGGCGCTTGCAAAAGTGCACCTTCTCACAAATCCAAAGGTTGTGAGTTCGAATCCCGGTACCGGCATTACTTTAATTTAATTAAATTAATAATTCAAGCAATTTTCACCTCTTCCCCGGGTATGTGAGGCCCGTCAGCCTACTGGAGGCAACTCACATAGGCCGGACGTAGAAGTGATGACCATACCCCGTGTTCCTAAATTGAGAATCGTGGTGTGGTCTTCCAGGACGTAAAATGGCCGCCCGGAAGTTTGGTCCATGGACTGTCTGCTTTGGGGAAAGAAATATAGGTCTTCGTGCGCCTGCTGACTCCGAACAGCCATAATCCGTGGATCTTGACAGATTCGTCACTGTCCTTGAATCCGAGTGAGTCAGTGGGAAGGACACTGCCGAATTGGCCCCAAAGGGACCGGTTATGGAGCTATGGATAGCCTGCCGCTGCACCATGGAAACCATGGTTCTTAGCAACGTGAGGTTGGTTGACCCCCTCCAGGCTGTCTGTTCTTCTGCAAGCAATACATATCTGTACGAATACCACATCGCACGGCCAAAGATCTCCAGTCTATAGTGCCAACCGAAAAAAAAATAAAAATAAATAAATGGAAAGAAAATTGACTTCATACCCAGAATTAAATTTATTTGGAAATTAATTTAATTATTTTATTTCTTTTGGATAGTTTTGTAATTGTTATTTTTAAAAAATATATGTGCTAATGAGTGTTGTAAAAAGGTTAAGTGTTTTGACTGACTATTATTTAAACTACACTTTAAATATAGTCATGCACTAAAAAAAAAATCATTAATACGTTTCTAAGTCATTTAACTTACTACAATCTTAGTTGATTATGTTATATCCTCCCATATCCTACTTAAAAGCTATTTACAGGGTTTATTTTCATTGTTACACATTTGTTAAGCTCATCTTAGTGGTATTCTGTTTAGTTTAAATCAGGGGTACAAGATGCCTTCTGAGTGTTTCAATACCTCCAATAAGTTAGAGAATCTGAAGGAGACAGGTCATTTTTAGCAGTATTCTAGGTAGTCTGGGCAAAATTATAAATTGTAAAACATGAAAATGTACATCTGCCAACTGGCAGCCGCTATTCAAATTTTGTATTTCTTTACTCTCGAAAATGGCTTATTTTACATTCAATAAAACTTGTATAATTTAAAACTGTCTGTCAATTGCCAGGCGCCAGGTCTGCGTGACAGATGCTATTCAAAATCAGATTTTTGAAGTGCTGTTCCTCGGGAACCAGTAAATCTACAGATCTATGGTTGAACTCAAATTGTGGAAAATTTAGTTTATTTTAAAAAAATTAAAAAAGATGTTTTTGCTACCACACATACTTCTGAATTGACAAGCAAAACAATTAAAAAATTCGCTGTTTTGTACAAATATCTCTAAACGCACCTGGATATTATTTGTTATATAACTTCAAGTTTGGATTCAGCACCATCAAAGCATTTGGGACAATAATGAAATCGATTACTAGATTTTTAGCAACTACCATTTCCGAGAGTTAAAAAAATGAATTTTGAATAGTGTCAGCCTCTCAGACCCGTTGGCTGCCAGTTGGAAGACGTGCATTATTATGCTTTTAAATTTATATATTTTTTAATTAAACAAGTTTTAAGAGTGTAAAATAAATCATAAGTTTTACAAGTTTTTTTCAGTGCAAAATAGGTTTCGAGAGCCAAAAATGCAAATTTTGTAAATTGAGGTAATGGTTTAGTAACCTTCTATTCTTTGAATGAAAATAGTGGTCTGCAGGATAATATTAACCCTCTTTAGCTCCACTCGGACCCCATGCTTTGTTTTTTTGTATGCCATGCTCGCCAAAACAGAGATTCATTAAGAAATTGTATTATATTTTTCCTTTACTTTACATTTCTGTGATAAATGTCCGTTGTAAATTTGAGAAAATTTAGAGAATACTATTTATGCTGATTTTTTTTCTCCCTTAACCATGGTTTGTATACCTGGATCCCACTTGTTTTCTTTTGTAAAATTTTATATAAGATTTTATTTATTTATTTATTTTTTTCCTTACCGTGTTCACGGTGATTAAATCAAGATAAACAGCAAAAATCACCATCAAGGTGGGATGCATTAGTACCCCACCCTGTATTTAGTCTTATTTTTTTTTAGAATTGGGAGGATTAACGTTAAATTTAATTATTCACTGATTTTTTTTACTTACACTTATTGGTAGGTAAAATTAGCTTAGAGCTAATTGATTATGTTGAAGAGCATAATATAAACAATTCAAATGGTGCATATGGTTTTGATGTGAAATGGTTTCCCTTAATAATTAATTAGAGAAAAATGTCCGTTGGACAGCCATAGTGACTGATAAAGATTTAATGGGAGTAATGAACAAATCTATTCAAATTGTAGAAGGCTATTAAAATTGTAGCTTAAAGAGAAACTGAATGTAAATTGTTTTAAAAACTGAAGCCCATTTTAGCTTTTCAAATTTGTGCTAGTGATGAAGACCCCTTTATTTTTACTTTGATTTTATTTTAAAAGATTTTAAAATTTTAAACTTGGGCACTTAATTAAAAATTTGATTATTGAGTAGTTAGATGCTACACATACAATTTTTAACACGTTCTGCCACCTGAGAGTTTTGATATTTTTTTGTTGGGACCATTTTTTTTTTGTTTTTTTTTCCATGTATTTTGTTTTACTTTTAGATAATCATACAAATAATTTCATTCATTTTAACTTTATTTTTGCGGTACCTGAGACCGTATTGGTCAGCTAGAAAAGGATTTTTTTTTTCAATTCTTAAAAGTAAAACTTAAAACTAATTGGAAAACACAGATAAATTGTTTTAGCAGTATAACTAAGTGTTTTACATATTTTTACTTCTGGAATTCAGTTGACCATAAAATACCTAGGACCCATAAAATGACTGGATAGTCTGTTGCATTAGATAAAATAAAAGATTTCTGTTCCTAGAATTCTAGCCTCCTGATGTAATGTAATAACTAGAACCCGGTATTTCATGCAGTCAAAAAATTGTTAAACGTGCAATAAAAACGCCAAAACGTGCAAAAATGTGCAACGAAAAATAAAATTCTGCCATTTATGTTGTTTATGCTTAAAAAAACTACATATTTTGTTTTCTTTCATAAATTACTATTTTTTCTTAATAAATTAGGTAGGTTGTAACATTGTTTTGTGAAATATGAAAACCTCACGAGCTCTTATTAAGGTATTTTTTGCTACTTTTCGCACGATCATATGTGATTCACGCATTATGGCAATGCATTTTCTGCCGAAGTTTTCTTATTGCCTTCTGATAAATTTTTTACTAACGTATCGCATGGTCAAGTGAGACAATCCCAAATTTCTGCCGCTATATCGATAACTCAATCCTTGTCGAAAAAGTTGAACCATTCATCTTTGCCGGTAGAGCTCTTTGGATTCACGATCCATTTTGGTGGATTGTCTTTCGATTCTGATCGTTTTTCCCATGTTGGGTTTATATTGGAATAAGATATAATTAATTTGATGAAAACCACGAGCAGATAACTATCTAACTAGTTAATTTCACAACTGTTACAGCATGAATAATTTTTTTGCTCAACCAATTTCCAATATTCTTTTTTAATTAGATTGTATGGATTTTTAATTCCCTTCACTGTAAAAATTGATTGCCAACTATAACAATAACAAAGTGTAGCACTGTAAAACATAAAGTGAATGGATTTGTAAGGATTAACTTTACTGACTGCTTTCCACAAATCTAAAAAGTGCAAAACAAACTTCAATTTTCAGTTTCAGTTCCAGAATTTTCCTGAAAATTGAATTATATTTAATGTGTTATAAACAGTAACCTATTAGTTCGTGACCTAGTCTATATTTTCAAGCAAATATTGTTTTTAATTACGGCTAAATGTTTAATTTAATGCAGTAAAAACATAAAACATGCAATTTACCCAAATTGTTTAAAATGTGCAATTTCGTGCAAAATAAAATTTACATATGTTTATCCAGATGCCTTAATTCATGTAAATAACTTGTTCCCAATCGATTTCAAGCAACCGAAAAAAAAGTGCTATTGCACGAGAATCCGGGCTCTAGTAATAACATATTGTGATGTCTGTCTACAAAATCCGCATTATTGCTTGGGGTGTTTTGTCCAAAATTATGGTAGATAAATATGTTGAAATGTTGAATGTTGAAATTATAAAATATATGTGCGTATGCTTGATCCAATTTTTTTATCCTTCAGAACCCATATTTTTACAATTATAAAAAATGATTGTAATAGTAATGAAGTTTTAAAATGTTAAAATAAATTATAAATAATATATATTTTTGTTCCAAATTTCAAATGATTCTGAATTTTTTATATATGTATACTTATAACATTGTAAGACAATTATAGTAAAAGTTCTTAAAATAAATAACCAGGTAAATGAAAGCCAACATAGACGTAAATTAATTAACAAGAAATTATAGTATTACCTATATCCAAAAAAAAAAAAAAAATAGTAAAGCAATCCGAAACAAAAAAAAAATTCCATGAACAAAGAATATTATACATTGGGACCAAACAACATGGTACCTTGCTAGAGAAATAACAATAGAAACACGGTCCCCTGAGCTAGAGAGAGACGGTAAAAGTAGAAAAGATAGTGCACGGCCCCAGGACCTGTGCTGGTTCGCTTGGGGTTGAACTTGTTTAGTATTTCTGTTATGAAAATTATTATCATTCTGAATATATCAATTTTTTTAATTATTTTTACATTTATAGTTGATTATGCCTTTGTTTAGGATGTAGACTTCTCAGAAAACAGATATTCCATGAGGAGAAAAACAAGAGCAAAACTAAACTGGCTGAAGCTTTGTAAATCTGTGTTGATTAAAGAGCATCTCAAGAAAAAGTATAGATTTGGAGAGAAGGATGATGAACCGTTACCAAAATTACCAAAGAAACAAAATTAATTTAAGTTACTTGAGCTTAATTGTAAACAATGTACCTGATTGTGATAGATGTTTTATATTAATTATTACTTTATTTTAATGTTTATTCAAAGTTATTCTAGATTCATAGTTTTTAAATAAACATAATAACACCCATTGTTTCCAATTATATTTTAGTTGACAGAAAATTTAATGCCGGACATTAGTTTTGGTTTTATTAAACTACTTCTATGTAATGTTTTTATTTTATAAAATACTCGATTGATTATCATAATTTAATTATCTGGTTTCGGATACCTGAAAATTGGTTTTCTAAACTTGAAATAGCCTGTATGATAATCATCAATTGAAGATTCTGTAACAAAAATTCCAAAGAAACAACTTTCTTTGGAATTTTTGTTACAGAATCTTCAATTGATGATTATAATGCAGGCTATTTCAAGTTTAGAAAACCAATTTTCAGGTATCCAAAACCAGATAATTAAATTATGATAATCAATCGAGTATTTTATAAAATAAAAACATTACGTAGAAGTAGTTTATTAAAACCAAAACTAATGTCTGGCATTAAATTTTCTGTCAACTATATATATATAAGATTGTTTTTTGGTCTATCAATGCAAGAGTCCACAACCTTTGTCTATCTGTTAACACATTTTAAGATGTCGATCAGGCAGCAGGCCCCACTTTTTTTTTCAAGGTAGATTGGTAGCTTGATATAAAAATGATGGAATAATTTCAAAAATATAATTTAAAAATTCACAAAAAAAAGTCAAAAGAAAGAAAACAATATTGGCAACTTATCATATAGATCAGGGGTGTCCAACCCAAGGCATGTGGAACATATTTACCACCCTTCAATATGGGGGACTCTTGGTTGTAGCATGCGATACAAAAAGGTTGTTCACCCCTGATATAGATAAATACCTACTTTAAAAAAAAAAATGCTTATAATTAATTTAAAATAATTATATAACACTTTAATGAAAGCTCTTGGCCGATCAACAGCTGGCATATGTAAAACAGTGGCTTAAAATCATGGTGTGTGTTTCTTGTGAACTTAATGTTGGGGACTCCTGCTATACTTTTTTTATGTGACCCAGTCAGAGTTTATTCAACTGTCAAAACAGTATTTATTTATTTATTTTTTTTGGTTTGGTTCTAATCTGTTCATATCACTCATAGAAAAATGACTGACGTTTTATGAATAATAAGTATATGCATTATAGTTATTGTGTTTAATTGTGTATTTTCTATTTAAAAAAAAAAATACAGACTGTGAATTACGAGTTTTAATTTCTAATTTAACTACAGTTATCTATATATTTTAGAAAATAAATGTTGATTTACCAAAGATAGTCATTACTACTTACATTTTTTTTTGTATTTTTTAATGAAAAAATATACTGAAATTTATGTCAGTGTGTATTTGATTTTTTCTATTGTGGCCTGTTGGTATCCTTAAAGAATTAGTCTCTTGATTTTTAGACTATTATATTGATTTTGTGATTATCAGGAAATCACTGTTCACTGTTGATAACTGGAAAACTTCTTAGCATTAGAGATGATGGACCAGCCGCCATATTTTCCAGTTATGAGAATTTCAGAATGAAACTTTGTATGTCTCAGTTATGAAGTTTGAAGTTTCTTTAGATGGAACAGTTGATTTTGTATTCTTCTCCAGTTTTTTTCCAATACTCCTAATTCTGGAATTCCTATTGAGAAAGAGAATATTTTATATTTCTGATAGGGAATAAAATTCAGGCATTAGGGCATTTTTTTTTTTTACCAGATGCACAAATTACACTCTTCATGGGAACTCTCCAGAAGGAAGCATTGTATTAAAAAACGCAATAGTATTAATGTTTTACCTTATTAAATTATCTTAATTATGCTGCCACAGTGCTCTTGATACAATTTTAATTGAGATAATCAAGGAGAAGTTGGTGAGGGTGCAGAGTCAAGGGAAAATACTAACAAGTGTAAAACTTCTATTTAATGTGTGCCGATGTTTCGGCCTAAGTTTTAAATCTTCATCAGGGCTAAGAAAGTATAAAAGGAACATAGATAAAGTATGAAATACATAGGATAATATGAAGAAATTGAATAGTTTACATAGAATATATAAGTTATACAAGTCAAAAGAAAATAAAGCAAAAGAGCTCTTTTGCTATATGTTCTTTTGGCTTGTATAACTTCTATATTTTTTATGTATTCTGTTATATCCTTCATATCTCATGTTATGATGTTTCTTTCACTTACCTATGTATGAAATACGTATATAGTTAGTTAGGAAAAGTATTGCGATCCTGAAAAATTCAAATATGAGTTTTTGACGGAAATGCACATTTTAAGGTCGGTCCCCTTACTCCAAATTACCAATTCTCGCAAAATAGTTTGTGTTTGTGTATGTGGTAAATCTTATGGAAATAAGAGTAGTAATATAGATATATAAAATACTGTTGGAAAAGCTAAAGATTTTAGGACAAATATCATCTAACTTATTAAGTCGTATTAGGTAATGGAAAGTGACGAAAAAAGTCTTAACTTGAGTGATTGTTTCTGGTAATAATTTTTGTTTTTGTATTATTTAATGGAAACTAAATTTAAAATTAATTTTAAATAGGGAGATAAGTGAAAGTTGTATGATATGCGCATCAGATTTTTTCATTTATTTCTCATTATTTCAATTTTCATATCTCATCTCATACTACTACTATTTTTCTTTGTGAGATATTTATTTTTTTCTTATTCTCTGTATTTCATACTTATATATATTTATTCTCTGTCCCTGTTATATTTTCATGTTATCTTGTTTTTCTTAGCCCTGATGAAGGCCTATAACATAGACACACATCAAATAGAAGTTTGCTCTTGTTATTTGTTTTCTCTCTTGACCACACACCTAACTTCTTGATTGTATCTACAGTTAACGATACTCAAACATTGGGATGATTGAGTTTGAAACATCCATCAATGCATCTTTTTATGCAACAGACAAGAATGGAGCACTCAAATTTGGAAGTATGATGACTGTTTCTAGCAGGAAATTAAATTTAAACTGATTTTAATTAGGGATTGATCCTTCTATACCATCATGCGGATGTCAACTAAACTGATTTTGTTCTTCACACTTTTCCAATTTAGTACACCGGTTGTGAACGATCAGCAAAACTCTTTATTGTCATTTCTCATCTTCAGTGAAAAAAAGTAATCTTTTTTTTTCCTTGGAAAAGTGTAATTTCTTATAGCTTTGGTGTTTCGTGCACAAATGGTACATTGATCTAAAAATGGCTTTTAAATTAGCCTTAAAATTTTACTCTCCATCATAGTTTGTCATAAAATATACCCCTTCTCATTGGGAATTCCAGTGATAGGTGTGCTGGGGAACTGGATGAGGCTACAAAATTGACTGTACCACTAAAAGAAACTTTATATTCCATAACTATGATATAACAAGTTTTATTATGTTATTCTCAATAATGGAAAATAATGGGGATGGTCAATGTCTGCTAGGATATATTGTGTATGTATGTATTTACACACTTTTTATACTTTTTATCTTTTGTAATATTTAAAATTTTGTTTTATGTCTGAGGGTCCAGATCTTTCAGAGTTTCCGTGATGTTTCTGGATATTGAATAAAAGATAATTTTTTAAAATTATTTTTATTGCATACAACAATAATAATAAAGGCTTAGCGAACCCGAAGGTTCGATGCCGATACCACCAATCGCTGTCTACGAACCTCGATTCACCGATTACCGTCTTAATTCAAATCCGTAAGATCACAATTAACGAAATCCTCCCACCTACGTTTCGGTCAACCCTTCGGACGTTTACCAGTCGGCTCAGCGTTTATTAACTGTTTAGGAATTCGTTCGCTACTGAGCCCAACAACTTTACAAGCCCATTTCAACCGTCGCGATGATATCACTTTGATTATATTAACGGGGTGCTCCGCAATTCCGCGTTCTATAACCGCCTAAATTCTCCTGTGGACACATCCTTTTTCGGACCAAATATTTTACGTAATACCTTATTTTCGTAGGCCTTAAAGCGTCGTTCGTCTTTCAAGATTAGCGGCCATACTTCACACCCGTACAGAACAGTAGGAAGGATAATAGTTTTGTAAATTCTAAATTTTAAGTTTCTGGACAAAATGCGCGACTTAAGTAATGTTGATACTGAAAATAACAAGCATTTCCTGCCTTTATTTCTCCTTGAATTTCGTTTTTTTCTAGTAATCGTAGACCCCGAATACTTTTTATTTTTTTATTTTATTTATTTACAAAAATTTACAACTGTATAAGAATATACAACAAGTAAATGTGATAATAAGTACATAACACTTGATAATGACGTGAGAAGGAGCTACCCATTGGTAGCACTTCGATGACTTTTATGTTAGGAGGTCCCGCGGTCATTTTCTTTTTAGACACCTCGGAGGATTATCAGGAATTGTTTGGAATGAAAGGTTACGCACTAGTAGGTTAGTGTGGGCAAGGAGTTTATAATTAAAAAAAGTATATCTATTTCGGGCCAAGTCTGCAACAAAGGGAATATTTAGATTTTTATGGATAATTTTATTTGTAACATAATAAGGACAATTAAGGATTTTTCGAAGGATTTTGGATTGGATACGGGAAGAATTTGATGGCTTCGTGGAGCCCCAAAGCTCAATCCCTTATGTCCAAATAGGCCTGATAATGGCAATGTATATGAGCTTTTTATAGTAAATCTGGAGTTTAGAGCGTTTGCCAAGTAAGTGTTGTAGTAAACGTTATCTACGAGCAGTTTATTGTCGTTTCAATCTTGTATGAGGATTCCATGTAAGGCGCTTATCAAGATGGAGTCCTAGGTAGCGGATTTGTTCAACGGGGATAAGTGGAACAGTATTAAAGGATACAGTAGGACAGAAAGTAGTGGGTTTGCGACGAAGGGTAAAAGTGATCTGTTGAGAGTTATTGGGATTTATTTTAATTCTTCAGTTCTGACACTATTCTTCAATGGAAATTATGTGAGATGGCAGGGTTTGGGATGCAACAGTTGGGCCATTATTCACAGATAACACACATGTGTCATCTGCGTATTTAGTGAGGACAGTGCTAGGATGGTTTGGGATATCAGCTGTATAAACCGTGTAGAGAATAGGATCTAGGATACTACCTTGAGGGACCCCAGCGGACTGGGAAAAGAGGGAAGAGTAAGCACAGTTGTGGTTTATTTTGAAGGTTCTGCCAGTTAGGTAGGAATGGATCAAAAGGTAATATGTAGGGGAGAGGAATTGACGGAGTTTGTAAAGCAGTCCCGGGTGCCAGACTTGGTCAAAAGCTTGTTCAACGTGGAGAAAGACTCCCGTGCAGTACGCTCTGCGCTCCAATGTAGAGGATATTACATCCACTACACGATGACACTGCTGGATAGTAGAATGAGATGTTCGAAATCCAAACTGGTGGTCAGGAATCACGTGAAATGAATATATAATTGGGTAAATGCGTTTTAGCATGAGTTTTTCCAGGATTTTTCCCATGATAGGTAAAAGGTGAAAGGAGGATGAGTACCCAAATACTTAAATTTCAAAATGTGTTCAAACCTATTCCCTTCTATATCTATATCATCAAAATCGCCGCCGTTTCTGTTGTTAACCATATATTTCGTGTTATCCGTATTTATTTCGAGGCCAAACTCTTTACCGCCTTTCATCAACGTTGTTGTATTCAGTTTTATAGTTTCCGCTTAATACCAAACCATCCGCGAACCCAAGCACGGATATTTTACCACCCAGATCTAAACCCCTTTCGGTACACATCACCTTTCTAATGACATACTCTATTGCTAAATTAAATAGGACAGGTGAAAGGGAATCTCCTTGTTTTAAACCGGAGCCAACTTCAATTTTTTCCGAAAAATAATTACCGATTCTAACTTTATAGAATGTTTCGGTCATGCACATCCCTACTAGATTTACTAACTTCTTCGGTATTCCCTGCTCAATCAATTATACAGTCTCTGGCTATCAATGGAATCATAAATCTTTTTTAAATCGACAAAACGGTGATGAACTACACCATTGTATTCTAATTTTTTTCTAATATTTGCCGTAAGGAAAAAAATTGATCGATAGTTGACCAGTTTCGTCTAAAGACATTGGTGGTCTCCGATAATTTCCTCAGCGTATTCCGTGATTCGAATAGATAGGATCAACGAGAAAATGTTATAAAATACCGGAAGGAATGATATTCCGCGATAGTCATTGTAATCCGCCCTCGGTCTCTTTTTGTGAATTGGAATAAGTATAGATTCATTCCATTCTTCGGGCATTTTTTTATTGCCCCAGATCTACGTAACCAAAAGATGTATTTTACGCTCCTTCTTTCCCCGTCCTCCCTCCTCCAATAAAAGTCAATAGTTGTATTACGATATTGTAGGTAGTATATTTCGAAATAAATAACATCATTTCCAACATTAACATTGACTGAATTAAGGTCAATACAATTCAGATACCAGAAACAAATATTTTTCACTTAATCTTAAAATAAAATTTTCTCGCGAAATTTGCCGCCCGGAGCAAGTGTCCCCTTTGCCCCCCCCCTGTATCATGGTGACCACAGAATTTGGGATTCTCGTAGAGCAACACGAGATTATGCCATACATTTTTTTGATATTTTTGAATGTTTCTAATTTATTCTGCCTTCGAGGCGCCAACCGTTATTAATTTGCAATGCATATTTATGAGGGAGTATAGGAAGGATGATGTGTAGAATTATGTGATTGTGTTGTCTTATTCTGTGCCAGGAGGAATTGACAGGATATCTCAGTAATTAATAATCTAAAGACAATTGATACAGTTTGAACCAATTTAAAACTACTTTGACCTAGATCAGGATTCCATTTATATATGCCCAGCGACTTAACCACGGGATCATATGAAAAGTTTGAGTCTTCGTCAGGTTTGCAAAATAATAAAAAGATAGAAGAACACACTTATTTTATTTAAATTGATAAAAAAAATGTAATTACAATCGGCAATTATATAATTACATATGACAATTTCGATGTTCGATTTCTCCTAGCGAGCCAAGATTATTTTCCCTCCTACCAAATGAATGATAGTTTATCACAGTTACGAGTATTGGCACAAGTTTATTTTAAATTTGCAGTATTTTTTTTTTACTCAGTGTTTACTTTGGGAGAGGAAATTTCCTCTTCCCCTTCTGTTGATCCGCCACTGACCTGGTGCCTCTCTTTCATGGTTCCCAAGATAAAAAAACCCTTGTATGATACGGTTCTGAGGTAGTTCCAAGAGGGTACTCTCCTTCAACTGTATCCATGTAATGAAACTAGGAAATCTTCTCTAAATCTTTTGGAAAACAGTTACAACTGCAGCAAGATAGGGATTTTCGGAAAGTGTTTTCACAAACTTCAATTTACCTTGAATGGAAATTGCCTAAGTTATATCACTGTCACATATACTGGGTAAGAACGTAATATACTATTTAATGATTTGGTTATTAACAGCGTGCAATGCAGAGTACATACGTTCCTGGTTTCATGAAGAGTGTTTCCACTTACATTTACATACAATAGTTAAATCATTTAAAAAAAAGTTAATTATGTCTATAAGTATACTTCTATTGAAAAGTTTATCAAACATATGCCAGGGCCAGGATTCTTAGCAAGCAGAGGGAGCAGACAAATTCATGCTGATCTGGCTCTTAGGGCCAACAACTGTAGTTCAGATTTATCTCCACCATACGAGATTTTTATACTACAGCTGTATAATCACTAAACAATAATCCTCTCGTACAAGAGGTTATTTCTGTCTATAGTAGAGATTGGTGCTTTAAGAAACAGGTGTAAATTGATTAATTTAAGTTATTTCTTTTTCTCACCTAAGGGGAGCAAATCATATCTTTATCTTTATTTTTCAACCTCAAACCACGAAGGTATGAAGGTACAAAAAGTGCTGAAATTATATTGCACTTCTGAGCTCGTCTGTGAAAAAATTGACGCATGGTATGCAAAAGGTTGGCCACTCCTGAAGTAGAAGTTTTCGTCTTTACAGAAACCTATGTGAATGACCAAGAGGTCGGTAACACCTTTTTTTTTTTTTTGCATGAAATTCAACGGCGATTTGTTCTCTTGTTGATTGGCATGTATAAAAATCATATAGTTACAACGGTGATGTAGGGGTGTACCGTACTTAAGGAAGAGATCTTCTTCTTCTTCTTCTCCAGGCGCTACAGACCGAAATGGTCCTTGGCCTGCTTCAACATCTGCCACAGGGCTCTGTCCTACACCAAACGGATGCCCACCAGTCGCATGTCCTTTTCCACCTCCTCCTTCCATCGTGCTGTTGGTCGGCCCTTTGCTCTAGTGGCGAAGATCTTTCCTTTGTATTCCTTCTTCATCTGTCTCTCCTCAATCATTCGGTTGACATGACCATACCATTTCAGCGTACTTATTCGTATAAAATTAGACAGGGACAGATCGTTGTAAGAATCATATACTTCTTTATTCTTTCTGCTTCGCCACACTCCAACAAACATTCCTCGCAACACTCTCCTTTTGAACCGGTCAAGCCTGTCACATGTTATCTTATTCATTACCCAACATTCACCGCCGTAACTAACAACAGGTCTGATTAGGCTTTTGTACATCTGAATTTTATTTTTGTGAGATACTAGGTTACTTCTTATTATGTGCCAAAGAGCATAATATGTTATTTTTTCTTCGAGAATCCTTCTTTTAACCTCTCTGTTTCATTGGCTTCATTGGTCATTAGTGATCCCAGGTACGAAAATGCTGGCACTAATTCGATTTATTGCTCATGGGTGTTGCTGCCACATTCTTTCAATGATCATCAGCTTGGTTTTACTGACATTTATTTTGAGGCCAGCTCTTCCTGCCTCCCGTTTGAGGGTATCTTATGCCTATTCGATTACCTACCTACTTCTTCCCAAAATCACTACGTCATCTGCATAGGCCATTAATTGCAGTGATTTACTGATAATCATGCTGTTACCCTCTATCCTTACTTCCTTCACAACCTTATCAAGAACTAGGTAGAACAGTAAAGGGGCCAGAGCATTCTCAGTCCATTCCTTATTTCCAAGGGGCTTGACAACTCTCCGTTCACTCTTACTTGACAATTGGTGTGCCTCATTGTCATCTTTCTTAAAACTATTAGATTAGGAGGGATCTTTGCTTCTTCCATGGCTTCATAAACCATGGATCTGTAAGTCGTATCATATGCAGCTCTAATGCAGCTATCAATTTCTTTTTTCTTGATTTTAGCGTTAAAATTGCCTGCGATGATCTTAATGTCGTATCGGTGACATGAATCATGCACCCTCTCCAGCTTTGCGTAGAATTCTTCCTTTGTGCTGTCATCTTTACCTTCTGATGGCGCATGTACATTAATGATGCTTATATTAAATAGGGTTCCACGTAGTCTTATTTTACCGATACGATTGTCTATCGTCTGGAAATCTATTACCGCATTAGTGTATCTTGTTTTCACTAGAAATGCACAGCTAAACTCTTGCCGACCTTTCTTTTTCTTCTTCTTCCGTGGCGCTACGTACCGGTGTGGTCCCTGGCCTCCTCAATGTGCCTTCTCCAAGTGGCTTGATCTTGTGCGGCTGTTTTCCAGTTTCGTACATTCAGTAGGGTCAAAGCGTCCTTAGCAACAGCGTCCTCCCATCTGAGTCTTGGTCTGCCTCTACCTCTGGAGCAGTCCAGCCTCCCCTCCAATAACTTCTTGGGAATCTGGACATCCCTTATTCTGGCGACATTGTTTCCATCAAGATCTTATTTGTAGAGCAAACAACTGACCCTAGGTACTTAAACTGGTCTACGCTCTGGAAGCTGAACCTATTACTAAGGGTTCTTTTGCCGCATTTCTATCACTCTGGCCAACTCTGATGTACTTAGTATTTTCTTCATTTACAGTCAGGCTCATGTCTGCAGTGATATTTACTACCACTGTAGTATAACGTGTAGCCCTTCTTCTTAAGCATGCCCACTCCTAGAGCCATGGTACTTCCTGAAGAGCCACTATATCAAAATTCTGTTTAGTGCACTCTAGTCTCTGTTCATCAAAGGCCTCAGGCCTAAAGAGTGTCCTCACATTCCATGTAACTAATTTGTAAATTTGAGATGTGTCCATTTGACGTTTACCGGGTCGTTGCCGTTGATGCAATCATGAGTCCATAATCCGAGGCTATTCTGTTGAGCTTTCATAACAATTTGTTTTTTTTTTGTGGATGGGATTGTTAGCCTCTTTGCACAACTCTCCTCTTTTATCCGGGCTTGGGACCGGCTGTGATTCCCGCAAAGCGACTCTCACAGGCAGAGTTAAAGGAAGAGGTAAGGAAGATAAATTTGCTGGGACTCTCTCACAGCCATATCTCCACAATGTATAGTGATGCTTGTTCCGAAACACTAAATACGAATGTACATTTCATGTATATTATATATTTTATGAGTATTTCATGAAGTTTAATATCATATATGGTCAACAGTAGTGTAACATGGATAGTTTTTATGAAAATAGGACGTAAGGAACATTAAATCGCGTTTTTGTGGCTTCTTTTTGAGGGCGCACTAAGACCTTAACGGTTTATTGCAAAGAAAATATTATGAAAATAAAACAACAGTTTCCGAGATATAGGGAAAAAACAGCGACAAAATTTTGACGTTTTTTGCGAGAAAAAAACTAGGTTTCGGGGAAAATATCTATCAGCAAATATCTATCACATTCGAGTTCAGAGACCGAAAAAATTGGGATGTACCAAAATTTACGACTACAACAAAACTTTCCTCTATTTTTTATATATTGACTAGACTATTTAGGATTAACAATAAAGGGTTTGCGTATACAAGTTTTTTTTTTACCTCCAAGCAACAAGTCAGAAATATTAAAAAAAATATTCATGGACTAGGGAGAGGATGCCCCCCTCTGCCCTCGTGTATGGGCGCCAATGTGCATAACCTGCATTGACTATAGTATTTAAAAAATTGAGTGCTAGATTGGATGATGATATAATTAAAATTAAAGAAAAAAAAAACAGTTCAAAGTGGCTTAAGAACAGCGCTTGGCCTGACGATAGATGTACCAAAGCAAGAGTTTGGTATTTCTAATGATGGAAATACTGCTATAGGCCTTTTTCCCGAAACGTGGATGTTGTTTCCAAAATAATTGAGTTTGATCCTCAACTTATAAAAAGATTCTCCAAATACTGCAAGCTTTTTCGAGTGAAGTAGTTGGAGACCCACCTAAATTTGAACAATATTCTTATGAAAGGGCTGAATTGTTTGATTCACTCAGAAAGTGTTCAAGAACGGCAACGAAAACACTATATGTACTTCATTGGTTTCATCTGATCCACTTATTTCAAGAATTAGAACTGAATGCAATAAACTTTCATTTCGACTTGAAGCAGAAGCAAAAAAAAAATCCTAAAAGTATGAGGAGTAGAAGAGCATCTAGAGATAGATAAGTAGCTTTATACATTGATGTAGAGAAGTATTACAAGAATTGTAATTTATCGTTTTAACAGTATCTTATCACACATTAAGATGTATTAAATTGCAAAAAATAAGAAGAATTAATAAATACTAAATTAAAGGTTTACTTAAGTAATTTTAAGAAATTGTTCATGGGGTGCGTTCAACGAAGAAGAACACACTCATAAGTGAAACTTATTTTTTATTATTTAATATTTTATTATTTTTATATATTAATATTTACTTTATAATAAAAAATAAGTTCCACTTATAGCGTGTTTTTTTCTCCTTTGACCGCACCAACCTCCTCTCCCCCTCCCTTCCTTCCATCAACTTATTTTAAAAATTTCATGTACGGTCAACTATACCTACACCAAATTAACTTAATTAATAATTAAAACAAACAAAACATTAGCTGAATCGCGTTTCGGAGTAGAGTTTCCCTTTATTTTTAATTTTAATTCCATCTTTTCAGAAATTCTTGTTTATCATTTGAATATTATATTATATTTTATGGTTATCTATCTCCTGATACTTTTAGGATGTTTTTTGCTTCTGCTCCAAATGAAAATGAATTACACAGGCCAACAGTACTTTTGGTGCCGGGGTATTTGGAACTGATTTCAAATGAATTTCGTGCTCTGAATTCAAATATGGCATTAGTTTTTGCCTAGGAGGTGAAATTTCTAAGATATGACGTTTTAGTGAAATGTACGTTATACATTATATTAGGTTAAATCCATGAATCAAATCTAAAAATTAAACATGAAATCTTTTTTATTAAATTACACAAATATTATTATATTATAGAAATATAATTTTGTTATACAAATGTTATTATTATATACTAATATTATTATATATTCAAAGATAGTACCAAGTCATCGATGAAACCAGCTAGTCACTCAACACTTCGGAAGCTTCTTTTTCGTGACCTTCTTGAATATATCTTGGAATAGTCCCTTTCTAAACTCCAACAATAATCTGCCATCATGTGCGTATCCCATCTTCCTTGATAGCGGTCCTCCATAATTTTAATATCTTCATGAAATCTTTCACCTTGCTCCTCACTGCTGTTTCCTAAATTTTCAGGAAAACGGTTCAGGTGGCTGTGTAAATAGTGCACCTTAATACTCATGTTGCACCCAAGGGATTTGAAATTTTTAAACATATCGTTTACCAATTCAGCATGGTTTTCTGCGTTTCTTTGGCCCAGAAAATTTCCGACAACTGCAACAAATGAAGTCCAGACTTTTCGCTCAGCCTCATTCATGGAATTTAGGAAGGCTTTGTCCTTAATGAATATTCTTATTTCTGGGCCGTTAAATATTCCTCCTTTAATTTTTTTCTTACTCAAGTCAGGCATTTTTCCCCTCTAAATGAGGCATGATCCGTCCTCATCAAGAGTCTTTATAAACTGCTTCATAAGGCCCAGCTTGATATGCCAGTGGAGGAAAGATGATTTTCTCTCGTTCAACTAAGGGTTCGTTAATAACGTTATTTTCTCCAACGAACTTGTCTTGTCTCTTAGGCCACTCTTGTCTAATCCAGTGGTGTATTTTGTATCTGCTATCCCGGAGGCACAAGAAACAAAGATATTTGGTGGGGCCACTTTGCTGTCCGAGGAGAAAGTTTACCATTTTTAAGTCCACGAAAATCATCCATCGTTGTTCACGATATCTTATATTCTCTAAAACCAAAGCTATGGTGCAATATGTTTCTTTCATTGTCATTGAGTGAGCATACATATTTGTTCCCATTGTGTAGAAGAACACATTTCAAGCTTCGCTTTGAGTTATCAATAAATAGGCGCCAATCATCTGGAAAATTTTCAGGAAGACTCATTTTTTACCGTAGACCTCTAATATCGTGACGAAATACAAGATTTTCTTCTTGAGAGAAGAATGGTTGCAGATCCTTTTCTCTTGCACGGTAAAAAGTAATTTTGGTTCCTTTTTCCAGTAAATTTTTATCGCTCAAACAATCTCTGACGAGGTCATTTAACTCATCCTGTTGGAAATGTTGAGGAATTGTTGACATCCTCTCATAATCACTTTTACCTTCATTAGTATCAGAAGGATGATTATGGGGACAAAATTCGTCCTCAGAAAGCTCTGGAAGCTGGTGAAATGCTGGAATCGGTACTTCCTCTGAGTGAGGGACCGGGCGTCTTGCAGAGACTAAATCAGGATAAGTCTACTTGCTACAGTTGTTTCAATTGATTCCAGTAATATTTACTAAACACAAATAACAGTCATTTTATTTCAATACCTAATCAATACAATCAGGTTTTTTGGTTCTCACCAAACCATTGGTACGCCGAATTTCAAACTTTTTCTTTGTCCGCCAGTCCACTGGCGTAAATGTTCTGTACTAGCTTTACAAACCTGATGCAGTGGCCAGGAATTATCCTGATCACCGAACTTAACACCAAAGTATCCATAATAAACTCTCTTTACAAGGTCACTAACAGTCTTTCTGTTATCTTTTAATGTGTTTTCTCCGCGTATGTAGCAAAACACATCAGGATTATTTACATAACTTCTTCTACTTAAGCTCATTTTTTATCAACTTCAACTCGATGTATCATGCACGGCAAAAACTCACAAACTGACCTCAAATTTAGTTGAAGCGTAGAAATGAAGGATGAGATTCCCATCCTGGGGTATCCTTGTGACGAAGTGGGGATTCCCAGTCTGGTCTAGCAGGAAGCAAGTTGCTTGAATCAAGAAGGCGGTTTTACATCTGTTTTTCACACATCTCAAAAAATAGAGCTGATAGAAAAAAACTGATTTCATATTTAGATTCAGCGCCCCAAATTTAGCTAAAATCAGTTCCAAAATCCTAGGCACCAAACAATTTTTTTTCTTTTGCTACCTCACTGTTCCAAAGAGAGAGTCATGATGCATCTGTTGACAAAACAAAATCACTATTTCGAAATATGCGTAGAGGAAGACAGATTCTCGTTTCAAGGATGACTAAAGTTCCTGGAAGGCACTTAGTCGATCCATAGTCAACCCAAGCACATTTTCCATGGTCAATTCCGAGAAAGAGGTCGGGCTTAGGAAGCGTAATTGTTTATAAATCTCCCGTATTCATTAAAATATCCAAAAAAGCACGTAGTTGTTTAATTTCTCTCGGAAGAGAATGTTTTTCAATACCTTTCACCTCCCCGGGATTCAGGTTTCGCGCCCTCGTTAGTTATGAGGTGCTTTATAAAGATAAGTTCACTCTTCATGAAGTTTAAGCTTCTTGAGTTCAACACGCAACCCAGCCTTTTGCAACCTTTTGAATTTCTTTTCGAACAAATTGATGTATTTTAGACGTTGCCGCAAAGATAATGAAGTCTTTCAGATAGACCAAATATTCATCGACACATACGTCAGCCAAAACATAATCCATAAAGCTGCGGCAGCTGGTGCTTCCAAAACCCTTTTGGATGCTCGTTGTGTCTATCAGTACTGCTTAACGCATTCTTTTACGTATATTACTTTCTTAATCTGTCGAGCTTTTCATTTATACAGGAAGAGAGTAAGAATCCACTTTCGCGTTCATGCGCACAACTATTACAGCTTGTAGGTTTTATTTGTTAACATTTTACATCCTTAACTTGGACTAGTCACCTGAGTCCCTTTGTTTTGTGTGTTTTAGTATGTAGATAAGCTGTTTAATTATTTTGGTTATAGGTTTATCTTTTGCCGGAATAATGTAAAAAAAAACAAAAAAAAAAAACAGTACTTTTTATTAGTCTTTGATTTTTTTTTTATTAGTACATTCTCTGAGTTCAAATTTTAATCTGCTTAAATTTTAAGATACTGAACATCAGATTTGACTTTCTAAAACCTTTAAATCGATATATAACATATTATACCATTTATGCTCGTGCTAATTTTTGAAAAAATACCTAAAACGTTATCGATGAAAATCCATGAGATTATTTTTATGTTTTATTTTAAATATAAAGCATAAGGAGCAGTGTACCTCAGTGATTAAGGTATTCTTATCATCCGGACCAGGGTTCGGGTCCGACACATTTGGCCACATTTGCTGATGATACCGCTATCCTATCATCCCATTCAGATCCCGAAATGGCATCCTCAAACCTACAAAGACACCTCTCCCTGATCGAACATTGGTGCGACAATTGGCGCATAAAAGTCAACGAGTCGAAGTGCAAACATGTCACTTTCACCCTCCAACGTAGATCCTGCCCATCAGTCTATTTTAACTCCATTCCCCTTCCATCTTCTAATGCAGTCCGGTATCTTGGCTTCCTACTTGATGAAAGACTAAAATGGAACCCACATACCAGACTTAAAAAATAAGAACTTAATCGCCAATTTGGGCAATTATACCGACTACTTAACAACTGACAACAAACTATAAATCTACAAGACCATTCTGAAACCTATTTGGACCTACGGACTTTTAAACAGTGGGGACAGCTAAATTTTCGAATATCAAACGTATCCAATCTTTATAGTCTAAAGTCCTCCGAACAATAGTCAATGCCCCATATTATGTTAAAAACAAGACCTTACACCATGACCTTGATATCCCATATGTTCTTGACCTTATTCTGTCAGAGATAATTGATAAGATATCTGGTAAGGAGTTTTTGTCCCTAATTGTGTTACGTTGATACGAGTTGTTATTACCTCCCAACATGTTCATATATTCGTTTTGTGTGTTTTGCTTTCAGTTCAATGAATAAATTTTCTATTAACTAATGTGTCTTTTGATTGCGTAATCACCAATGGCTATTAAGGTTCAATGTAAGCGACTCAGCAAACATATTTAACATATTCCGTACAAATTCCCCATATTACATCAGAACCTTACTCATCATCCTAACCCCATAGCGCAATCCCTATCCAGCTCCAACAACCCCTATAACGCTCTTCGAAGGTTGAAACGGCAGTAGCCCCGAGACCTTTTGTAAACATGCTTTTGGAGTCCTGGCAATGGCCAGCTTCTCCACTCATGTCCTGAGCGTTTGTCGCTCTAGTGCCCTCACTCAGGCTCCACTGGCTTTCAATACCAGTGACGCGGCTGGGATCTCCTGGAGCCCTGATTTGCCATCTACATGTGGGGGCAAAGCTTGGTAAATTTTGTATATAGGTATGAATGTGTTTTCTAGTGATCTGTTTTATTTTTATACAACATAAATTTTCTTATCTTGGTTGTTATTCTGCCATTATTTAATCGTCTATCTATTTATTTCCATTGTAATGTACATAGTGTTTTCAATTATTGTAATTTCTTTTTATGTCATTATGTTTATTATGGTATGAATGGTTTCTTACAGCTCTAATACACATTGCACTTGAGTGTGGGAGATTGTATTATTTCTCAATTAAAAAAAAAAAAAAAATGCCAAATCCATTTTCTTCCATTATTTTTTCAACATTAAAGCCATTTATACCTGGATTAGAGGCCTGTTTTAATTTTATCATTACCGTTTATTTAATATTAATTATACATTGTATTAATAATAATCTAATAATGTGTTACTTTATTAATGAATAATCATAGTATAATATTATATAATTATATACTATTATATTACTTAATTATAGATAATATAAAATAAATTCATTATTAGTAGGAGAAAACAGTTCTAGTTCGTTTTTTTTTCATTTCATTTTTGTTTGTGACTGAGAGACTTAGGAAGTTCGACTCGAATTAATTTATGATTTCAATTGTGCCACCGAAAATTACTCTTGTTGCACTTCATAACGAAGAAATATGGATTAACACTCTATCCTCTTCTACTCGATATTGTAGACCTACTAAGTTTTAATTTCTAAAAGAAACCTCTCAATTAATAAGATCTGAAAAAGAGTGTGTTCAAAATGAAATAAATAACTTGCGACCAACAATCCTACAGCACGACAATAGTACCATCACACTGAGGCATGTTTTACAATGCTGGACGGAAAAGTAGCGAAGCATGTTACCAATACAACTGCATCAAGCAACTGCTTCCTTTGTGGTGCTCGTCCATCTGAGTCGAATGGTATATCCAAACTTAAAGTAAAGTTTCGCAAAGAAGAAGCAATTCACCTTTTTATTCATATTTCTAGGCTATAACCTAGAATTCCAGAGTTGGAGGACTACTAAAATACTCTCCCAATAAAAGAAACAGCAAAGAAACCTATACAAAAACGGTTCATCACTGATTTAGGGATAATGCAATTAGGGAAAAAAAAAGAATTAGGGATAAAAGTTGATTTCGTAAAGCAAGGACGCAGTTCCAGTAATACCGGAAACACATCGAGATTATTTTTCCGAAATCCTTTTTGGACAACCGAAATAACTCAATTCAGCGAAAACCTGATTTGCCGAATTGAATTAATATTGGAGGTGATTAATAGCAACTCAACAATTGAATCGTAGAAATTTAAATCATATGCGATAGAAACGGCGAAGTTGGAAATAGAAATGTACCCGTGGTTAGGCCTTCAATTGTCCACAAAATATTAATTCATGGAGCTGAGATTATAGAAGCAGCAGTATTGCCGATTGGATTACTTTCGGAGGAGGCACAAGAAAGCAAGAACAAAGACTATAAGTGCTATCGACTTCACTTTACAACGAAATTTTCCCTTACAGCCACAAACGAGGATGTATTTCATAAGCTGCTAGAGTCTTCAGATCTCTACATAACATACATGAGGCCTGAACCTAAAAAAAAAAGTTTTTAATATTATTATAAAATTGTTAGTATTATTATAAAATAAAACATTAAATAAAATTAAATTGAATTAAGATTAATTTAAATTAAATTAAAAATATCTATACTCAAGTTGTCAATATTATTATAGAATAAAATGATATAATTTTTAAATTTAGTTTCAATCCTATTGCATTTTTCCATTCTGAATCGAATGAAACTATCTGCATTTCGATTGGACCAACCATTCTCGAGATATAGAGGTTTTTTCACCCGTTTTTTTGTCGTTTTGCCCCATTGTGCATATCCTCGTTCTCGTTCCAGTTCCAGATTCCATGCATGATGGATAAATTTTTGCAGAGCAAAAATCGTTCCCTAGGGAGAGATGTAAAAAGAAAGTCGACGTCACCTAGCAAGTTCGACTTATTTATGTTAAACTTAATTTGAATTTTACGTAATATTTAAATAATTAACCGTAGTGAGTTAAATAGAACACATGTGAATAATGAGCATATGAGTGGTAAAGAGGAGGCTATGTTCAACCTGGCATTGTACTACAATGTGTTAGAATTATAAATTCTTTTATTGTTATTCAATAGCTTTATATGCCGTTTCATTTTTTACAGGTAAGATTGCTAATTGTAAATTAAACCTGTGATGTAAATTATGAAAAAAATTATGTTACTAATAAAATAAAAAAAAATTTCAAAGAGAAACTCAATTTGGTTGTTATTTCACATCACAAATTAGTGTAGGTTATATAAATATTAGATTAGTTTTAGTTTTCCATCCAAAACTTTAATCCTTCAGCTGTTTTTTTTTTTTGGATCTATTTATTTATCGAGACAAATCCGTTATAAATTAAAAAATAAACCAAACAACCCATGAAGGTCCTACGTTGCAGGTACTGGTAAAGATGCCTGATTCTCGATTTTATAGCATTTTGGTAGACAGTATGATCAACATTTTGCTCCTACTGACTGATTCATTTCCTGATTTACATCTGGCACTGATTCATTTTTTTTTGGGTTGAGGGTACCCAGGCAACTTCTGTCAAACAACGGATCCTTGTTAAAGCCCACTTATTTATGTATGCACATTTCATTAATGTATTTCAGCGTATCCCATTACTGATGTTCACAATAATATGAGATCATTGCCATTGGTTGCATTTTCATTTTATATCTGACCTTTTTTTCTGAATCAATTGCTTAGTGTACAGTATAACTGATGCAGATTATTTTAGACGTCGAATACGAGAGTAAATTAACGGATATTGGGAAAAGGACATGAACTTTTTGGAAAAGGATAAACCGACGTGAGGTAAGACATTGTGAAGTAGACATTACCAGGTGACCAGAGAGCTACGTAAATAGAAAGCCAAAGTGGACCCCAAGGAAAGGCTAATCAATAAAAAACTTAATGTAGCAGTGGTTAGGGCGCTAATGTGGCCGCGTGTTTTCATCCCATTACTCCCTCACTAACTGTCGCGTGACACCAGTGATTTTAAATACGACAATATACATTGTGTGTAAAATTAATGATAAAGAAATATGCATTGTACTCAAAATTCATCTTTTATGACGTGTACGACACTTTTGAGGAGTTAATTAGTACGAGTAAAAACGTTTAAAATGTTTGTGTAGTAGTTAATAAGCGAATTTTAGTTCGGTCTTTACATTTACTATTACCTACATTGTTTTATTCTGTATTTTAATTTTAATATATCTTTAAACCTGGTGAAAAAGTAGTCAAGGAAAAAATTTCCCATTTTTAAGGGGACAGTTTCAAAGTTTGACTTAGATCCAAGGTTTGTGATTTAAGGAATATGTTTTTTAAATTCACATCGCGATACCTCCCCATTGTTTCTGCTTTTAAATTAGTCATTCATAAACGTAAAAGTAAATTGAAATAACTCAGTGATGGACTGAACTCATTTTACTTTAAAGTCTAGTTAATCAACAGATTACGGATGTGTAGGTATCTATTTATTGTTTTAATTAGAAAGCGCTTCTACATGGAAAATATTTACTTGAAATCAATTAAGATATTTAATTCTCCTCTCCTTTCTACTTGAATTGATCATCAAGGAAACATTTATGTAATAGAAATGAACTTTCACAGATTCGCGAGCCATAAAACGTTCTAACAAGGAGAGTACCAAATATGGGAATCACAGATTCCAATCACTTTTATATATGCTACAGGGTAGGATCCTCTCAATTCTTATGTAAAGTGGTAATAAGCAATTAGCTTTTATTCTCGACAAATATCGATTTGAAGTTCTTGGTGTTATTTAAGTAGGCGTGGTAATTTAGGTAGACGTAAAATATTTGTTATTCTTATTGGTTTTTTGTATATCTGATATTTATAAATGATTACATATTGGATTCATTAATTTTTTTTAATATAGATGGAAATTTTTTAAATTAACCTTTTTTCAATGCTAATTATTTATTTGTCATTTACTTGTTTTTCTACAATAGAATATTCAATATTCAAAAGTTGACAGTGGTATTGAAATAAAATTAAAAAAAATAGTAACAATTACTATAAAAATAAGAGTTGTAATAAATATAATAACAAAGTGATTAGTATCGTCAAATATAATCATGATAACTTTTTCTCACTCATGTGAGTTATACTATCATCTGATGATGAGAGTATAACTCACAGTTATACATTCATTCAGATATAATCATCATAGAAACATTGAGTTTTGTCACAAGCCGTACCTTAATAGTTTTATAAAACTATTATTGCTGCAATCGCATTTTTTTTTTTTTTTTTCAAAATGGTTAATGTGAAACATAATTCATTCACATGCATGAATATTTCTGTTTCAACAATCAGCCTGGAGGCGAACCAAGCATACTGGATCATCGCTGTAAATTTAAGTAAGCTCAATTGATGCAATATAAAGGAATGAATCTTAATGATCAGACAAATTGTGATTATACCTTTCCTGATTGTGAGCATAGAAGGTAAACATTCTTATGAAGGTCGCTCAAGAAGTTGATTCCAATGCTGATAATATATAAAATCAAATAATTATAGTGAGCTTAAAATGTTCCATTTGAATATAGTTAATTAAAAAAAAACACCAATGAGACGTACTTTCAATAATAATGACAAACGATAATTTTTAAATGACTATAATTATTTTCATTGCACAATATTTTAATTTGCAATTAATTAATTATATTTGATGGTACTAATAACTTTGTTATTATATTTATTACAACTATGGTTATTATAACTATTTTATTTGATTTGATTTCAATATCACTGTCAACTATTGAATATTGAATATTTTATTGCAAAAAAACCTAGTGAATAATAACCATAGAAAAAAGCTTAATTGAAAAAAAATTAATGAATCCATTATTACATCATTTATAAATATCAGAGATATAAAAAATAATTTAAAAAAAATTTAACAATTTCAAGGAACTCAGCATCCATTACTACTGTAATCAGACACGTTACCACGAGGCCACAGCCACTGTTAAAACTATCTCAATAGCCACTTCCACTTAAATAGCACCAAGAACTTCAAATCGATATTTCAGGAGAATGAATGCGAATTGCGTCTTACCACTTTCAATAGGCATCAAGGGTATCACACTATAACTTATATAAAAGTTATCGGAATGTGTGATTCCCATGTTTGGTATTCTCTTTGTAATTCCGGACTTCGAAATGAAACAATGATAGATTTTTCTTTTTTTTTAAGGAGGATTCATTCGAAGAATAATAGTTCTATCGTCTCTTTAAATATAGCATTTCCAAGTCTATTGTAACCTTTTCCAAATCAATTGCCACTTTTTTCATTTCAAATCTAACCTTTTCCAATGCAATTGTAACCTTTTCCATTTCAATTGTAACTTTTTCCATTTCAATTGTAACCCAACCGAACAGGAATTAATTCAATATTATTTATTTTATTATTGAAAAATAATTATTTTCATTACAATAATGATCTTTAAAATAATTTCGGCATATTCTTCCGACATTTTTTTCGTTTATTAGATAATTGATATTATGTAATAATTTCAAATAGTTTAAATTTTTGAAATAAAATTGTTGTTCATTTATTTTTAAATATTTATTATTTTTTATTTATTTGGTGGGTGGGGGAGGGGAAGGAGAGGGGGTGGATTTCATCGATTTGGTGATGGTTCATTTGCTTTTCGATATTACTAATGTCAAATTTACTACCGAAATTTTGTTCGGCCACCAGCATTTCTACTTAATTATCAAAATTCTTCGGTATAGGTATCGTTTATTAGGTTTTCAAGGGTGCTATTTCCAAATTCACTATCGGATTTCCGATCGAGCATGCGCATTTCGATATTTCGTTGCAATTGAAGGTTTCTGAGATAAATATGTCGTTTATTAGTTTTTCGAGGGTTCTGATTCCATTTTTTTAATTGGATTTTGGATCGCGCATGCGAGTTTTGCATTTCTGTTACTGTTGTAGTTTTCTATGATAGAGGGAAGTTTATTAGGTGTTCAAGGGTTTTGATTCCATTTCTTAAATTAGATTTTGGATCGCGCATGCGTATTTCGCTTTTCTGTTACTGTTGAAGTTTTCAATGACATAGGGATCGTTTATTAGGTTTTCGAGGGTTCTGATTCCGTTTTTTTAATTTAAATTTTATTTCGAATTACTATTGCTGTTGACATTTCTTTGGTACAGGAATCGTTTATTAACTTTTCAATAACTATATTTTCGGATTCACTATCGAATTATTGATCGTACATACGCATTACAATTTACTGTTCTTATTGAACTTTTCTTCATGTATAATGGCCATTTATTAGAATTTCAAAGGTTCTGATTCAGTTTTTCAAATTGGATATTTTATGCTCATTTCGGATAATCATTACAATTGACCTTTATTTCGTTGAAGTTATGCTATCTCTTCATTTTAGTATAATTAATGGATTTATTTTACTATAATATAGCAGTAGATGTTTATTTTCTTACACCAAACTATCGCCAAGGTTATGTGACCTAATAAACTCATCTATGTCTTTTATTACTACGCGTTTTTTTTTTAAAATTAACTAATCTGTCTTTTATTATTAGGCGTTTTTTTTTGTTTTGTTTTTTAAAATAATTTCTTTTACTTCGAAAACTCATTCTGTTTTTATATTATAAATTTTTTTCATATTTATTATGGATTTTTATGTATTTCATTTAGCTTTTTTATACCTATTTTCTAGTGATCGGACTTCTTTTATTTATAAATTATACGTTTGTTTTACTATTTACAACAATATTATATGCTTTGGAAGTTTTTTTCTGGTTCAATATTTGAACAATTTCTGAATAAATTGCTTGCCGGTTAGCTCTTGACTGGTTTATGCTTGTTGCGAATTTAAACGATTGGTTACTCACTTATTCCTTGATATCTTCTATTGATATAGTTTATCCACCAATTCCCTAAAGAAAATTCAAAGCATATTCGAGGGTAAATCTCTCACTCGTCATTTTAATGGAATATAGCGCTATTGTATTGGGTTGGTAAATCGAAGAGCGATTTCGAAAAGGCTGTCAAAATTTTTTAAAAAAATTAAGTTTTAAAAATAACTCCAGTAAGTTGGCGTCCGCTCAGGAATAGACATTTTTCCAGACGAGTCTTGAAGTTATTCATCGTATTTTTATCATGTAAGGATGATGCTGTAAATCGCTTACAGGATAATAATGTTATGAATAACCTCAAGGATCGACTAAAAAAATGTCTACGCCTGAACGGACCTCATCTTATTGGAATTATTTCTTAAACTTAGTTATGTTTAGTTTATTTTCTTAAACTCTTTTTTATATAATTGATGATGGTAAAAATAAAATTTGGAAAAATTGATGGCATTTTTTTTTCTCAAAACCGCTCTTCACTCTGCTCCACACTGTGCTAAACGAAATCCGCATGCTTCAAACGATAAAACTCCGCTAAGTGGACAATGTGAAGGCTGCCTTCCAACTGTGATTGTATAGTTTGTGCGCTCTTAAAAAATAGATAAATTACTTGTTTTCGCAACAAATAATGAAGTCCTATAAAAAATAAATAAAGCAAATTAACAACAAAGAATGACACTTCGAGGGAGAGCAATTTTCACGAGATATAAATTCGTTAATAAAGAAGGAACGAAGGGAAAGGGGATAATAAAGATAGTTTATTTGAATGCTTGAACGAGCTTTTTCATTTAAAGTTGAGATGTGGGTTTGATCAAAGAGCGGTACGTATTAAATACAAGGCGAGGGGTGGGGAGCTAATAAAATGCTAATTTGTGTTTGTCGGTGCTAATCAAGTGTGAAGTGGGGTTGAGCCCTGAGTCCTGAGCCCAGCCCCCCTCCAGGGGACCCTCTCAAATCAATTACCAACACCAAGAACTACTTCACTATTTCACTTATCCCTTATCTTCAATCACTCTTCTCATGGATAATGGCTAATAGTCAATTTTACTGTAATAGAGTTCGTCAAGTGCTTTTATTTAGCTATGTTACATGCTGAGGCAAAACAATTTTTTGATTCAAGTTACTTTATAAATAAGCCTAGATACTTAAAATAAAGTTTATAATCATATTTACTATATAGTATTATACTTTGGTCTGTCGTGGGCCTTGGATTCCTTTACAATCTGCCTCCATTAGTCACGGGAGATTTCATTCTGTTTTCGATCAGTGATTCATAATGATTTCAGTGTATCCTTTATGCTCATTGGTCATAACATCCATTTTAGGTGAACTGATTAAAAATTTCTTCTCATGGGATAGTGGCATTGAGAATCCTCCAGCTCGAAAAGACTAATTCAAAAGGTTTAAGACCGATAGTAACCCCTTAATCTTGTTGAAGAAGTTATTAAGGATATTGTTGAGAATTGAAAAAAATAATTGGTTTGAATTTTATTTGTTTAGAGTGAAGAATTCTACTTTTTTTTGTATTATTAATAGTTTATAGAGAGAGGTACGTTGGTGATAACATACGATTAAACGCGATTATGCATATGCTGAGTAAACCAAACATCCAGTAATACTGATAATTTTACTGATAGAGAGGGGGGAGACGGCCTTGACGAGTGTCTTCTGGAGGGTAAGATCGCACGGAGAGGCAGAGAAGTGGCAAAACATTTTGGTCTACTCACGCACAGGCAGCCAACTGTAACGACTTTTACTATAGTATTTTAATTTGTAAGAATATAAATGGAAGATTCCACAGACGAACCCTTGAGCCTGTAAAATACCAGTACACAACTAACCAGTTGACATTTCGCCAATAGGGTATATGCATGATTTTTTAAAATACCTTAAATAAATGATTTTCGTCTCAAAAGTTACGTAAAACATTGAATCATTCTTAAAAACATTCTTATTAAATTAAAAAAAAATAATATTTCCATTGGGCAAGATATCTTGACTATTCAAACGCGCCATTTTTCGCGGGGTTTAAGTGACGCCACTATTCATGCCAACAAAGCTATTTAAACGACTTGGTAGATAAAGTATTTTTTCTCGTTCCCAAAGATTCAACTGTACTAGCAAAGTGGTTTAAAGCTATGAGAGGAGATAATGTATCTCCAAAAACTATTTTGCATTGTTTTGAAGTCACCATAATGAATAATTTCCTTTAGAATCTAATTTACAATATTAGTTTCTTTATGCTAAAAAAAGTATCATAACCTCCAAAAGTATTGATTAGACATTTGATGAATTTTCAACACTTTATTATTTTATATTTGTGGGATATTTATTTGCATATCGATGTTTTTATGTGAATATAATTAGTATTTTTTCTTCGTTTTAGTTAGAAGAGGATACATAAAATTATATGCAATACAAAATAATGAGTCACCATACGATTCCCGTTGAGACCACAACAAAAATATTGGATGTGACTATTTTAACTGTATTATATTATAATAACTGAAATATGTGCACCTATTTACTCAATCAATTAATTCGTATTTGTTTACTTGAGTGTATTTATTGATAAAATTATTTTTTCTGCAGTTATAGATTATGTTTAGTTTTCCAACTTAATACAGGAAAGAAAGTATTAAAAGAACAAAATTATCCTGTAGCTTTTACTCCTTTAAATTCAGTAGATATAAAATCTGGATTTGAAGAAAGAAAAAAAAAACAACAGCATAATCCCGTCTATTCTTAGAAGATTTAACTTATGTTATATTAGCTTATTATTTAACTTATATTAGCGCTTTAATTATAATCTGCATTTTGATTATAATCTTACTCTGCTATACATTTTTACTTCCAGTTCCTTTTGTATTTATTCCCATTATTTTCTCTTTATTATTGGATTTGTTTTTATGGCCTTTTAGTACATTTTTGGTTGTTTGTATGAGAAAATAGAAAACAAAAAATTGAGTATTTTCTTCAGAATTAATATAGATGCCTTTCTCCATAAAGCACCGTCTGCATAAATGTGATCTTATTTCTTCTGTCCTGAGGATGCCTATTCAGGCGAAAGGTCGACTGGTTATTTGTTTACAGTTATTTTAGAGACTAGGCTTTATGTGTGAAATCTTCCATTTATATTCTAATAATTATTTTATGCCACCTTTTGAGTTTTTGCTCTTATAACAGAATTTATATTTATGTTGTAATCCAAGAGTAGTTATACAAAAAAAAAGTTATACTTATTTTATTTGCCAAATTTTATTTATTTTTTATATTCTTGCTTCTGAATCCTAATCATAATACGGAAAACTCCACCACGTAAACAAATCAATTTACACAAAACAAATTATTATCAAACATTTTGATTATTTTCTAACCTTTCGACTTTTTTTGTTGTTGATATTCTACTGCACTAAAAATAGATTAAATTAAAATATAAATTGCCTTATTCAATAATATCCAAACACACTATCCATTATAGAATTAATTATTCAACAAGTATCAGTTATGGTTTAGATATGTATATTCACAAACATTTTGTGTTAAATTAACATTTTGTATATTCACATGAACCTTGTGGTAAAAAAATAACTGCATTTAGAAAAAAGAACATTTATTAAAACATCAACAGATCATTATCCACTCCAACCATCTTTTTTAGTTGTCATTAATTTTTTTCTTTCCTTGTTGACAACTCCTTATATAAATATAGATTTATTATTCATATTTTGCCCCATTTATTATCATTCTTATTTACCCGTCACATTTTACGGAGTGCTACTGTAGAATACTGCATCATTACTTGATTCTGGATCCTGAATTTCTGTTAGCGATGGGATATCGAAAGCTTAATCAATATCGATATAACGATATTATCGGCATAAAAATATCGATGTTTCAAAATATCGAAATTTTAAAATATCGCTAATAATTTTACAAGATAAAAAATAATCGAATTGGAAGGGGATTAGGAGATGATCTGCTACTTAATATTTAAATTCTGCTGTAAATGAACTTAATAAAAACAATATCTTTATTATATAGGAACAAAAATATCAACATTTCAAAATATCGTTAATTTTTTTGTTAAATTAAAAACAATTTTTTTTAATGAATTGGAAGATTAGAAAATAATGAATTTTTTAATATTTAAATCATGTTGTAAATGAACTTAATAAGAACAATAACATTATTGAATGGGTCCAGAAATATCGATATTCCAAAATATCGTTAATTATTTCTATTAAAATAAAAATAAAAACTCCTAAATGAATAGGACGGAGATTAGGAGATAATCTGTTCCTTAATATTAAACTCCTGCTATTATTCAACATAATAAAAACAATATCTTAATGATATTGCCTCAGAAATTCCGATATTATAAAAATAATATCTTAGTGGTATAGGTACAAAAATATCGATATTACAAAAACGATATAATATCGGCATAAAAATATCGATATTATAGAAACAATATCATAACTATACCGGTAAAGAAATATCGATATTATAAAAACAATATCTTAATGATATCAGAATAGCAATTTCGATGTTATAAAAACAATATATTAATGATATCGACTCAGAAACGTCGATATTATAATTACAATATCTTAATGATATACGTTCAGAATTATCGATATTAAAAAAACAGGCATTTAATTATATCCGCACAGTTATATCGACGTTATAAAAACAATATCTTAATGATATCGACTCAGAAATATAGATATTATAATAACAATATCTTAATGATATTGGTATAGAATTATCAATTCCATAAAAACATCTTAATGTTATCGGCACAGAAAGATCGATATTATAAAAACAATAATTTAATTATATCGGCATAGAAATATCGTTATTATAAAAACAATATCTTAATGATAAATATCGATATTATAAAAACAATATAGATTTTAATCGATATTTCTGTGCCAAAAAAATTAAGATATTGTTTTCATTAAGTATTAATTATATAAATATTAATGTTATGAAACAGCTTATCTCCAAATTTCCTTCCAATTCGAATATAAGGTTTTATGAAATTTAACATAAAATTTTTCGATATTTTGGAATATTGATATTTCTGTATATCTTCAACATTATGAAGATATTGTTTTTCTGTACCGATATCATTAAGATGTTGTTTTTATAATATCGTTATTTCTATGCCCAAATAATTAAGATATTGTTTTTGTAATAACGATATTTATGCGCCGATATTATTAAAGGTACCCCTACACATTCGCCAAGCCTAGTCACGTTAAACGCCAAGCCAGACGGCAAATGTGTAAAGCTAGTTTACAGAAGCTTAGCAAACTAAACTATCCACACGAAACTATTCCGGCTATTCCAACTTTTGTCGGCCGTTAATTTCGGTTTAAAATAGTCTTAATTTACAATGAATCAATTAAAAATATAAAATAAATACATTTAAATATATAATTTATATAAATACATAAATATGTGGATGCAACAATAGCTCTAATGTGGTGTTTCCCGCAAGAACCGGATCGGGCACAGTGAATCCAACAATCCAAGCCAAGGAAAACAACCCCCTTAACACATTTGATTCGCGTAGGCTTGGCAAATATTTAAAGGCACCCTAAGATATTGTTTTTACCGATATTAGTGTTGATATCGATATTTATTTACCGATATAATTACGATATTGTTTTTATAATATCGATATTTCTTTGCCGATATTATAAAAATATTGTTTACATTAAGTTGAATAAAATCTGGATTTAAATATATAGAAACAGATTATCTCCTAATCTTCCAATTCGTTTTGATGTTTTTTTCAAATTTATAAAAAAAATAACGATATACTCACCCCTTCCACCATGTTTTCTTAACGCTGGTTTATTATTTAAAATAATAACAAAATAAATAAACCTTTGCTATGGAACAAGAAAAATAAATTGAACCTCCCGTCAAAATTCACGTTTTAAATGTCAAGATATATAGAATCCAAATATCAAATAATACAAAAATGAAGCAAATTATTACACAATGGTTTATTATTTCCAAATAATTATATTTAAAAATATCTGGTGTGTCTATACACAAAACTTTTCGCTTTGATTTAGAGTCCAGACAATTGGATTATCTTTCAAATGAGGCCTGAAGAGAACGTGGAGTAGGACATTTGACTTTGTCTTCTCTAGGTATTTATAATTATATTTAATTTTTTTTTATAATGTGTTATCGATAGCATCGTGAATAAAATATCGATGTTCAAATATTATTAAAAAACAGATATTGATATTATAATATCGAATATCGAAGGAAAAATTTCGATAATATCGACATCATTATCCTATATCTAATTTCTGGACTCGTCGGCATGCTTTTCTTATTATTTTATTTGTTCTCCATCTTCTTCTCACCACATCCCTCTTTATTTTTCATGTTTCTATCTTTATGTTTCTATCGATATTTCTATATTGTATTATGGAACTAGGATGTATAAAAAATTCTCTTATTTATTGCTCCACATTACTCAATGTTTTGCTAAACTATTATTTCTCTCATGACTCAATTTCAAATATTTTCCTTACTGTATAAAAAATTAAAATTTATTTACTAACATCTTTGTGAAAGGCAAAGATTAAAAGATAATTGAGATATTTATCCAAAATAAAATGTACATACGGTTTTAGTCAATAAATATTATACGGTTTTAGTTATTAAACATAATACGGTTTTAGGTAATAAACATTATATGATTATAGTCAATAAACATTATACGGTTTTAGTTATTAAACATTATACGGTTTATGTTGCTACGTTTCTGGCAAACTACTTTTCTAAGGCAGGTGGGGGTTCCAGAAACCGCATTTATTAAATTTACTGATTTAATATATACTATATTTGCATCGGTTCCAGAAGGGAACTGACCAATCAAACTGTATTTTAACTTAAAAAGCTAGAGATCATGTTGAAGTATAAACATCATTTATTGTAAAATCGATTATTTTTCATGTTCACACTATGTAACCTTGTAATAACCGCCGGGTTATTGAGTTTGACCTAGATTACTGTTAACATGTGGTACTTTCTTTGTTCTTAGTATGTTGTGTTCAATAAAACCTTAAAATCAATTTATTAGTGAGTAATTCATTCAAATTATCTTAACAGGTTATGGGTCAAGCATGAAGTTAAAAGGAACATTCGAAAAGAATTAAATAAATGAAGATTTGTAAGACGTCAGTTCTCTGAGGTACGTTCTTTTTTTTTTTTTTTTAATTTGAAATCCAAATCAATCATGATTCCTCAGATTGCTCTGTTAGAAGGGAAGAGCAACTGGGAAAACTGGAAGGTGAAAATAAGAATGGGATGGAAAATGATACCTAGGGCTATAGAAATAATAGATGGAACTTACAAGTGTCCTTCAGACCCTGCTGATACAACTGATAAAGAAGCTATGAAAGCTTATAATACAGATTTAGCTACATTTAATAAAATTGACAATCAAACGCTGCTGGTTATGCCTAATAACATGACAGAGGAGATGTTTGAAAAGGTGAGACGCCACGAGTCTGGATGGGACTTTGTCAACTTTTTGATACATTTTCAGAAGACAGAATTTTTGATTTGTATAATAAATTTTTTGAAAGTAAGTGGATGCCAGATGATGACGCTATTACATTTATTACTAGAATTTCCAATGCATGGAAACAGTTGCGAGAGGAAATTGATAAGCAACCTGCTGATAACAAAGATATTTTACTAATATGTAAAATTTTAAAATCCCTTTCTGATAAATTCAAATCCTTTACTGTTGGATGGAGACTCATAAATGAAGAGAACAGGAGTTTAAATAATCTTACCCAAAAATTATGTACTTTTGAGAGCAACCTGGGTGATAGTTGTTCTGAAGAAGTTTTGGTTGCTAAGGGGACTACATCTCAATTTCATAAGCATACTCGGAATAAAAATACTAATTTTCATAAAACCTTTGTCACTACTGCGATAAAAGGAGTCACACAGTTCAGAGATGTCGGTTTTGGCTTGCCGATGGCAAACCACCTAAGCTTGCTAAAGCTAAATTTGCTCAAAATAATTATAGCGAAGGTGCAACTCTGTTAACGGTTACCTCAGAAGGTTTTGCGTCGGAGACTAATAGTGAGGCTTGGTATGTGGACAATGGAGCGACACATCATATATGTAGCAGAAAGGAATGGTTCACTAGCTTTGAATCATTTACAGATGACCATGTAATTATTACGGCTGATGGCTCTCAAGTCAAGGCGCTTGGCAAGGGATCTATTTTAATTGAAGCTGCGTCTAACGGACATTGGAAGAGATTTGGACTCAATAATGTCTGGCTAGTTCCGGGCATTTCTAAGAATCTTTTTTCGCTTTTAGCGGTTTAAGATCATAGACCACAGAGTAAATTTGAATCCACTGCAGTTAGCTGTAAATTATTTGAAGGTAAAGAAACTCTTGTGTCAGACTTAACTCTTAACTTTTAGACTTAACTCTTGATGGTGAACTCTGTGAGGGCTGCATAAAAGGAAAAGTTCGTAGACTCAAGTTTGGACGTCGGAAAAGAGCTGAGAAGCCTGGTCAGGTTATAAACACTGATATGTGGTCCTTTTATCCCTTCGAAGAGTGGTTTTAAATATTTTCTGGTATTTAAGGATGATTTTTCAAAATTTAGAAAAGTTTATTTTATTAAAACCAAGGATGAAGTCTTTCAAAAATTGAAAGGAATTTTTAGCTGAAGTAACCCAATTAAGCCATAAAGTAATGTGCATTCAATGTGACAATGGCGGAGAGTTTAAAAATGAAAGAGTAGAAAACTTCCTCAAATCAAAAGGTATTGAAATCAGATATACTATGCCATACACGCCACAACAAAATGGCTGCGCTGAGAGAGAAAACCGCACCATTGTAGAAACTGCAAGAGCCCTCATGCACTCAGGAGAAGAATCTCTACCTAAGGCGCTATGGGCAGAAATGATCAATGCTTCAGCCTATATATTAAATCGAACGGGCCCATCTTCAGAAAAAGGTAAATCTCCATTTGAACATTGGATGGATATAAAACCGGGAATCAAAAATCTTCTTGTTATAGGATACAAATGTTGGGTCCATGTATCTAAAGAAAATAGAAGAAAATTTGATAAAAAGGCTACTCAAGGAGTACTTGTTGGATATGATGGGGACAATGGATACCGAGACTTCTCAAATAATGAACTTATTAGATCAAGAGACGTCATATTCCAGGAGTCACTCAAAGCACCGATATGTGAAAAATCTTCATTTCATCCAATTGAAGGAAAATGTATTGACATATATTATGAAGAGAATCCGGAAGAACATAAGGAAAATGAAGGAGATTACCTTTGGAAGAAGAAGAGAATCAAGAAGAATATGAGGAAGATCAAGGAAAATCTCAAGAAGAAGAAATAATAATAATAAAAGGCTTAGCGAACCCGGAGGTTCGATGCCGATACCACTAATCGCTGTCTACAAATATCGGTCCACCGACTACCTTCCAAACCCAAATTCATTAGATCACTCTTAATACTATCCTCCCACCTACGTTTCGGTCTACCCCTCGGACGTTTACCAGTCAGCTCAGCGTTTATTAACTTTTTAGGAATTCGTTCGTTACTGAGCCCAACCACTTTGCAAGCCCATTTCAACCGTCGCGATGATATCACTTCGATTATATTAACAGGGTGCATGCTCCGCAATTCCGCGTTGTGTAATCTTCTAAACTCTCCGCTTGACTCATCCTTTTTCGAACCAAATATTTTACGCAGTACCTTATTCTCGAATACCTTAAGGCGTTGTTCGTCCTTCAAGGTTAGCGGCCACGTTTCACACCCATACAGAACTGTAGGCAAGATAATAGTTTTGTATATTCTAAGTTTTAAGTTTCTGGACAAAATGCGCGACCTAAGTAATGTTGACACCGAAAAATAACAAGCATTTCCCGCCTTTAACCGCGCCTTTATTCCCTCTTGAATTTCGTTTTTTCTAGTAATCACAGACCCCAAATACTTAAATTTCTCAACGTGTTCAAACCTATTTTCTCCTATATCTATATCCTCAAAATCTCCTCTGTTTCTATTGCTAACCATATATTTCGTCTTATCCGTATTTATTTTGAGGCCAACCTCTTTCCCAGCTGTCATCAACGTTGCTGTATTCAGTTTTATAGTTTCCGCGTCCTCACTTAATAATACCAAATCATCCGCAAACCCCAGCACGGATATTCTACCACCCAGATCTAAACCCCTTTCGGTAAGCATTACCTTTCTAATGACATACTCTAATGCTAAATTAAATAGGACAGGTGAAAGGGAATCGCCTTGTTTTAACCCCGAGCGAACTTCAAATTTCTCCGAAAAATAATTACCTATTCTAACTTTATTGAATGTTTCGGTCATGCACATCCCTACTAGATTTACTAACTTCTTCGGTATTCCCTGCTCAATCAAAATGTTATACAGTCTCCGGCGATCAATGGAATCATAAGCCTTTTTGAAATCCACAAAAAGCTGATGAACTACACCGTTGAATTCTAATTTTTTTTCTAATATTTGCCGTAAGGAGAATATTTGATCGATAGTTGATCGGTTCCGTCTAAAACCACATTGGTAGTCTCCGATAATTTCCTCGGCATATTCCGTGATTCGACTAGTTAGGATCAACGAGAATATTTTATAGCATACCGGGAGGAGTGATATTCCGCGATAGTTATTACACTCCGTCCTCGGACCTTTTTTGTGAATCGGAATAAGTATAGATTCTTTCCATTCTTCGGGCATTTTTTCATTTTCCCAGATCTTTTTAACCAAAAAATGTATTTTAGAAACTCCAGCTTCACCGCACGCTTTTATTATTTCACTGGGAATGTTGTCGATTCCCGCTGCTTTATGAGATTTTAATTTTCCGATGGCTATTTCGACTTCCTCCTTACTCGGTTCTTCAATTAACGGTTCAGCACTCTGATATTCAGAAGGAGGAGATTGATTATTATTTCGCGAATTCAAAATACTTTCAAAGTGTTTTTTAAATTTATTCACAATGTCCCCCGGATCGGCCAAGATATTGTTATTTTCATCTCTAATTCCATTCATTGCTGGTTCAAACTGTTTACGCGATCTGTTTATACCCTTGTACATGTCTCTTACGTTGTTTTCAATTCTATTAGTTTCAATCTCTATTATTTTGTTTTTAAGATATTCTCGTTTTTTTATTTTTGAGGAATTTGGACGTTTCATTCATCAAGGCCCGGAAATTAGCAACATTGTTATCGCTTGGATTATTCAAAGCTTTTAGTTTCGCGGCTCTTCTTTTTTCGCACAAGTTTAGACAATCATTATCGAACCACGGTTTATTCTTTTTATTGTTCCTTTTTCCAAGACACAGATTACTTACCTCTTTAATATTATCCCTAATTCCGATCCATAGCTTGTCTACATCTTCGCGATCCTCATCTAAAGATTCCAAGGCTTCAAACCTATTCTTGATTTCTACCGCGAATTGATTTCTAATTGAAGGGTTTTTCAATTTATCTAGATCAAAATTTTCGGAACAATTACGGCTTTCTTTCCTTTTTTCTATATTAAGTTTTTGTCGAAGTTTCGCGATTACTAATTCATGATCTGACCCACATTCTGCCCCACGATAAGACCTCACGTTAATTATACTATTTTGCCATCTTTGTTGTATCAAAACATGATCAATTTGATTGCGTGTTTGTGAATCCGGCGATGTCCACGTATACTTATGAATATCCCTATGTTTAAACGTAGTACTTTTGATTGTTAGGTTTTTCGAGATAGCAAAGTTTATTAGACGGATCCCATTATCATTGCTATGTTCGTGCAAACTTTCTTTACCGATCGTCGGATAGTATACTTCTTCCCTTCCCACCTTTGCGTTTGCGTCCCCTAATATTATTTTCATGCAGTTTCGAGGTAGTTTATCATATACCCACTCTAGTTTATCATAAAATTCGCATTTAACTTCATCATCACTGTCTTCGGTAGGGGAATGTATGTTTATCAGCGCGATTTTAAACCACCGCCCCTGAAATATGGCCACAGATATCCTATCACTAAAAAATTTTACGTCCCTCAATGCGGAGAGCAATCTATTCCTTATTAGAAATCCAGTACCTAAACAATAATTACCGCTCCCACCGTACCAAATAGAATAGTTCCCTTCTGTTAACGAACCCTCCCCTGGCCACCGAACCTCTTGCAGTGCCACGATATCTACATTGTATCTCTTAACCTCGTTTGCCACCGATTTTAACCCACCCGCTGTATTCAAACTTCTTACGTTCCACGTCCCTATACCTACATCTCTAATTTTCAACTTGCGCCATGAATCCCCTGAAGCAGTCCCCACCCGGAGACCCGAACGGGGGACTAGTTTACTTCCGGATAATGAGCGTTTTACCTCAGAGAGATCCATGACTTTTTGTGGTATTTTGTGAACTAAAAATATGTGAGTAGGGCGTTCAAACCTACGTCACACCCTCCAGCAAGCCTGGAGGGGCGCTCTCATTGTTGGTCAGCGAGTCCATCGGACTTAGCCGGGAGGAACTTCCAAGGAATTTCCACCGACCATCCCCACATCCGCCACCCGTGGGACGCTCCTCTACGCGGTAATGAGATCCGCGCGCGAGACAAGAAGAAGAAAATGACCTAGAAATAGAAGATGTTGTTTGGAAAAGAGGCGTAACTCTGAGGGGTCAGGATAAACTTAATAAACCTAAATCTATGAATGATTATGTTAATATCGTCGAAGGGAGTAAGCTTGAGCCGTTGGACTTGCACAATGCGATGAACAGTGAGGAAGTTGAGGAATGGCGAAAAGCCATGGAAGAAGAAATGACTTCTCCAAAAGAGAACAAAACGTGGACTATCTGCCTCATAATAAAAGGGCTATTCCTTCAAAATGGATTTTCAGCAAGAAATATAAACCCGATGGAAATTTAGAAAGATATAAAGCTAGGCAAAGGGATTTGCACAAAAGAAAGATCAAGGTTTTGGAAAAGTCCAGTTGCTCGTCAAACCACTGTCAGAACAGTAATCAGTATTGCTGCCAATGAATATATGAGTCTTCATCAGTTTGATGTATCGACTGCATTTTTAAATGGACAACTCAAGGAGGAGATCTATATTCAACAACCAGAAGGCTTCAATGGCAAGTCTGGGAAGGTTTACATAAAAGCCTATATGGGCTCAACATTATTGGAACGAGAAGATAAAGAAATTCCTAGTTAGCATTGGTTTTCAAATTAGCTCAGCAGATCCTTGCCTATTTATCAAAGATGTAAAAGGTAAAAAGATTTTGTTATGTTTGTATGTTGACGATGGATTAATCGCTGCTTCGGATGAAAGAGAAGCAATTAAGCTCTTAGACAAATTAAAACAGGGGTTCAAAATCGAGACTAAACTAGCTGATTTCTATCTTGGATTGGAGATTAACAGGAGCAAGGAAGGTATCAAAATAAGCCAATCTTCTTACATTAGGAGGCTTCTTAAAACATTCCAGATGGATGATTGTCGGCCTGTTAATACTCCGATTTTAAAGGATGATTTAGACAATGAAAAGGAGCACGGAAACATCAAGACATCGAATTTTCAATATAGAGAAGCTGTGGGTTCGCTTATGTATTTGATGGTATGTACAAGACCAGATATTGCTTATTCCATCAACATAGCTTCAAGAATGCTTGATAACCCTTCCGATAGTGATATAGCTAGGGTCAAACGAATATTCCGTTATTTAAAAGGGACTCCTGAACTTGGAATATTGTACAAGAAAAACCATAGAAGGAGAATTCTTCAATGCTATTCTGATGCAGATCTTGGTGGTGATAAATTAACTGGCAGGTCTACTACTGGCATTGCTTGTATGTATTCAGGTGGTGTCATATCATGGTCTAGTAAAAGGCAGAGTTCAGTTTCCATCTCTACCACTGAAGCAGAGGTCATCGCTGCAAGTGACCACAGACCCCCCCCCCCCTGCTATGGCTACTAGGTTGCGATATTATAAATGCCATTGGAGAGGATATCGCATTTACCAAGTCACTTAATTAAACTATTTTATGGCATGCAGGGTAAATAAAATAATATAATTTATTAGAAGATCTTACTTTATTTAAATTATGCTATTAATTAAACTGCTGGTTAATAATTCACAACCTGAATTAACTTCATTATAAAAATATATGGACTTTAACATATGTATTTGAGAATACTAGAAGAACTTGCTTATTTAAAATATTACTCGGGTACCACATAATATTAGACATTAATGTACACATTTGATTGAAAGGACTATCACTTATCTTAGTGTTGCCTTCACTGGTTCGGAGACTGGTCGATTCGCCACTTCGACTGGTTTTCTCTCCTGCAGCGGTCTTCTACTCTGCCGCCAGACGCACGGACTCCGTCTCGGATGGACTGCTCAGCTGGATCCTCTGCTTCTACTCTTAGAACCTCACTCTTCTGCCTTCTCCCTAGAACTCCCCTTACTTCCGTCTCTTCTACCTGTTCTCTCTTTTTCCTCTTCTCCTTCTTGAAAGCTACATTTAGCCCCCACTTTCCTTTATGGCCTTCTGATTGGTTGACGCTGTAGGAATTTTTGAAAAGGCCTTCGAAGATGTTTGAACTTTTTTCTCTATTGTTCATATTTTCTCTATCCTGGGGCGGCGGGTTATATTATGCCTTGTCGACCGGACCTATCCCTTGGTTTTATGGTGCTTTCAATTTTGCTTATCTTTATGATTCCTTGAGCGGTCTGTTGGCGATCTCGACCTGCTCCGGGCCCTCCAGATATCCAGCCTTGTACGTATTTCTTTGTCCGAAAAAGAAACCGATTAATATTACTATTGCTGAACTGCGTGGCATCTCTTTAATTTATCCCTTATTGGATTAATATTATTTAATCTTAATTATTTCCTTCAATCCCTGCATTCTCAATACATAGCAATGTTAATAAACATTATAAGGTTTTAGAAATAAGAAATGTTACATATCGTTAGCTTAAAATAATTCTAGAAATTACAATTGTAGATAATACCTAAAGGGTTTTAAAGATTGAAAGAAGGTATGTGCTCCTCATTATAGTATATATTTAATTCTGAGCGCACCTTTATTATTTTAATATAATACGGATAATTTTGAGGCATTACTTAAGATTATGGTAGGCAGGTCCGTATCAGTTCCAAATAAAAAAAAAAAGAAATCGATTTAAAGCAGTTGGGAAATACTGAGAGATATGTATTTTCAAATGAAAATTTATTAAAAATGTAAACATTTAATTGAGTCTTCTACTATAGAAGAAAAAACATTAGTCTAAATAAATTTAAAACATTTAATGTAAACTTTGATTCAATTAATTTTTGTACCCAAAAGTAATGAAGTACTTATAGTTAATGAAGCCAGGCCATCTGGTAGATAATAAAACAGAATTTGATTGTTGCCCGGGATAACTGATTGTCTAGCTCAGTGGTCGGCAACCTTTTGGTGACAAAGATCCAAATCTATATTGAAAAAAAAACATGGAAAAACATAGAAGTGCCTATTTTATCTTATTCTGTGGCACTTGGAATATTATGTGTAGAGGAATCGAATGGTTTTTGGATTTAGTGGAGCACACACCACCTTCTAAAGGCTAATTAATGAAAAATTATGTTTTAGCTGACGTTTGTGATGACGAATGTCTCGTATATCTAGGCATCATTGACTATACGGCAACGCATGAAATGTATCATCCTCGGTTTGAGGAGGTTCTAAAAAGGTTGAAGAAAGCTGGCCTGTGTGTAAACCTTGAGAAGTGCCACTTAATGAATAGTGAGCTAATCAATCTAGAGCAACTCATTAATTGTGAGGGTATTACAGATTTTAAAGAGCTTTCGAAAAAATTAAAAGTTGTTTTATTGAAATTTCCTTCCTCTTTTTTCTATAATATCTACTAATTTTAGTTAATATTAACTCCTCTACCAAATGGATTATATTCAGTAAATATTTTCTTAGCGGTGTCTGTAGTCCATTTTTTCGGCTGACTCAATTGCGGAAGTATAACAACAAGACAATCAGTTATCCCGGACAATCAAATTCTGTTTTATTATCTATCAGACTGTACCAGCCTTCGTTGGCTATAAGTAGTTTATTACTTTTTGGTGCAATAACTAATTGAATCGAAGTATCCATTAAATGTTTTAAATTTATTTAGACTAATGTTTTTCTTCTACAGTAGAATTCTCAATTAAATGTTCATATTTTTTTGTAAATTTTCGTTTGAAAATACATATCTCTCAGTATTTCCCAACTGCTTCAAATCGATTTCTTTTCTTTACTTAGAACTGATACGGACCTGCCTATCATAATCTTAAATAATGCCTCAAAATTATCCGTATTATATTAAAATAACAAAGGTGCGCTTAGAATTAAATATATACTATATAGAAGAGCACACAGCTTATTTTAATCTTTAAAACCCTTTAGGTATCATCTATTATTGTATTTTCTAGAATTATTTTAAGCTAACGATATGTAACATTTCCTATTTCTAAAACCATATAATGCTTATTTACCTAAACCGTATAATGTTTAATAATTTAAACCGTATGATGTTTAATAACTAAAACCGTATAATGTTTATTGACTAAAACCGTATAATGTTTAATTACTAAAACCATATTATGTTTATTAGATAAAACCGTATCATGCTTAATTATTAAAACCGTATAATGTTTATTGACTAATACCGTATAATGTTTAATAACTAAAACCGTATGCACACTTTAGTTTTGAGAGATATCTAAATTATTTTTTAAACTTTCACGAAGATGTTAGTAAATAAATTTTAATTTTTTATACAGTAAGGAAAATATTTGAAATTGTGTAATGAGAGAAGTAATAGTTAAGCAAAACAATGAGTAATCCAGTTCCATTTTAATCAATGATGCCAAATTTTATTAAATATCGATAATTATGATTTAATCTTTAATTAATTACTTATATATTCTTTTCTATTAAGTTATAATGATTTTATCATTAGCAAATTTCTTGCTTTTCAAAAACCTTAAATCTTTAAATAGCTTGCTTGCTTTTTATATTACTTAAATTGCATAACTTATTACTAAGTTGCTACAAAAGTCCTTGTGCATGAACACAACCCTTAATTCCAACTCTCATAATTAATCCTATAACAATGTTTTTGTTCCTACTATTTATGTCAATGTTTACTTTGACTAATCCTTTAATTCCTTATGACTTGAGTTGGCTTTATGGGGTTATTAACATTTTTAAAACGCACGTGTAATGCCAGAAGAAAAAATCGTAGTTCGCGATCTTTTGAGACATTACTGGAAAAAAGGTTTTTTAAGCGCAAAGGCAGCCGCCGAAGAAATTTGTGCCATTGAATTAGTCAATTATCCATCGAAATACTGCCGCACTTTGGTTCAGGCGTTTCAACAATGGAAATATGAGTCTTGTAGAAGAACCCAGATCAGGTCGCCTATCGGTCGTTGATGATGACGTTCTTCTTGAATGTGTGAACCAGGATCCACATGCAACTACTCATGATATATCGGCCGTAGTAGGGACTTCTAAGGCCACAGTGGCTCGTCATCTTAAAAACCTGGGCGTACGAAATTTAAGACCAAGGTCCGACCCACATGACTTGACAGAGGCCCAAGCCCAGCAGCGAGTTGATATGCTCAAAATTTCGCTTACAAATCCGAAGATGACAGGTTCTGAAAAAAATTATCACAAGTGACGAAAAATGGATATTTAAAAAAAAAACTAGCAAACATAAGCAGTGGGTACGCCCAGGTGAAGCTGCACAACCGGAGGTTCGCCAAGATCGCTTTGGGAAAAAAGTAATGCTTTGCGTTTGATGGAACTTCGAATGTGTTTTGCATTTTGAGCTTGTTCCTGATGGTCGGGCAGTGGACTCAAACCTTTACTATGAACAGCTAGACAGAGTTTATGCAGTTTTGAGTGAAAAGTACCCCGCTTTGGACAACAGGAACCAAGCCATTTTACAACACGACAATGTCCCTGCACATCGTTCTCGTTTCACCAAGGAAAATTATCGGAACTGCAAGGAGTAAATGTTTTGCCTCATCCTGCCTATAGCCCAGATGTTGCACCAGCAGATTATGGTCTGTTTGGACCAATGGCTCATTTATTAAAAGGTCGGATCTTTGATAATTACGAGGACGTTAAAATTGGATGTGAAGAGTTCTTTGCCTCAAAACCAAAGGAGTGATACCGGCATCAAATCCAATTACTGGCAGAAAGATTGGCGAAAGTAGTTAAAAAAATGGATTTTACTTTGAAGAGTAGTATTAAATAATGTTTAAAATATGTAATCTGAAATAAAGCTATACAAATGCACAAGAACTTTTGTAATAACCTAGTATTTGGTTTGCCATAATTTAAAGAACCAGATGGCAAAGTAAATGGTTGTAAGCCTTAGAAAATACTTTATTGATTAATGATACAGAGCTACATAACTTATACTAGTGATCTAATGACAATGGAGATGGTATGGGCCAGAGACTGCTAGACAAAAGACAATCTTACATTATTTCAGATTGGTTTTATACATACGAAAGAGGAAGGGATGCTATGGATAAGACATTTGTTGGCATTGCTGATATAGGGGACATGGACAAGGAAGCATATTAATAACTTCCTGGGTTATAAACCCTATTTCATAACTGTAACTTCCTGAGTCAAAAACCCTTATGATAACTAATTCGAATTTTTATCGATCATGCGAATTTCTAATTACGATTACAATTGCCTTTTTTCGGCATAGGTATCGTTTACTGGTTGTAAAGGACAATATTATCGAATTTAAAATCGGGTTCCTATATCATAGAAAACTTCATCAGTAACGGTAAATCGAAATGCGCATGCGCGATCAAAAATCCAATTAAAAAATTGGAATCAGAACCCTAGAAAACCTAACAAAAGATACCTACGTCTTAAAAAGAAACAGCTACGGAAAAACGAAATACGCTTACGCAATAAAAAATCCTATGGTAAATTCAGCAATAGCGTCCATGAAAACCTAATAAACGATGCCTATACCGGAGAATTTTGCAAACTAATAGCTAATTAGAAATGCTCGTGCTCGAACAAATTTTCTATGGTAAATTTGTCATTACATAACTTCGAAAACCAAATGAACGATCACTAAATAGATAAAATTCACACCTCCCCACATCATAAAAAAATATATATAATAAACATTTAAAAATAAATAAACAATATATTTTTAAAAGTTATAATTAGTTAAAATTAGCAATAAACATCGATTATATAAAAACGAAAAAAATATCGGGTGAATATGAGAAATTATTTCAAAATAATTAATGAAATAAAATTACATATTTATGAATTAATTCAAGACTGGCAGGGTTACAATTGAAATGTAAAAAGCAGCCCTCTCTAAATATAATATTTTATATGCCTAGGCTTATTATTTATGAAATAACATTCAAATAGGTTTATGCAATTTTAGTTTACAGGTAAGAATAAGTAAAAGTATTTTGTAATTTGGGGGGAAGTCGGACCGGTGGACCCCCCTCTGGCTATGCCAATGGGAAAAGGTTACAATTAAAATGGAAAGGATTAAAATTGATTTGGAAAATATTACAATTAACTTGGAGATGCTATCTTGATGAAAAACAATGATTAAACAAAGATTGTTACTTAAGAATGAAGTTAATTATGGTTGGGTTAGATTGTTAGGAGGAATGTGGTTGGGTTAGGTTGCTAGGAGGAATGTTGTGAAAAATTAGGTGTCGCGGGAATGACAATTTGGGCTTGATAGAGATAATGTATCATTGATACTCGTGTTGTCTGCTTACCCATGCATAACTTTTGATCGTAGAGCAATCTGAGCAGTTTTTACGGAAGTTAGACTGAAAAGAAAAAGGCTGTCAGATGTTCGGATATTAAATCAAGTTTGAGAATGTTTAATGAATTTATTGTCGAAGGTTGTGCATGGAGCGGCGGCAATTACGCTCGCGTGACGCCTAACGAGCTCGTCGTGCTCTAACTTAGTTACCGCCCGGGGCTCCCTCCACATTCAATGATTTGTTGCCTTTTCAGTCCCTACTTGTCAAATGACCTAATCTTAAATAGGTCTTAAATAAATTATAAAAAACACTGCTATTACTTTTTCTATTTTTATTCTTTCTGAATCGTGCCATGCGGCTTGAATGATATGTAGATGATATACCTAATTACGTCTGTACAAGAAAAAGAAAAAAATATAATAATCGCTACTTCCAATCTATAACAACCCTGGTAATTAATAATAGTATTGTTTATACTATAATATAAATTAGACTGAAAACTGCAATACGAAAAAAAAACAACGGAAACTTCGGAAGCCATAATGACTGAAATGTGAGAATTTTTTTTTATTGTTATATTAATAAACATTTTAAATTCATTCAAACAATTTCCCTTCCATAATTGTGGAAAAATTATTTCAGAAAATACTCGTTAGCATTTTCAAAAAAAAAATACTGCACCTACAGTCTTGTTAATATTTTTAATAGAAAAAAAAAACCCAGATACATATGATAATTTTGATGATATCGAAATGCTTTTTGTTGGGTCTTTCCTAACTTTTTAATGCCTATAAAGCAGAATATTAAAAAGTAGGTGTTATCTGCAAATCCCAAGTTCCGCCATGCGTCAGCCGCATGTGTCGCGTCTTAGTACAGAAGTAGACCTACAACTTTTTCGCCTAGCGCATTTTGATTAGAGCCTCCTTTTGCCCGTGAGAAGAATTTTGCCCGATTTAAATTGGATACCCTGTGTATAGACTAACTAAAATAAAACGATGTCTCTTATTAATTAGTGAAACCTTCATTATTCTTATTAACACATAGGATCGAGGAAGGTGTGGAAGAGGCGACTGGCTATCCATCCCCCTTCCCCCATGGAGTTAATCCATTTTACTGAGATGGTAAAGGATGTAGCTTGCTTAGGGGCCTGGTAACAACTCCCTTTTGGGCCAGAACGAAGAAGACTCGTAGAACATTATCAGTTCCGGTGAACACAGATTGGATCCGACCCAACGTCCATTTTGAAGATGGAAGAAGATTATCCTGGACAATTACCAACGTACCAATTTCAACTTGCGAGCGGAATTTAACTTTAATTATTTAATTTAACCTTGGCACGTTGTTGCAGAGTATTTTGTTTTCCGACCCTTCCAAAAATCTAGTTGAAGCTTCTGAGACAGGTTTGACCTAGTCACCCGATTGATAGAGGCACTCGTCAGATCATGATCTGGCACCAAGATGAGAAGGAGGTTTATAAAAAAAATTCCCTGGAGCTAGCGGGTCAAGGTCATGGGGATCAAGTGTAAAAGGGCACAACGGTGGCTTGTTAAGGATGGCTTCAATCTGAGCAGCCAGCGTGGTGAATTTCTCATAGGAAAGAAGTTGCTCCCCGACATATACGTAGACTTAAGTACCGCTTCCCAATGGGATGCGATAGGAGGAATAAAACTCCAGGATGAGCCTACCGAGACTGCCTGATTTTGTAGGGATTACTGAGTAAGAGGCTGTCCTAGAAATGCCCGAAGAGCTGATAGTTGACGGAGAGCCCCAACAAAGTTGGTTCCCTTATCGCTGCAGACAAGTTCTGGAATGCCCCTTCGTGTATAGATATATCTAAAGGTGGCAATGAAAGCATCTGTGGATTAATCAGATGCGACCTCCAAGTGACAAGCCTGAATGGCCAAACTAGCAAAAACGCAGAAATATGCTTTTGTGATTGATAGCTAGGAAATTCATGTTATTAAAAATGCCTAATATGTAGGATTGGAATATCGAAAGAAAAATATCGATATTCGATATATCGCAAAACCAAATATCGATATCCACCGATAATCGGTAGAAAAATATCGATATATCGAAAGGAAATGGATGAAAAAGCAAAGAAGCCGTGCATTAAATGAGTATAACGATATGAAATTTATGAGAAGGTTATGAAATAATATAAATATTATTTATAGAACAATATTTTTTATTATTCATGAATCATTATAAAAACAGATAGAAAAGAATAATATTTTGGTAAAAAAAATAAGTATTATAATATATTTTTATCTTGAAGGCTTTTTGCCATATTTCATATATTATATAATTCTACAAATTTTTCTAAAAAATAATTGTATTTTATAAAGTTTCCATGCATGCATTGAGCATTCTCAAAACATTTATCTAAAAACATGTAATTCATCTGATATATATTTCAGTACAATCACCATTTATATTATTACCTGTTTGTCTTTACATAGGATTAATTAACAGTATATGTGTTTCAATCTTATCTACTAATTATTGTTTGGCAACTAAATATTGTTTATTCTCATATTTAGCCAATTATATTTATAAATTAACATGTGCTATATTTTAACCAATCATTATATGCAACAATTTATTTACATTTATAGTATTGTCTATTTTATTTCAATTTGGTGGATGATTGATCCAGATTATTTTTTGTTTTGGTAACCTTAAACTCTTAAGTTTATTTGAAGGATAAGGACGAAAAACCTGGACCCTATTTCACAATAAAGTACAATTGCGAGTAGATCTATGATTTACTCTGCATATGACACACTGTGAAATGTTGAAACACAATAAAATTTAAAACTAGTTGTTAGCATCTACCTAATGTGCCTCGATTCCTATTCTTGAATATTCTGGCCTGTGTCTTCACTATCTAGCAATACTTATGGTAGTGTTGTCTTTCTTTTTAATAATTCTCCTAGATCTTATTTTTATTTTAAATTTACTATTTTCATTACAATTATTAGTTCTTTCATTATATATCTATTTTATTTATTATGTCTATGTATGTAATGATTTTCAATTTCATATCGATTTTGAAATTGAGCACTTCTTTTATCCTTCTTTATTACTATTAGGATATTTGGAATTTGTCTTATGCTGCTTTAATCTTGTTTTCAAATTTTGGGACATTTCCCCTCTAATAATACTTTTCATTGTATTATTTCCATTTTATTTTGTAAATTAAATTCTATCTATTTATTGATTCAGTTCAATTGTCTATTCACATTAATTATCTATTCATATATCTATTCATATTAATGTTTTGCTTGGATATGTTGATTAATCAAAATTCAAAAATATTTTACCCGTATTTTTAATTTTAAAAAATCGATCCAAATTATATATATCCATTCTTGTTGGTAAATTTTTTTTCATATTTCATTATTCACCAAATATTTTTCAAATATACAAAGTTCGATTATGCAGTTTATCAACAAGTATTTTCAACACCATTGAATCAGAATATGACATTGTGTAACAAAAAAAAATGTTTTATGCACATTTAATTGTATGACAAATATTTATAGGACTACTTTGTCTGTTCGTTTAGGAAACTGGTTTTCAAATTTTAGTTACAAATTAATGTGCATTCATGATTTGAATTTATAAATAAATTATTTTGTAAATAAGAAATAAATATACTAAACACAATTAGTAATTGATTCCTACTTGAAATAATTCGTTATGGTCCAACTTATGAAAATAATTATGAAACGATGTATGAAAATTCCCTGAAAAGACATACCTTAAAGGCGATTGGCGCCAAGCATAACGAAAATATACCTAGCGTAGTTCATATGCCAAGCGATGTTCAGAATAATAGTAATTGAATAAATAAATAGACATTTGATTCTTACTAATAGTAAGATTTTGTTTTATTAGCTTCTGATTTAGAAGTAGATGGTGTTGCAGAAATACCTGACCCTGATGGAGACGAAAAAATTTGTGCATGGAAAGCTTTGAGGTGTGACTGCAGGTTCATGTGTTTCCCGAAGTCCGAAATATTTTGTGACAATATTTACACTCCGCACTTTTACTGTCTCTCCATTTAAAATGTTTCCATACTTCACTTTTTGGCGGCGACATTTTAGTTTCTATTTTCACTTGTATCACCACACTAACAACAACAACAACAACAACAATGGACAACAAACAACTGACCGTTAGTGACGCCAATGAGTTATAACAGTAAGGAAGTTACAACAGCTCAGAGACAGAGTCTTAGATTGATTAAATAATTAAGCTGTAATGTTAAGTACAGCTCACGGATAAAATTAAAAATATGATAAAGAATAAAGGAAATTTCTAATTAAAATAAAATAATAAAATTTAAAATATCAATATCACCGATATATCGGTGCAAAATATCGATATCTCGATATATCGGGTGTTAGGATAACGATATAATATATCGGTTTTTCAAATCAGATATATCGATATATCGCGTTCCGATATTCCAACCCTACTAATATGCACATATATATGTATTCATTTTAAAGCAAATAAGTAAAATATATGTAAATATAGCAAAATTATTTAATTTATACATTTAAAATAACGATCTACTCATTATCAGGAAAAAAATTGAAAATTAAATGCATTTTTAATTTTTTAAACGTAAAAGTATGTCGATTGGGTCATAGTACCAACATGTATCTGCTGAAAGATCGCTGGAGTCTACTGAAGTAACTAAAGCCTTATCAGTATTATATTACTGTTTCGTCCGGATTCTGTTCCCTATTTACACTGAGGCGTCTTCCATTTTTCAAATTCTTCATAATAATAAGCTTTATGTTTTTTATTAGAGACATGCTCTGTCATACAAACTGCGTGATAGTGAATACGAAATAAAAGAAAGCGCAATTGTTGGAGATGAAAGATTAATTTTCAAAATCGGATTTTTCAACAATTTCTGAACTTCAGATACGGCTGCGGCTGAATCACTATCCAGGTTTGAAACAACGTCCTCTATTTCGTCAAAGTTCTTGGCATAGTACCAATTATGTTGCGTTTTTTGAATTTGCACGCGGCTCTAAAAAATATGATTGTTTTATCTCTTTTATTTGCCTTTATGGACCACCAATTTTAATATCGCGGGGATCTTCAATAGACTTTTGAAATTCATTTTCAATTTCATACATCGGTTAACTACTTTGTTGAGAGTTTGCGGACCGCATGGAAACTGTTTGTCCGGTAACATCATTGTAAGGTCTGTGCTGTTGTCGGGGTCAATAATTATTATTCGGTCTATTATTGAAAAAATTGTTTTGTTCCTTCGGGGACCATTCACGATTATATTGTGGAATATTTTCTCGCGGATAAGTTACTTGTGGTTGTTTATAATTTTGATTATAATTGTTATGGTGACATTTAAATTTGTTTGGCTTATCTTGACTAAATTTCTTTGAGTGATTATTGTCCATTACCTTGTTCTCCTGCCTTATTCATTGAGCCTTTAGATAATAAATCGTCAAATAACAAATGATTCTTGTTTTGAATTAAATTCGGCAAATCGTGTAGAGTTCTGAGTTGATCATTCTTTGCCATGAGATAAGTTCTGATATGAAGTGGCAAATTTTTTAAAAAAGTGATAAAATAAGTTTGCTTCTATATTTTCTATGATAGTTTTTTTATTGATGTTTTATCTATTCTATGTCTAGAGAGTTCTATTTTTATCTAGTCTGTGTAAAAAGTCAAGAGGATGTTTTTTGTTAGTGATTAATAATTCATTGGTTAATTGCTCGATTGATCTTGAATCTCAAAACGTTTTTTCTAGTTTTTTCAAACTTAGGTTAATTATTTCAAATTCACAAGTAGTGTTTAAATGATCTGCCTCATCAGTGAGACGAGCTAAGACTTTAGTTAATAACATTTTTTTCATTTAAATCTTTAAAGGAATTATTTTCTGTACATACTATATTTTTTACCTGACCTACCGCAGTAACAAATTTTAATAGATTTTGTGGTTTACCATCAAAATAAGGAATATGATCATAATCACCGCTTTTAATTTGAAATTAAGTCATGTTTGGCGATAATGTTAGGTCAGCTATTTGCGGTTCTACTACTTCAATAGCCGTTTCTGGCATAAAATAAAAATAAATTAAATATTTCTTAAAATTAATAAAGATAAATTTTAAGGCATACAGTTATCGACTTCTTCTTCCGAATAACTGATGTCAGTCAATCCAGAAGAGATGATGACAGATACCTGAGATCAGTGAGTCTGTCCAAAGTGTAGAACTTGAAGCGCGGGTACCTTAGGTAAGTTAGCGGCTTGCAAATAAAACCTGAGAGCAGTGGAGAATTTGCAAGTCCTTCAAAGTTCTTCTGCAACAGCGAGACAAAGCTACATGTGTGATGTAGGTGGATACAGTACACCTAGAACAGGGACAGTCCCTGTTCGAGCGGCAATCGACAAAGTCGATGCGTGCAAGTCTTAAAAAAATACTTTATTCGACAAAATACAGAGTTACATCATATAAAATAGTGAGCTCTACTGACAGTGATAACTTACAGATAGACTATCTTCTAAATTCTAGAGCGAACATATATTTTCATAAGAAAAGAGTTTAAGGTGAATGCACCTGCACATGCTGAATTGCCAGGGCCAGGGAGTAATGCCATACCTTCCTGGTACTATAAACCTATTTCATAAACATAACTTCCTGGGTCAGGAAACTTATCTGTGAACTTAACGATGCCTGGGTATCTACTCCTGTATCCGTTAACGAGTGAAAAAATCTTCCATGTATTGGCTTATTTTTCATGTTTCTGCTAGAGTAGCATAGTCTGATTCGCTATACGGGGTTGCAGTACTTAGTAAATTTAAAGCTGTAATTTGCATCTAATGATGACACAGTCGAAAGGATGCCAGATCATCATGATTATGATGTAATTTCAAATATTATTTCAAATATTATCAAGGCATAACATCAAGAGGCTAATTTGACCAGATCCTTGTCACTGAGGACTTCGGATGTATTTTCCGTGAAAGTATCATCTGGATTCTTAAGTTGGGCGCGAACCGCTTGGCCTTTTTAAAAAGTCCGTTTCTATATAATATAACGATACCCCGTGCACTAGACCAAGAATCCATATCGACATAAGTCCATCGATCCAAGGAGGGGCAGAAAAAAAGGCCGGTTGGGTGATTATAGCGGGAGAAGCTCTCTCATATATATATAAATACATGAATAAATAAGAAGCCAATGATTCATTAATGTTGTTTACCTACTGCCCTTTCGAGCTGAGTTCAGTTTGCCACCAATATCTTCTTTTCTTGCTAAATTCCTACCTGCATAATTTCTTGTTGTAATTAATAAATGATTTCTGATTTAATTTATGGAATTGATATTAGGTAATGTTTATATCAGTGTCAACATTTATTTTATTATTGAAAATTAATTATTTTAATTAAAATAACTTTTGAAATAATTGCGGCACATCCTTCCGATATTTTTTTCGTTTTTTTAGATAATTGATATTAAGTGCTAATTTCAAGTAATTAAAGTTTGTGGAATTTCCCAAGTATTTATTTTTAAATAATTTTTTTTTCGAGAGGGAGGGATTAAGAATTTCGCGATTTGGTGGAGGTTCATTAGGTTTTCGAAGTTGCTAATATAGAAGTTTTGTTCGGCAACGATCACTTCTAATAAATTATTAGTTTGCCAAATTCTTTGGTTTAGGTATCATTCATTAGGTTTTCGAGGGTTTTGATTCCATTTTTTCAATTGGATTTTTTTATTGCGCATGCGCATTTCGAATTACTGTTACAGTTAAAGTTATCTATGACATAGGGATCGTTCATTAGTTTTTCATGGGTTCTGATTCCATTTTTTGAATTAAATTTTTGATAGCGCATGCGCATTTCGATTTACCTTTATTGTTAAAGTTTTCTTTGACCTAGAGACCGTTCATTACGATTTTATGGATTCTGATTCCATTTTTTGAATAAGATTTTTGATTACGAATACAGATTTTGATTTACCGTTACTGTTAAAGTTTTATATAACTTAGCAATCGTATATTAGGTTTTCGAGGGTTCTGATTCCACTTTTTTAATCAAATTTTTGATCGCACATGCGCATTTCGATTTACTGTTACTGTTGAAGTTGTATGACATAGGGATCGTTTATTATGTTTTTGAGGGTAATTTAAACTATCAATTAATAATTAATTAGAAATGATCGTTGCCGAACAAAATATCGATGGTAAATTCTATATTAGCAACTTCGAAAACCTAATGAACGGTCACCATATCGTGAAATCCATAAGCCATCTCCCACCAAAAATTCGATACTGCGAATATTATTGGAAGAAAGATTTGGAGGAGGATATTATGCTTATCATGAACTAAGTAAACGTGATTCTTGATTCTGGATTCATAATATCTGTTTGAAACGCGATGAATGCGGTGAATTTGTGAATCTCTTTCCCGTTCTTTTAAAGACGACGAAAAAGTTTTCAAATACTTCAGGATGTCCACACCGAATTTTTATGAACTTTTGAGTATGCTTCCTTTACAAAAGAAGGACACGATATTTCGGAAATCCGATTCAACAGAAGAGCGTCTTGTATTTACACTCAAGTAAGTTGAAACATTACATAATATGTAAATCATAAATAATACGTATTTTGAAGGGGTAGGAAGCAGGAATTGAAATTGAGAATAATTTTTTCAAATCATTACATTTTTATTTTTATAATTTTAAAACCATTTTTGATTTTAGTCAAGAAATAACTGATTTATTTGACAACAGGTTAAAAATGACCTCATAATAATTATCGCTGATTGAAAAAATTTAAATTAAAAATAACTGTTATTTTTGCAATTTTTTCTGCTCAAAATAGAACTCAAAACGCTATTACATGCTTAAAATTAGAGCTAACAAATAGAGAGTGGTTAAATTTTATTCAGCCTGAAAAGTTTTTTTAAAAGACTGTCATTTAAACACTTTTTGATTAACTCAATATGCTGAAAAAATGTCAGAAAAATTACTGACAAACCGAATATAAAATCATAAAGTAAACAATTATATTTTTTAGAAAAGGAGAAATCACCATTTTGTGAATTTCTTTTGGCAAATGTCATGTAAACTGTTCTTTATACGAAGTTAATCATTAAAAATTACTTTCTGGTGCATTTTACTAGCTCTAATTTGAGTGGTAATAGACATCTGAGCGTCTAATAGTTTCCGAGATTACGTTTTTCAAAAAACAAATTTTTTTTCCCAGAAAAACGATAAATCACCGTTTTGGAATTTCTTTTGGCAAATATCTTGGAATCTATTCTTCTTATGATGATAATCATTGTAAACTACTTTATGGTGCATTTAATGGTTCAGTACAGTTTGAGAGAAGTACAGTTTTGAGAAAATTTAACTAACAACAATGTAGCGGAACATAAAATTTCACATATCAAATATACGTTCTCATTATGTCTACAATAGGCATAATTAGCACAATGCTAACCCACCGAAAACAGGACGAAAATTGAATAGTGTTTTGAACTTTTCATTCCTAGATTTTTTCATTTTTAACATATTTCATTTGTAGTTATAAATACTATTAAAACGTTCACGTCAACAAGATTTAGCTTCAACGTAATTGCAACATAAAATTATGATTAGAGGTAACATGTTAGTACGTCGGGCTTTAGCGTACTTGATATTCGACAGTATCGAGTTTAGTAATAAAGAATGTAAAACAATAAAGGAAATGCTTTCAAGCAAAGAATGTGGCACTGCATTGTGAGGACAATAAGGCTTCTGAGACAGTTCGATCTAAACTGATTAATGTGCTATAAATTTTTAAACAAAACGGTCTTACATTCCAACTGAGGGTCTAGAACTTTCCGATGACTACATTGGTTAAGGCATATATTGAAACAGACCATCTTGCAACGGTTCACAAAATTATAACATTCTTTCAGGCAGTCGCTCACTTTAACTGCGCCAAAAGTGCACATCTATATCTTCAAGATATGCTGAATTTCGAAAAAGAAGATGGATCCAATAGAATATGAAATATTTACAACAGACGGCTACTTTACAATTCGAAGATCTCATAAATTTTGGTCTTCTATCGACATGACCATCGTTCAAACGCAGATGAGGTGAATGAAATCGTCGTGAGGTTTGACTCGAGGACGTGGAATCACAGACTGTTCTATTCTTCGTTGTATTACTGGATTTGTTTATCTGCATAATATTTGTGACGGTGTACAGTCATTTTGTGGGCTTGAATCGGGATCGTCAGAACATGTCGGGATGAAGAGGGGCGATCAAGAAATTCAAATTCTCATGAATTATTGTGCTTGTCATGAACCATTTCCTAAAACAAACGTGATTATGTCCATAAGCAATGGCACGGTCGGAAATGCCAGTCACTTGTTACATGGCTGAAAAGATGGGGAAAATTGCCATGTCTAAGGTTATTAACCAGAACATTGGACACCTATTCTTAAGACGTAAGAATGCAGTCGCTTCTATTGCAGCAGTGACCAGCATTGTCAAAAATCAGGGTGTAACTGTGGCAATAGATCAATTGACACTCTTCCATCGCATGTGTATCGCAAAAAAGACTGAAAGTGAACTTGAGGAATATTTCCAATATGAGTTCTCTCCTTTCCCGTTGTCCTTATTCTCAGAGGAAGGCATACGCAAAGGAACGAAGTCCGCCTTTTAATCATCTTTCAAACCACTTGTCAATCGGGCAAAGAAGTGGTGAGCAGCAAAATACATGTAGTGGATGGGGAATATCTACTGAAAAAAGTAGTATGGGATCGTGCTCAACCATTTATTCCATTTTCCAGCTATACGTCAGGTATGTTAAAAATCATTATGGTGCCAATGCATTAGTGGTCTTCGATGGTTATCCAGATTCAATGGAAAACAAAAGCACCAAAAGAGTAGAAAGAGAACGGCGTGGCAGAGTTTTAACTTCTACTGAGGTTTTGCCTTCTGAAGACATACACCAGCAGATACCTCAGGAAAAGTTTCTGGGAAACGAGAAGAACAAGTCTCGTTTTATTTTATTTCCCTCTTCAGAACTGCATTATAAAGATCAAACATGAAGACGATACAAGCAGAAGAAGACGCTGATGTTCTTATAGTAACCACAGTAAACGTGTTATGTTCTCAAAATGATGCGGTCATAATCATTGGTCGACCTGCTGGTTCTTCTCACAGCTCTCTCTCCTTCCAACGTATATTACAAAAAGTTAGTAAAGGTAAATCACCTAACGTGTTTTATTCCAACAAATGTTTTAGGCACACTGAAATAGCTGAAAACGTTTTATTCATTCATGCCATAAGTGGCTGCGACACAATTAGTGCTTCATTCGTTCAAGGAAAATACAAATTTTGCAATATTCTTCTCAAGAACCCCTCAGTCAATGAACTTGTTCGTGTGTTTCCAAAAGCAAAAACAATTGCTTCAGTAGCCGAACAATTATTCGTACTTTTGTTTGGCATAGATGATAAATCTAATTTAGAATATTTAAGATAGCCACTTTTTGTCTAAGGAGTATAAACAAATAAGTTCAATTTAACCATGCTACCACCTACCAAAGATGCAGTCTGACATTACCCTTCAAGAGGATACTATCAAGTTCAAACTTTACTTTGTCATGATAAAGATCCAACTGAATGGGGGTGGAAGAACCATATTGTTAGGTTACTAAATTCAGTGCCAATGTTGAAAAAACCTGCACCTCAGGTCTTGTTGAACTTCTGCCAATGAAAAAAAAGGTTGCACTGGAAAGTGCACCTGCAGAAAGTCGGGCTTGAAATGCTCTCAATTCTCCATTCATTGCAACGGTAACTCGCGCGAGAATGCTACTGAAGCCTTCGATGGTGAAGACGAAACATTTGGAGGCCCAGTTGGATCAGAATTGGCTGATGAGGTAGATAAATATTATATTGAAGATGCTCCAAGACCGAGCAAGAGCCAAAATATTTAATTACGGGGTTAAGATCACCCTAAATTGATTATTGTATTTTCAAATATGTGAATGATTTAAATATAATATTAACAATTACTAAAATTGATTTTTGTTCTTATATTCATGACTTCATTGTTGTAAATAAGTGTAATTTTGCGAAAATTCCAATCTTTCAATGTTTTACCATTGCTATATACTATCTCACTTATTTTTATGTTGCGATTTCGCTAATGATAAATATTGTCGAAGTCTGTGTTTTAATAGTACCAACAATTGCAAATAAAATAAATCATAAAAAAATAAAACACTTTGCCGCTTTTTCAATGTTTGACATGGTGGACTAGAACCTCGATTTATAATATTGATGAAAAAACATAAACCATATAGAAATTTTAATAAAATAATAATAATAAAAACTGGATAATCTTGTGTATTTTACTGGATTTTACAAACATAAAAGGTCAGAATCACCCTCCAAATTGATGATTATCTTTTCAAAAGTATGAATGAGTTAAATATAAACTTTAATATCTTTAAGGTTAATTAATGTTGATTTTTGTTGTTATATTCATGACTTAACTGTTGTCAATAAATGATAGTTTTACGATAAATCGGATGCTTCCATTTATTATCATTCCTATTTGGTTTCTCAGACACTAATCTTAATTTTATGTTGCAATTACGTTGAAGATAAATCTTGTTGATGTGTACGTTTTAATAGTATTAAAAAGTTCAAAACAATATTCAATTTTCGCCCTGTTTTCGGTGGGTTAGCACGACAGACATAATAAGAACATATACGTGATACATGAAATTTTATGCTCCGCTACATAGTTGTTAGTTAATTTTTCTCAAAACTGCACCATTTCCAGTACAGTTTTGAGAAAAATTATTCACAGGTATTCACAAAAAATCAAACCTTGTTGTGCATTTTATTGGTTTTTACGAACTCGCAAGCATGTTCAAAGCTTTATATTTCGGTGTTGTATTGAGATAGACGATAATGATAAATACGAATTTGTAGAAAATTGTATGCTCTACAAAATTCATCTAAGTTACTTTAACCGAAATTCGTATTGGAAAGGAGATATATCGGGGAAAAGCCATGATTCTGGCTAGTATTTTCGAGATGGCGGTGTGCGCTAAGGCGCTCCAAGATCGAAAACTCGGATTTTACATCAGGAAACCAGTTCATAGAACATTAAAAAATTAAAAAATTGAAACTAGCGGAATTATTACGATCGCAGATCACTAATTGCACTGGCCTAGTAGAAAAGGTTTGGCCAAAAACTAAGATAGTGCGGAGATATGGCAATGTGAATGATTGACCAAATTCAAAATTGCAGCTTCATATTGCGCAAGTCATTATAAACATTTTCTGTTGATCAAAATGCTGCTAGGAATAATTGACAAGCTAGATTTAATCATTTTCACTCCTATAAAAATTTTTACAGCTAACTGATTTAATCGACATAATAATTTATATACACACAGTTTTTAATGTGGGCATAACTGAATAACTTATTGCTTTTCTCTGAAATCTACAATGGATTAAAGACGAACTTCCATGTTTTAAATCATTTCCATGGAAGAATAATCATTCGTGGATTCAATTTACTTCCAACGAAATTGTCTCGGGCTTTTAACATCTTTCCCATTCTGATAAAGTTTTAGTTTCCATTCTTTGTTCAAAGCGTTACATGCTCCTCTAAATGTGCTAATATGCCAGAGCGAAGGAATTTTTTTAATTCTCTTCGAGATAATGTTTATAAAGGTAAGCCTAAGTCAGTTGTATTTTATTTTTGATTAAAGGTAACGGTACAAATTTAATATGCGATGTTATGTTCTTCCAGCCAAAATAACTTCTACCCATTCCGCGGAAGCCTTTTCTGTGGAATTTAATCAATTGCCTTTGTCAAGATATTTAACAGAAGAAGGAAGTAGTAATGGCATTGTAGCAGTTAAAGATAAATTTCTGAAGTTATTTTTACAATTGATATTGTTTGTATGGTTAATTGATTGCAATTGATTTGTTATTGGTAATACCTACTTTTTTACTAATAATTTAAAAATTAATTTAGTACATTTTTTTTTGTAGACACAACCAGTAAAATTACGAAATTTTAAAAGGTAAGAATATATCTCATATTTTAGTTAATTAGTATTTCATGGCCTTATTATGAATTTAATATTTTATTTAATTTTCAGGATCTTATGGTCTTATAAAAACGTTTTTGGCAGATCTCAGAGCTGAATTGAATCTGTCGGATGACAGCGACGAGAACAGAACCAAAGAAATAAAACTCGGAAAAACGGAAAAGAAGACAACAAACAGCGATATGATAGTCAGGTACACGACAATAATAATATAATTGTAATAGCTCAGAAAACTAAACGGTCTAGAATCGGACGTAGAAATGCAAACAAATTATGTAATTCGGGAAACATGTATTTAACTGAAAAAGGGAAAGTAATTTCAGAAAGGAAACTGATACCCCTAAAATTTTGGCGAATGAAATGCTCACATAAAGTAACTGAAGATGGAAGTAAATTTAGTTTTGATAACTATTGGATCCTTAGAAGTATTAATAAAAGAGCTAGGTAGTTATGTGGCCTCAATATTGATGGTCATATCAATAGTGAAAAACTCGGAAAATTTCAGAAATTAAAAAATTTCGAACTTTAGTTGTTAATATAATGTTATTGTAAACAATCGAACAATCTCCGATTGCCGATCATGTTTCGAAAATACTTTAGGTGAAAAGAAATGGTTTATCACATTAGTTTTACAAAAAAAAAAAAAAAAAAATGAATAACTAATACGGTATAATACCTCCTGATAGACGGGGATTAGCTCCACCCCAAACAAACTTGCAGAAGAAGATATTGCTGCCATGAAAACACACATTCTTTCATTTCCAAGTTACGAAAGCCATTATTGCGGGTAAAAAACATCCAAAAAATATTTACCTTCTGTTATATCTTGGATTTTGAAGATAACGTAACTGAAAAGAAACCTATTCCTTTATTGAAACTACTCATCACACTCATCACTGTAAAGATAAACATCTGAATCGAAACCCAGAATACGTTCATTGGACGGATCATCGATAATCGATATCATAAATCGTGACACAGCAGTCTCCCACCTTATTGAACATTATGTAAATTAACTAAATGTAAGTATAAATAGAATTTAAATGCAAATGCAAATGAAATAACATATAAATGAACGATGCAAATTAAAAATAAATTAAAACGAGGTTACATATTCTTGGAATTTCTTCGGTGGCATCCGTTCTCTTCCTGATCTGAGTTCCAGCTGGGCTACAGGTTGCTCCTGTTGTTGTTGCGATGCCGTAAAGATGGGACACATGAGCCCGTCTCGAGGTGCTGAAGACAAATTTTAAAAAGCAGTTCATAATACGCTTCAATCTGTCCCCGAGCACATTCGAGAGGCCACCGTATACCACACACCCATAGCCAAAGTGGGATACAAGGAGTTTGCGGGTAGGTTGTGGAAGAAGATGTCGAGAACGATGGAATAATTTATGGGTACTTATTGACCGTTGCGAAATTTGGGCGATGTGGAGTTTCCAGGAAAGGGTTTGGTTGATAGTAATAGGTTTTTAATTGAGGAGCTGAACGTGATGGGGTGATTATTTAGGATTAAAGTAGGAAAGATGTCATTGGATCTGAGGAATTAGAACCTATGACAATGGCCTGAGCCATTTATTCATAGCGTTTAATCTTAACCTATAAAGGTTTGTCCAGGCACTGATTCTATCTAGGTCTTCCTGAATACTGGCAAACGCTACTAATAGCTCAGAAGGGGGAAAGGATAAATAGATTTGGAAGTCATCGGCGTACAAGTGGTGGGAACAGTGGTGAATTGAATTAGGAAGATCATTGATATAGGTATTGAAAAGCATTGCGGAAATACTCGAACCTTAGGCTACACCTGAGGACAAGGTAAGGAAGGAAGATAGGGGTTGATTTGAAATGGTAACCACTGTATAGAGCTGTTGGAAAAGGATTGTGACTTTAATTTGGCAAAAAGGATTGAATGGTCCAGAGAATCAAAAGGTTTAGAGAAGTCAAGGAGTAATAATACAGTTATTTTGTTTCCGTCCATAGCGGTATGTATGTCAGTGGTGATTTTGACTTGAGCGGATTGTGTGGGGTGGAGAAACTAGGACGGAAGCCAGATTTGAGAGGATCGAGTAGTTTCGACTTTTCAAGGAAGTTTGATATTTGTGATTGGACTATTCTTTCTAGAGGTTTGGAGAGGTTAGAGAGGATGAAAATTGGGCGATAGTCTTTAGGAGATATAGGATTGAAGATTTTGTTAATAGGATAGACTAAGGATTTTTTCCAAGAGATAGGAAATACTGAGTTTTGGAGGGATAAATTATAAATGAAGAGAAGAAGTGGAAGGATTTCGGGGAGACATAATTTTACAGGTATTCCATCACACCCTGTGGAATTGGTTTGAGATTTCATTATAGATGAAATAAGATCGGTAGGGGAGATGTAGGAAAAATAAAAATTATCGGAGTTGAATGATGGTACTGAGGAAAAGCAGGAAGGAGGTTGGAGAAGTGTTAGAGGAGGCTGATAAAAAGTATGAATTTAATTCATCGGGTGAAACTGGGAAGACTGATGTAGAAGAGGATTTACAAAGCGAGAGTTTGCGAAGGAGTTGCCATTTTGATTTAGCATCGGGAGAAGAGGAGAGGCCTTCATGATAGTGTTTGGATTTCGCTCTCCTAACAGTTGCCTGTGTCAAATTGCGGAGTAACCTAAACGCTTGGTAGTCATCTGCTAGCCTTGTGCGTCTAAAGCGTCTACGGGCTTCCTCACGCCTTCTTTGCATATCTTTATTTTTTTGACACATCCAAGCGGCAGGCGGGCGACGGAAGTAGAGATTTTGAGTGGGGCATGGGTATCAAGGATATGGATGAGATTAGAGGTGAGGATATCAACCATGGAATCAATGGAAGAACAGGAATATATTTCATTCCACTGCAACGTCAAGGTCAGGTAAAATATTTTCATGGGTGAGTTGCTAGGTTACGGAAAGTTGTGGTTTTAGGGAGGATCACATGAGTTTCGATATTATAGGATATTTTGATTAAGTCATGAGAGGACAGAAACGGAACAGGTAGTTGAGAAGAGGAATGAAGATTACGTGCTGAATCGATGACGTGCGATCTTAACCAGGTGTCTGACCGGCAAGTGTGATGTGTAAGAGAAAATGGGACGATGAAGAGATGGAGGGAGAAAAAGAGATTTTCAAGGTAGAGTCTGTCGTTGGAATCAGGGAGGAGATTGGTATTAAAATCACCGGAAATGATTATATTGTTATAGAGAGGAACATAATTGTGGGGAATTGATTCAAAGGATGAGTCCACAGGAACCAAAGGAGGGCGATACACCACAGCATATAGGAGAGGATGTGCATTGGAGGAAATTTCAACGACAAGGAATTCAATATGAGGATGATCGGATGGGGATGAGTTATCTAGGATTCGGGATTTCAGGCTGTTATGAACACAAAGACCGGCACCTCTAGTAGTCCGGTCCATTCGGTCATGGCGGACAAAGTAATAATTAGGTAGGGAAACAGAAGAGGAAGGATGTAGGGCTTTAGCCACGTTTCGGAGACTGCAATGGTATGGTAAAAGTTGCGAGTAAAATACTGGAGGAATTCATCATAATGAGCTGGCAAGGATTGGAAATTAACGTGACAGGAGGTCAGGACACTAGACATGGAGGGGAGATAGGACAGTATTTGGTGGGAAGATGCTAATAACTGTGACGATTTGAAGAATGAAATCTGAAAAGAAGCAAAAAGTGAACAAAAAAATAAACAAAAAGAGCTATAAATAAGAAGAACATGAGAAGATAAAATAATTACATCTGTTAAAGTAAAGAAATAATGCAAAATAAAGAAACAATAAATAAGCCACGAAACACAGCATTGTACTTGGGGTCCATAGAGAGTTTCCAAATGCGACCAGTGGGTAGACGGGTGCCAAAACGTCAGCAGAAGGTGTCAAGGTCTTGAGCCTGGTGAATATAAATCACGGCGTGGCCGTCATCCTTCCGGCAGCGCACTCTTCTGGCCGCAAACCAGACGTATTTTAATTTTCCCGCCGCTCTCTTCTGACGAGCGAGCCAGTACAGGCGCCTATTAGTGGGAGTCATTTCTTCCCCGAGTTATATCCGGTGGGAATCGTTCTCCTGCCAGCCAATATCCCGGATGGAGAAGTCTCTTTTAACTTTTTTTCCGTTGCACTATCTCGTCTCGTACAGACTGCCTGAAACGGGCAAAGACAGGTGGCGGTTGGGGGTCATCTTTTTGGGGTTTTCGCCGATCTACCAAGTCGAGGCCCTCAATATTAATCTTGACACTGAGCACCACGCTGGCAACCAGAGCCGCCGGAGTCTCCCCCGCGCGGATCGGGTTGCCCCGTATCTCCACCGACCTGATTAGTAGGCCCTGCTCAGCCTTATTGAGTCTGACTTCCAGTTCACCGACCCAAGATTTTAATACTTTATTTTCGGAAGTCAGGTCTTCCATCAGCTTCGATTGACCCTCGAGATGGCTTTCAATTTTCGAAAGCTTCTCGTTCAGCTCAAAGCTTAGCTCAACATATTTTTCAAGCGAGGACTTAATGCTTTTGATGTCTTCGTTGACGTGATCACTAAGCCAGTTTACTGCCTCGAGTATATCAGCCGCAGAAGGTTCGGTGGTTTGCTGTTGAGAATATGCTAGACGAACAAGGCGTTTTTTTTCGAATTTTTTTTCACATATTAGCTATCTTCAGATTCAAGCCTTTCACAACAAATTGGCATCTCTTGTGGGGAGTGGAATCCCTTTCTTCGAAAATATGGAAGCCTTAAAGAAGAAAAAAAGTTCGTTTCATCGGCAGTTTACCAAAAGTGTTACGGCAATCAAAAGTCTTTTGGAAGCACAGCATCGAGATATCGAAGTTCGATGCACTTCTTGAACTTAACCGGCGGTTGACTACAGCTGATGAAGAGATCTTTAAGCTGATGGTTGAGACAGAGGTTGCTACGTCGTCATACTTTGAGACATTCTGTAAAATACGACGGACAGTAGGCTAAGGCCAAGTAGAAAAACCTACAGAGCACCCTTGCCAAAAACGTCGATATCAGCTGCCGTCAATAGACTTAATAAAATTTGACGGTGAAGTTCGGAACTGGCTGAAGTTTTGGAGCATATTTAAGAAGATTCACGAAGACACGAATATAGACGATGAAGACAAGTTCCAGCTGCTCCTTTAAGCTACCACGCAAAAGGCCAGAGAACTTGTAGTCTTATACGGCCACAAAAGAAAATGACTCCAAAGGAATAGACCATTTGAAAAATATATTCGTCAAAGATGGTTTTTTAATTGAAGTCTATGTGCGGGATATGTTAAGTTTGGTTATATCCCACGCATTATATGGGTCCCTCTTTATGTGCAAATAGACCTACGACAGAGGTTAGTTGGTCAATCCCAATTGCATTGTCGAGTTTTAATAATACCAATTCTACAGTATTATTAAAAACATTACTCGTTAGGTCTGGGAATAAGGGCGTTGAAAAGATTATAAGAGTGATATTGGATGACGATTCACACCGCTCTTATATTCGTAAACATTGCGCACAGGTAGTTAAATTAACCAAATCAGGAGAAAGATATTTTGGAGAAAGTGTTTTTGGAAGTCCCTATTAGAAAACACGGTGTTTATAAACTAAAATTAGAAAATTTAGAGAATGTCTATAATTTTGATATACAATTATTTTAGCAAGAATGTATAACTAATTTTGTACCCAGAATTTTAGATTCATCCCACATCCCTTTACTCCACAAAATGAATATTTTCATTTCTGATGTTGGATATGGCTCCCCTGAGATAATTGTTTTACTTGGGGCAGACGTACTTCCATCTGTTTTAACAGGCAGGATGGAAAAGTTAGATAACAATTTATTAGCTATTGAAATCCTATTAGGATGGACGGTCATGGGTAAAACGACAGTTGCACTGTCATCTATTATGTCACTAGCCACATTGCCAATTCCGAATTTGTGGGAATTAGATGTAATAGGGATCAAAGACCCGTGTGCGTCGAAAACAAGTATAAATGCGCAGGTTATGGAACATTTTAATAATAACATAAAAATGAACAAAGGATCCAGATACGAAGTAAAGCTGCCATGGTTACACTGGTCCCCTGAGGTTAGTTCTAATTTACAAATAGCTAATCTCTGATTAAAATCATTAAAAAAAAAGGTTAAGAAAAATTAATAAATTCCATGATTATGATCAGGTTTTCCAAGAATGGTCAGATGGCGGGATCGTTGAAAGAGTCTTAGACTTCGAGGAGAATTGCACTCATTATTTATCGCATCACGCGGTTATAAAAAAAAAAAAAAATACAAAATAAGACCTGTGTTTAACGCGTCGGGGAAAACTAACACATCTAAGTCGATCAACGATTGTCTACCCTCTGGACCAAATCTTCTCACTCTGGTTCCGACACTCTTAACAAAATTTCGGTTAAGAAAGTTCTGGGTGACAGCCGATATAAGAAAAGCATTTTTACAGATAAGCCTAGCTCCTGAGAATCGGAATTTTTTTCGTTTTCTTTGATGGGATAGCAATGAGGATAGAATAGTGGCTGTTTATCGTCACTATATGGTAGTTTTTGGAGTTATTTGCAGTCTGTTTCTGTTTATGGCAACCATTCTCCATCATTTAAAAACTGTCCCTGAGCCACGTAAGCAGACTGCAAAAATGTTAGATAGTTCCTTTTATCTTGACAATGTTTTAACAAGTGTTGATTCCTTTGATGAGCTCAAAAGATTCATAGTTGAATCCAAAGAAATAATGTCTGATGCTAAGTTTGAATTGCGCGGATGGGTTCACAATTTCTTGGAAATTCAGATGGAATGCCTGGCAGACTCTATTTCAATCTTAGGGATGATTTGGAATTTCAAAGAGGACACTCTGAGTTCTAATTTCGTATAGTTAACAATGTTTCAGGATCAAAAATTTACGAAACGAAAAATACATTCTTTCGTTCAAAAAGGGTTTGACCAATTTACTACACTTATCCGGCTACCGTATTGCCAAAATTCATTTTGCAGGAAGCATGGCGGTTAAATTTATTGTGGGATGAAGATATTCCCTCTGATTTAAGAACAAATTTTCAAAAGCACTTGGAGTAATGGCACTGGACAGGGGAATGTAGGCTCACACGATAGGTATTCAACGGCGTCGTCGCATCGACAGTATCTTTACACGATGTTCGTAGACGCAAGTAAGATGTCATACGCGGCATTTGCCTTTGTTAGTCCTGAGTTTAGTCACGGGCTGTCTGTTTCGTTGGTACAAGCCAAGTCCAGGCTTGCATTTATTAAACAATTAACTATCCCGAGGTTGGAATTACTTGCAGCGTAATTAGGGATTGATAAATTATTTGCCACTTTATAAATTTGTTTTATTGAAAACTAGTTTCGAATGTCATACATTCATCCTCAGTTCTAAGAGCACACAAAAAAACATCATGCGGATGTCAACTGATTACTTGCAGCGGTTATAGGGTCTCGGATAGGTCATAGTATAGTCACGATCATCGAGAGTTCTTTTGGTGTTAAAGTACCTTCCTTCTTCTGGAGCGACTCTACGGTTGTTTTGACGGGGGTTAAAAAAACTGATATTTGGGCTACTTTCGTCCATAATCGAATAGAAGAAATTCGGAAACTCGCCTGTTTGGATGATTGGAATCATGTCCCTGGAGATATGAACCCTGCCGATCTCTTTTCTGTGGCTGTAATGGGAAAATTCTTAATGAATCCCGTTGGTGGGAAGGACCCTGGTGGCTTAAGTTAAATCCAAGTCACTGGCCAGCAGAAAAATTTGAGTTTTCAAAAACAGCTTACGAGGAAAAAAGGAAAGGGGGTATTGTACTAACCTCATCAATCAATTCAGAATTTAAAAGCACAGTTGATTATATTTTTTCGCGTTTCTCTAAATATCCAAAATCAATTAGAATTATTGGCTGGGTAAAGAGGCTTATTAATATAATTATTAACCGTGTAAGCTCGAAAGTGTGTGTTCAGGATTCGGATAGATGCCTCATAGAGGGAATGGGAATGCTGTATACATACAAATGAGACGAACCAAATAAGATTATAATCAAAGCGAAATCCGCTTTGGGAAAAAATATTTTGGTAAAATTAAAATTTTAAATTATGTAGAATTCGAAGAAGCGGTAAATTATGTTTTAAAACAAGTACAAGCTGAAAGTTTTTTTAATGATCCAAAAAAAAACGCTAAGCCGATTCGACGTTTTTAAGGGCGACGTTGGGCTACTGAGGCTAAAAACTAAAATAGCTTTGGGATCTCCTGAAGAAAACCTGAAACACCCAATTATATTGTCGTCAGACCATTCAATAGCTAACCGTCTTATTGAAGAAAGACATAGGATGGCCTCTCACGCAGGGGTACAAACCTTATCAGTGGATCTACGCGAGAGGTTTTGGATACTTCAAGGGCGAAAGATTATTCGGAGAGTTATAAATAGGTGTGTCATTTGTCAACATAACAAGGCTAAGCCATTGGAAGTAGAGTATGCCCCATTACCGACCGAACGAACTTCCCTGGGTTGTATGTTTGAAACTACCAGGGTTGACTTAGCTGGGCCACTTATCCTGAAGGATATATCTAAGGCTTGGGCAGTATTGTATATCTGTGCGTTATATCGAGCAGTGCATTTGGAATTGACTCCATCTCTGTCGACGGAGTCTTTCTTAAGGAGTCTTCGTAGGTTTATTGCACATAGAGGTAGGTTTCACATTATATATTATGATAATGGCACAAATTTTGTTGGGGCCAACAACCTGTTCCAGTCATCGGACTGGGCATCCGTGACTACCTCAGAAGAATTAAGAGGAAGTTCAACCCTCCCGGAGCTGCTTAGAAGAAATATTGGAAAGGGCTGCCTAACATATGAAGAAATTCTTATTATATTATGTGACTGTGAGTCCATAGTAAATTCTAGACCCCTCTCTTATATTTCTGAGGATAATGAAATTTCTCTCCCCTAACACTGTCCTTGTTTCTGCAGGGCATACCAAATTCAGATGTGCCGGATCTAGATATAATTGCTGCATGGGATAGCTGATGGGTGCAGCTACTGGGGCTTTATGTAACCCCAGTCCCCGAGTACAGTACACCGCTCACTCTATCAGTTAGTACACAATTCGCTAACACTAACATAAGGTCATATACAGTACATAACCTAGGGTCACCTCCCCTAGGATGCCGCCCTGGATGGGGGAGCAGGTCAGGAGGCTCAGAGGAGGCAACTCCTCTACCTGACTAGGGTACCTAGAGAGGGTTGATAACCCCACTACCCGAAACATAATTATCACGAAACCTCACAATAAAGCCTCGGATCGTAGTAGACAGCGGAAACGACCCGGAAACTCCAAAAGGAATTTTAATTTAGGATTTTGGAACAATTTTGTCCCTGCACAGACCTGGAGCACTACCAGTGCTCCTTGAACAACTTCACCACTATAAAGTTGATATTGCTGCCATACAAGAAATACGTTGGACAGGTCAAGGAATACTCGGAAAGAAACACCACACGGTTATCTATAGCAGTGATAACAGAAATCGTCAGTTTGGGACAGGGTTCATTGTTAGGGGAAAGTACCGAAATCTAGTCATTGGTTTTAGGGCAATAAGTTCAAGGATATGCGTAATACGGCTGCGTGGAAAATTCTACAACTACAGCATTCGTAGTGTGCATGCTCCTATAGAAGCTGTTGATGATAATTTGAAGGATACTTTTTATAAGCTCCTAGAAAGAGCTATCGAATCATGTCCTATGCATGACATGAAGATTATCGCAGGAGATCTTAATGCGAAGGTTGGGCAGGAAGACATTTATCACCCAACTATTGGAAAACAGTTTTCATGAAGTAACCAATGCTAATGGACAGAGGCTCATTAATTTTGCAACATCCAGAGATCTCATTATTGGAGGCACCTTTTTTCCTCGCAAAAATATACATAAAGGGACTTGGATTTCCTCTGACAGATTTCCTTTGCAGCCTTGTTTGTCTAAAGCATCTTCGGGAGGCCTCTCGTCTCTTCTGGATTTCCTTAATTTCTTGGCACATTCGTATTGCAAGTCGGTGACGGAAAGTAGAGGTTTTAAGGGGAACATGTGTATGAAGGATCCTGGGACGGTTGGAAATAGGGATGTTCACCATGGAGTGAATTGAGGAACTGGATTTGATTTGAGCATTTCCCATTTAAGATTTAACCGTTTCTTTCCTGATGTTTGTGTACAGTTATATATACTTTCTTAACTGCCCTTTGACGCTGATTCCTTTATATTTCCAGCGTTGTTTTATCAATTTTGGCTAGGTAGTGGATTTTTATCTTCTTTCTTTTCTCCACCGACTTTTCACGTGATTCTGTGATCTAATTATTGGCTTTTCGTTTCTCCTGAAACCTATTACTGCATTGTGAATAGAGCTCTGATGATCCAATCTCTCAGCATATGATCAATTTAGCTTTTTCTAACTGGTCGTATAATTCAACCTTATTATCTTTATCCTTGGTTGATGCAGATACATTAATAATCGCTGTAATAAACCGACGACTTCTAATGTGCAACACACTTACCGATTCACTAATCGGGGATAGTGGGGGAGAGGAGAGTAAATTGCCGATTTTCTAAGAAATAGTCTCTACAAATCCAGTGCCAAACTGTTCCATTTTTGGTATTTCATCCGCTGTAGAACAATGATTGACTATCAATAGTGCTCCTCATCTTCTGGCCATTAACTATAAACTGTCTTTATTTTACACCATTCTCTTTCTTTTGGGACCCAAGGTCTTTATACGCTCTGAATAGTAAGAGTCGTGAGGGTTGTCCACTTCCCTAAAGCTGTTAGGGTAATGATGTTACAGTCCCCACGCAGGAATCGAACCTGTGCCGCAATATCTGGCAACACAGACTTATCCGGAGAGCGGTAATGTATGAAGTAACCAAGTGCTCACTTGCCTCACGACGTCACCTATTGCACGCCCCTTAGCACACTAGGTCACCCAGACCCCGACTAGACTAAATAATGTATACACGTTTATGTTGGCTTTTTAGACCTAGTAGATCTTTCCTCAAATACTATTTGTAATCATTTTTCTCTGTCTAGTCTTTCTGGGTTATGGTCTCCCATGTGGTCTCCAATCTACTACTGCTGCATTTGTGATTGTGCAGAGAAGACCTGTTGTTTGAGCTACAACCAAGTCATTCTTGACATCTTTATATTCATATAGTAAAATACCGAATAAGAACTTTCCTCCTCATTTTTTAGCCGAGACTCCAGATAGTTTGATTCGTTTAAATCTGTTAGTCCTGTTTTTAGGGTGCCTTTCAGTTAGGATGTCATATAACATGTGATCAGCATTGGTTTTGCAATTGTGTTGTACATCCTCAGATTAAGATTTCTTGAAATTTTTGGAATATTATTCACGACAGGAAGAACACTATTTTTACTTGTAATATACTAGTTTATCTGAATTATTTGGTCGTTCTTTGAGGTTAATGAGTTACCTAGGCAATTTAATGTATTTACTTTTGGAAACATTTTTTCTATTATAGTGATTTTATCTATTGGGATTGATTTTCTGCAAACCATCACCTTTTTTTTACCATTTTCAAGTTATGTCAACAATTAATACATAGTTGCAATAAACAATGAAGCTTCATTAATTCAATTTATTTAAAGATTTCTTAAAATCCAAATTTACTTTAAAATATCATCATTGGAGAATATGCTCTTTTTTCGGTTACGCTGATTGGTACTTCATGCTGTATCCTTTATAAGTATTAGTGGAGAGTTTGAGAAGGAGAGGGATCATTTTATAAAGTGTATTAAAAAAAAAATCAATATTTTATTTATTTTTTCATTATTTAAACTATTATTGTTTGGGTACACATCTTATTATTACATTATATACATCATGAATGAATTTTTGTAACCATAATACACAAATACTATACTCATTGACATGTACAAATGGTGAAATAACACAAAAAAGAATATATATATATATATATATATATATATATATATATATATATATATATATATATATATATATATATATATATTTACATTTACAATACAGTAACAATCAGATATATGGTATTAGCGATTTCAGTTACATATATCCTTGAGCAGATAAAAACTATGCTAATAGAGGTAGACAAAGATAACTTAACAGAAGCGTTAACTTTATAAATATCGTTTTGTCAAAAACACAAGTTGATGTTTTCAAATGTTAAATTATTCGAATAATGATACTACAATGACATATGACTGAATTAACTATATCATAACTATAGATCATGTTTATGACCTTTTGGCTTGAGGTATAAAGTGTCAAATCAGTAAGCTTCATTTAACCAGACAATCACAATTTTTATAACTTGTTACAATATAAACACATCAGGTAAATGACTTTAGATTATATAAATCTAAACTCTTACTTCGGAACCAGTATACAACGTTTTAATATTAATTTTTAATTCTAATATATAAATAGTATCATTTAAAAAACATTTCAATACTTATCTAATAATATATGTATATATGTATATATGTGTATATATATATATATATATATATATATATATATATATATATATATACACATATATACATTTTATTATGTGTATGTATAATATTTACAATCGATTAAATTAAAATGTACAAATTATTTACATTTCTTAGTGTTTTTTAATAATTTACAATAGATACTGTGACTTAAAATGTTTCACATATAGTGAAACGTTTAATTTAGACCACACTGTTGTTACCCAGGCAACCTTTTTTGATAAACTAAGAATTATTTTACTGTTATATTTTTAATATATTGTTTTCTATTACCTATTGAATGTTAACAGATTTTAAATTAGAACTGCTTAATGGTTATTTAGAAATAGATTGAACACAATGAGGAAAATGAAAAAATCACAAAAATAACATAGTTCAAATTTTTAAAACAATATCACTCACCCGCGTTGAGTCTATCACCGCTGGTCATAAAATATATTAAAAAAATTACACAGAAAAAAACCTTTTACACATCATTTTTATAAAGTTAAACTGTGACCTGTATTTATTTTTTCTAAATGTTGAAATTTGTTCTTATTTTCGATGGAATGATATTTGATACCTAGATTTAACTGTCAAACTCGTACATGGAAGCCTGTATTGGCAAGAAAACACCCATATCTTCCCTTTACCACTATATTTATACGTTTTGAATATTTAGATATAGCCTTAAATTTTGTGATGGTTATTTCAAAAAGTATTTAACACGGCTATTGGTAACGTAATGGATTATATATAAACAAAAAATATATATGTGTGTGTTCCATCTAGATAATGTATTGTACAAACTTATTTGGGCAAAGAGAAGGAGGGTATTGTTGGAAGACACAATGGAAATATTAAAAAAGCGGACTCAGTCTAACTCTCTTATAGAAATAAAAATTAAAATAGACTAACAATTTCTTCTTATTGCTGCATGTAAAGAAAATAGGGAACAGAACACTATGTTTCTAAAATTTACACTGAAGCTGGAATACCATGCACATTTTCTATGTTTCTACAATTATTATAAGGATGAATTATAACCTTACTAAAATTAAAAAGGAAATTTAAAAAGAAATAACATCCTTAATAGGTTAGGTTCCTATGTCTCGATGGAAATTTAAAAAAATACCCAATACATTAATAGTATATTCAACAGTAGAAAAGTTTGCATCTTCTTTTTCGAATTTAAAACTAATGGAGTCAAACATTCCACTACTATTTTATTGGTTAATCTAATTTTAATTAAATAATCTTCAACGTGAATATTTCATCTACAATATATTATAGGGGATGACATTTTTATTAATGTACTAAAATAATAACCAATTAAACATTAAATATAATACCCGCTCCAATTCTTGCGAGATATTTGTCGCACACATATTTATATGTATATATATATATATATATATATATATATATATATATATATATATATATATATATATATAAATTTATTCAACAGGATATATTCATAAAAAAAAAATTAGTAGAGGTCAAGAAATTTTAGTCTGCATTCCAAAATTTAAAAAAATCAAATTTAAACTTATAACTAATTATTGGCTTAATGAATAAAAGTTAAAATTATTTAATTAATTAAACATTGTATATTTTCACCAAACATGTTTTGTTTACTATACAAGTACTCTACAGCAAAATGGATCCAATCCTATAAAAGAATGTAAGTAATCATAAAATGTAATGTATTTTAGAATCAAAGATGATTGATGTGGCAGATTTTTAGTATTTCTCAATAAAACAGTATATATATTGAAGAGAGTCCAAGATATTGGCAAAGTTGATATATTATCTCCAGGAATTAAACAAAGCTCCCTTTTATAACTGTTTTCAATGTTATTTATGTATCTATTGGATTTAAGAAATTTTATGATTACTGAAAAAATATTTCTTAGTTGTTTTTTCTGTGTTTATAATAATAATAATACCATTTGAAGTAATGTCTTATAACGCTGGTTATCGGTATGGAATGTGCAGAATTAAAATAAACGACCATACATTAGTGCTACTGTAGGATAAAGTTTAAAAAAACACATGCAGTTATTTATAACTTTCCTCAATTCTAAATGGAAATTAGAATATATTTTCTTTTCATTTAATTTATTATTGGTTAAAATTGCAAAGCATTCTATAGTACTAAAATAATTAAAACTAATTAGGCCTTGTAGGTAAAAATATCAGTGAAATTATTTGAGTACCAATTTTTATTTATTTTGTATTATGTTGATTTCTCCAACTTAAGAGCAATAGTTCGTATAAAATAAAATAACTTTCTCTTTTGGAAAATAAATAATCAAAGTGTATTTTAGGCTTGCCAAAAAGTTATGTAGTACCGCATGCCCTTGCTCTGTATACCTATAAGTACATAATCTTTCCATGTATGCTTGAAAAGATATATATCTGTTTTATTTTTAATAATCTGTTATCTGAAATGCAAAATCATATTTATATAAGTAATACTTATTAACAACATTAAGTTTTTGCTCTTCTTTCTTAATAACAAAATTTATAAAAGCTAAAAATATTTCTTTACTAGGGGGACTGCTACCTACTGAAGGTGTATGTTTATCAATAACATATCAATACAAGTAGCTTCATGTATGAGATACCTTTCCGGCAATGGGATCCCTACTAATCTATCTCAAGTCAAGTGAGCTCATTTCGACGGATACCATCCAAAATAACGACATCCGTCGGCCACTAAACTTTGAACTATATCACAGATTCAAATACTGCTACTCTCAAAATATTATTTGTGTAATCATCTTATTCATTGAAACGCCTGAAACGTGATTGCAATCAACATGCGTTCATTGATTTAACGCACAGCCTTTCTCTTATTTGCTTTATCAATTGCAATAGAGTTGAAATGCATGAAAATATCATCGCTCAAAGTACAAAAGGTCAAATGTCTAATACTGCATTTTTGCTCTATTGAAAAATCTAGTTTTTAGACGTACGACCTTCTGCGATTTCATCGACGATATAGGGATGTGATGAATTTTTCAATCACACACTTCGCCGTGTATTCTAAATTTTTATTGACTAATTTTTATGTTAATATTACTGTATTTTATGATTATAGAATATTATCTAGATGCTGCACATTCGCTGTTAACCGAGGTGAGTTGCGTCGATGGACTAGGATTACAGAATACAACTAATCCTGGAATGAGGTGAATTGATCTATTAGTTTGTTCCGATAGATTTTTAACTACTGATACATTTATCACGTGTAGAACTTTAATCTGTTCCATCCATAATTAGTTTCAAAATTTAAATTAATATTTATACACATACCGGAGAGATCTTAAATCAACTTTCTTAATTTTTAGTCATAGTCTTGAAGGCTATCAATACAATTTTTGTTTTACGAAAAGTAATTGGATTTTTTTTTTTTTTTTTTATATTTTGGTGTTTCCTGCTTTGTTTGTTCAGCAACTATTGCTTATCTACCTGTATAGTTTCATATTCGAAGTCAATAATCTTACATCACTATTAGGCTTTTGGATATGCGTATCATTCGAATGCCTTCTAAGTAATAAAGCGAAAATTATGACTGAATTCAATAAATTAAAATGCTACAGTACACACAGCGTACATTCTGTAAATTTGATGCAAAATTTTTTACCATATCAAGAATAAAGAACGAAATTACAATAATTTTAATAACTTTATTTGCTTCATGATTTGCCTGGGTTCTAATTCAGTAACTACTTAATTATTGGCTTATTCAGACGTAAATCCAAATACGGTATACATTTTTTTGAGGCTGATTAAATAGTTGGTTATTTCGTTCTACATTTTTGGAAGGTGTTAATTAATTCACTATCCCAAAAGCTCACAGAAAAAAAACAGCCTAACAAATAAGAAAAAGAAAAAAAAAGTCAATCAACTAAAATTTATTTTAACAAATACCTTTTACAAGTTACTATTCAACATTAAAATAAAGGCGAATCATATTTTTTTGTTCAAACAAATCCATATCTTAATATTCTCCTTTTCTATATCCACAACAACAACCGATGTTTATTCAACCATCTAACGTGAATGAATTTGACGTCTTCGACCTTCATTGGGCTGAAACATTAACTTCATGTTTTGAGTCGATAAATTACAATTATCTTTGAAGTGAAAAAATGAAATGAACGAGGAGATGTTAAAATAGAAAAGGGGGAGGGGGACTCATACCTATTTTTCACTTGTTGAGAATGCCTTTTTCATTGACTTAGCAACTTTGCAATCAAAAAATAACTGCACGGTATTTTCGAATTCCTTATCACATTTCTCCTTTATTAGGATTTGTATATATTAGATATATCTTCTTTACCTAGTACCAGCTCCCAAATAAGTGTTACTGATTATAAAATCCAGACTATAAATAGATTACCTCTTGTATCAAACCAAAAACTTAATCTTGACAAACGTCATTTGCGGCTATTATAATCCTACTTGAAGGCATCGGTATAAAATTACACGGAGACAGAAACAACTGCGCTATGGCAAAACTGCTTCAATGGCTCCAAGCTAACACACAAGAGAATACTGTCGACGGCTGAAGAGGGGGGAGGGAGAGGCGATGATTAGGTGACCTGGAACCCTTTGGTGAGTGATTCGACATGTTCTTTTGCTTTGAGGCGGAGAGCAGCGATGGAAACTGTGCGTAGGTCTGGTGGGCTGCGAGGAGGAGTTGAGGGTTCAGCCTGTTGTGGGAGGGGTGGAGTGAGATAACTGGGGTAGCCTGTGTGCGGATGTGCCAGGAAACCAGGAAGAGCGGTGAGCAAAGGAGGGGCCAGCCATGGGTCGACTGGGAGCGACAGGGAAGGCCCACCGGTCCGCCCTTGCACGCTCTGCTGGTACTCGCTCAGCCCAAGCCTCGCTGCCTCCATCTTCTCCTGTCGCCTCCACTTGGCCCGACGGTTCTGGAACCAGACCTGCAACAGCATTCCAATAGCTATTTTAGTTTGGCACAATCAATTATTTTGACATTATTGAAAGGTAGTTACCATAATCTATTATGAAAAGGCAAGTTTGAAAACTTTTAAGAATTACAACCACAAGTATCATAAACGTATATTGGATACTAATGACCAAATTAGTCTTTGCCCTCACAGGCCAAGGCAAGTGCATAATAAGGCATTAGTATGTAAAGCATCAGATGTTTTCACTTAAGGAAAGACTCACGAGATGAAAGACTTTCGAGACTCACGAGTGCTGACTTGCTTTCAATACTGTCGCTGTTTTTACGACCTAGTTACAAGTCAATTAGAATAAAAGAAAAATATTATTCATTTATATTACTCTCATTTTATTTTTTCATAGCAAGTATTTGTACATAATTCAATACAGTAGTGAGTCAACTTTTATCCTTTGATCTGATGTTTTGTACTGAATCGAATGACGGGAAAGCACAAAATATTGTCATCATTGGAAAGAACTGCTCATTGCCACATACAGGTCACTCACAAAGGCAATGAGCATTGCGGCCAGTTGCATCACTGCAAATGCTTAGCTGACAGCTGAATTAATTCCACGTCAACTCACCACGTGAAACTTGCTAGATACGACCAGCATCATTTCAATCTCGAGTAGAATCCAGCGAACCCAAGTTTGTCAAAATTATTCTGGTAGTTTATGAATGATTTAAGAAGGATCGACGACTCCCTTAACAAGGAATTCATGTCTCTAGTGCTACTGGACTATGGCTCATTTCTTAATCGAGTTATTGCTGTAAGAATATACTTTTTGTAACATGATAAAAAAAATTTGACACATAGTTACCATATCAGGTTCCCCATATTCCCTTGAAATATTTTTATGGTTTTCCTCTGTTTTTTTCTATTTTTAAAATAAGGGAATGAAATATATCAATAATGTACGAATATTATGTTTTCATTTCCTAAAAACGAAATAATAATAAATATAGTAATGGAATCGATGGGTCCTGTCCGGATATATTACAGATATTTGCCAATCCAATATCTCAGTCTGAAGTCTATTGCAGAAAGAATGTTAAGGTAATCATGTATAATATATTTATTGCACACTAATCATCTTAATCATATGAAATCGTGTGATAACAATGATTAGTTCCACGGTCAAGAAATTTGAAAAAGTATCTTATTGATCTCTACTTGACCAATAACCATTTCTTAACGAATTAATAACACCTATTTTAATTTGCTTGGCGATAGCCTTCACACTCTTCCCCTTGTCCATAACTACATTTAAGTGTTGGACATGTTGAGTGCCTTCATGAAAGCACAGCACATGATCTTACTCAACAGTGATGGGTCTCCTCACAGCGCATTTCCACCTCTTAGAGAGCGCTTCATGGTTGGTCATTGTTACAACTGTGTAAGATTGTCCATTCCTCCTCAAGTTATTGGGAGAGGAATGAATACTTTCATACCACAGTATGGTGCATGTCTTCTACTATTGAATACGGTCATACAATCACCATTCCCATTTATATTGTTATACGTTTAAGATTCCCATTTGTTCAACAGTGATAAACGATACGTTGAACGTCAATTGGCGTCGATTAAATACCAGCTATTCTCCAGGAACTAATCCAGTTAATCTACTTTAATACTAACCTGCATACCCTTTTTAGAAGTCTTTCTTTCCCTTATAATTTAGAGGTTCATCGCTTATTAAGGGAGATGGACGAGGTAATTATTTATTTTTTTTTAAAATTATTGGGACACGATTTTCAGCAAAAAAAAAAAAAATCATTTCATGAGTTTTATCATCATGAAAGGGTTAACAAAATTACAAATCATATAATAGTTATTGTTGGGAAAATGAAATGCTCATGAATAACAAACTGAAATTAGTTATGAGCTACTTCTTACCCAAAAATAAGGTGAATTGCATTAATTAGTAGAAAATTCATGATAAATATTTATAACTAAATTTTCAAAAAATGTTATATCAAAACTTAAAAAGTACACATTTTTTTAAACTGAATTAATTATCCATGACGATTTAAAAAAAAAATTTACATTAATACAATTTTTTAATTTTTTTTTTTAATCCCATTGCAATCAATTTTTGCCGCATCTGGTGGTGTTAAAGGGTGTAGGCGTCTTATCACAACTCTGAGTGCTCTCCGTTGGTGCAATCGGTATTCGCGGAAATCTGCCTTATTATACACACAGGTAATTTACCATTTTTGTTTTTTATATATATCAGGGTGTGCGGCAACAATTTTGTTCCTTTAATACGGCTTTGGAAAACATATTTTCCAGTTTCCACTATTTTAATTTATTGCTGGCAAAGTAATTGAAAATTATTAATATTCCTAATGAATATTGGAGGTGGCTCTGCTTCTCTGAGAGCTGGTGCTTTTTCCGTAATATCTGCAGGCGTATTTCATAGAATCTGGTATGGGTTGGAGTGAAAAATGGCTTTTCATCTGCCATAGATTGAGTTGAGGTGCCGGCTTGGGACTCGATATCTTCAATTGAGCTATCAGGTGTAGTTCGTGGCATGTTTCTTTTGGAACATCTAGGCTTTTGTAAGTATTTCCCAGGCTCCTCGATCTCTTGGTAGTTGTCCCCTTACTTTACATTACCTATCATATGAAAATTTCGGATTTCATATTAAGTAATGAGGATGAATAAAGCAATTCGGTCAAGATATATTTTATAAAATATGTAAATAATTACGCCTGATTGGAGAGGACCAAGTGGAACAGTTCTATGTCGTTCAGAAGCCAGGAGGTTACTGGAGAAGGTGGGATTATAGCCAATATGGCCTCTATTTCTAATCCTTGCTGTTTACACTGTTACTGTTAGTTAATGAACTAGTGAATACTAACCGTGTTTATGTTCTGCTGCAAACGGAAGTGATAATGGCTCAGTTTCACTGTTGTTTTTTTTAATTCAAAAGTTAATTTGTTTAATTAACTTATGACTTATTTGGTAGTGTTGTAGCTATTAAATAAGCCACTTTATGGGGGGCGATCTAAAGTGTGGACAATTAAAATCAGGCGCATGCGCAGAGTCGATTAGGAATATAGAAGTTGAATGTCAATTCTTGAAAACTGAGTAAATCCTAGATATAAGGTACTATCCCTTACAAAGACCACCAGTTCATGATGAATTGTCTATATAGGAGGAATAGTAAGTATTACCACTGACTTTAGTAGGTAATCTCACCGTTAATTTATTATACTTAAGCAAAACTGAGAGGACAGAGGAGTTCAATTGATCCCAGGCTATGATGGTAGTGAATCAAGTTGAGAACAGGACGGTAAGTTGGGCTTTAATCATGTCCACGAAGGACCGACTTAAATGAGTTGCCTATCAGCTTAAGCCGCCAGACTCTAAATTCACTTAGCTGCCCCTCTTGCCATAGCTTTTACTATCTCCTTCATTACTTCATTCTTCTATTTGTTATTTCTGATTAGACAATTAATTTTTATCAATCTACAAATCAATTGAGGAGTATTTTATCAAATATTGATAAAATACTCCATTTTACATAAAAATTGAGTTTTTGGCTGATTAAAATTCTTCAATCAAAACTGCATTTAAAGGTTACTCAGTTTGTTGTCAAAACCTAATTTTTTCCTGTCATATAGGGGTTATAAATCACCATTTTAAATCAAAACTGAACATATCCACATGAAATTTAGCCATAGTAATTTTTTCACTTTTCTTCCAAAAGATGACAAATCTACAGCCCTTTCCCGGCTGCTTAAGGCCTATTTCTTTCAAAACTTCACATATCCAAAAATAAGTTGTTTGCCCATATTTTTCTTTGCAGTTCTATTATAATTCTTAGAGTTAACGCAATGATTTAGTAAGTAGTACAGTCAAATTAGGTAAAAACCACGCGTAACCCGAACATCCAAAAAAAAAGCTGAAACTGGTCAAAAATTGTTTATTACCCTTACCGTAATAACTGGTAAAATCTGGTTTTGATGGGGGGAGAGTTAGAAGGATGGAAAACTGATTTACTTTCACTTTTTTGTGAATATCTCAAAAACTGAGGCTGATTGCCAACATATCCTAGACAAAATTAAAGTACTTTGAATTATCTATAATGATGATTGTTAAAATCAATGGTTACGGAGATATTAAAGGAATAAAAATTATGACATTTCCACTTTCAATAAAAATTGCTCCAAACACTATTAGCAGAGGAAAAGTAAGTCCAAATTCGACCAATTAAACAAAAAACTCAAAGATCCTGTTCCGCTCCTACTGCAATCTAATATACTTTATCGCATTCCTTGTCCCATTCCTAATTCCTTCCTGTTATATTGGTGAAACAAAAAATTATATTGATCATATTGTAATCGTTTAACTAATTGGCTCAGATCATTCATTAAAACGAAAATGAACCAATTTAAATTTTTTTTTTTTTAGATGTTTGATTGCTAATTAATTTTATTAAAAGAATTGAAAGCAAAGTGAATAGTGAGTTAATTGAGGGAACGATGCTTTAAATCTAAAGGAATCTCTAATCGAAAATTTTGATTAAAATCGATTACCATCGTTGTTCTGAATTTATTAGCGAGCGTTGAACTGGAGAAAAACACAACACAATGTTTGGATTTAATCAACTGAGTCATCGTTGTCTTTTACTTTTACATTCACTCTTTTTTTTCCCTTTTTTTTCTGTAATAAACAAATGCGACCAAACAAACTCCAAATGAAAACAATAAAGATACAAATCGGCAGATTGTTATTTTATGTGGTTAAGCGGAAAAATGAAACGACAGAAATATGAGAAGAATGTCAATACTACCATGATACGGAGAGTCTGACCCTCACTCATCTTTATGAAAACTTCATTTGGTTTTATAAACAATTGTATAGCGATCAGCAGTGATATAAAAATTGTATAGCAAAATCAGCTGTGATATAAGCATTGTATGACAATGAAATATGAAATATCAAATGAATTTAACACAAAAACTATTATTAGGTTCTTATTGGAAAAATCCAAACCAAAGCCTTGAGTCTCTCAAATAGCAATAACTAATTAAGACTTCAACGTTTCACCAATTTCGCCAGGCCTCATCAGGACATTAAGATGAAGTTAATGCTGACAATAACAGTTCACCATGTATATACTGAATAACATATAATATACTGAATAATGAAGTAAGTATATTTTGAAATGTTTTAGAGTGATTTGCTATCTACATTTAATTTGTATTATTTAGGCTATAATAATAATATAATATATAATAATAATAATAGGTAGTGCAGGTGCAAACTCTTTCTGATATTGTATATTTGGGGAGAAAATTAATGAAGGGCTTTGCAAAAATGCTATAGAATCGAATCAGAGTTATCCACGGATTGCCAATTTTTGTCCAGTAAGGATTATTTGGTAAAAAAAGACCAAGCCGATTAAAAATATACCTCATGCTACGTTTAAGTCTAATGATTTAAAAGCCAATTGTCTGTCAAAAATTACGAGAAAATCTGTGCTAATTTCCTTAATACTCGGATCAACTTATTGTGACGGATCATAGGTATGTCTATAAAAACATAGGTGAAAAAGGACCTTTGATAATAGATATTACTGCGTCTGTTATTGCAGAGAAAATTAACAAATATCAAGAACTTTTTCAACGTTTAGAACTAGAACAGATTTATAAGTTGATATCGACAAGAATGCTAGCTATCAAGGCTGAACTCAACTCCAAACCTTATCCGGGTAAGTCGAAAAGCTGTACTACTAGGAGGAACAGCCAGAAATAAACACAAGGTTTTGTGTGTAAATTAAAGGAGCCTAACTCTTGACCTTGGTCCGGGTAGATGAACACTATCAGGAATCAGCAGGAGAATTGTGAAATTGCTTTAGTTATTAAAATGTGCTGCTATATTGAAAGAGGAAAAATGAAATATAACAGTTAAACTCCCTAACCAGTCATTGTCCGTCTTAATGTAAGTGACTGATTCAAGGATCTTCATATATAAAAAGTAATATGAGAATAAATTCAAAACACGAGGAACAAGCCTGCCTGGAAAGAATATTAAGAAAGCTTTGGGTACTTGGGCCGTTCTATCATCAAGTTGTTTCTTTGGTATCTTTAAGTGGACTAATACAGATACTATACCCCCTCCCACAGGACCAAAACATTCTAGCGTTCCTTTCTTGCCCGCTCACTATCCTCTGGAATTCCCTCCCTTCTAGTATCCGTCATGCTTCTTCTCTACCCTCATTCAAATTTCACCTTTTCCAACATCTCCTCTCTTCCCAAAAAGATGCTGGGTAAGAAAAAAAAAATTAAGCTGAATAATTTAAGGTAAACCATGTGATCAAAAGTTTATGATTTTCAAGCGGAAGTTTATTTATAGTTTTTATTTTTCTCTCCTTTTTACTTTTAATTTCTTTTATTTTTTATTTTTTTCCAATGCATATACATTTTTGTTAAGTGATGAATTCATTTTTTGTTTATTTATTTTTATTACTATGTAATAATGTAATGTAAAAGCTTATGTACTTTTATTATTGTAGTTTTTTGGCCAGATGTGGTTTACTTTATATTTGTTCATTTTTGTTCATATTCTGAAGGGACCTAGTCCCAGAATAAAGCAAATTTTCTATCAGATCTGAAATCAATAGATACCAATATACATAAAAACAATACATATGATAATTCCGGAAAACGCCATCAGAAATCTTCAGTGGAGAGAATATTACTAAATCATTGATAGTTTTTATTTCTCATTCTTGGTAGGTTTGATTCATTGAATAATTCTCAATATTTATTAAGGATCAAAAGTAGCCAGAATGAGAAATAAAATTAATTATCTCAAGAAAAAAACGCACGGGAAAGTTATTATTTCTGCCCGTGAGCACTTTTTATTTCGTGTTCAACTAATGGTACGGACACATTTACAACGATCCTGACTTATTCTTTTTATTGATAGAGGCGTTTTAGTGTCGAAAAAAATGTAAACAAATAAAGGAATATTTCCTAACTGATTGAGAAGTGAGGGTATATGGGGATGATGATGACTGACTGGGCAAACATGCTTTTAAGATAATAAGCAGTAGTTGTCAGCCTTGACGGCTGCTGTCAGCCTTCCCAGCCTTTCCATTAGTTCTTCTATATAATCACAATTTATTTAAATAATTAATTGTGTTATTATCTACGTATTTGTAGCTGTATATGCTTGCAAAACCTATTTAAGAAGTCGTGTACATTTCAGAAAATGACGTTCAAGAGTATTAAAAAAAATAAATATTGAAAGCATAAATAGACAATATGCAGATATCCTGTTAACATTAAGGATCCAATATTCTATCCCAAGCAAGTGACAATTTTTTATAAATTGTCATTTCATTTAAATGACTTGAATTAAACAATGTTTTTGAAATCAAAACTTATTAAATTTATTAAGAGAACAAAAATGCTGCAAAAAAATCCAGTAGTCGGTTTTATTGTCGTTTCCTATGTTTTGCCGGGCGCTGAATCATAATCTAGAGTTATCGAAAAAAAATTTCCTCGTGCGTTTTGAGATATTTGAAAAAAAAAATAATAATAAATAAATGTTTACACTTTTTTGTTTTTTCGTTTATAATTTCAAAAGTATGTCTGATAGTGAAAATTTCTCTTTTTTTAAAGTAAGCTAAATGTGCCACAATTCCAGCTCAACTGCAGCTCTACAGGTCCGATAGTTCCCGAGATACAGTACTTCAAAAATTGGTTATTTTTTCAAAAGTTAAAACTTAAAGTTTCATTTTTAAAATTAAATATTGAAGGAAGTACAGGTAGTAGGTAGAGACAGGTAGCAAACCTATTTAGCTTTAATTCAAACACTGAACTACACCTGTAGAACGAATGGTTGATTCATAATTTGAAAAAGAAAAAAATATTATGACAGGATTCAACATAAACCCTTACCCTGATACGAAAACCTCTCTAAAAATATAGACCTTCATTTTGCACAGTTTCCAAGGCCTATTACAATATATAATAATATTATAATATGTCATATTATAAGATTATACATAATACGGAGTTAAGGTAGTAGGGAATGGTGAGGATGGAACAGATTTCATGTTAATTTTTGACTTTCATTAAATTTGTTTTTAGTTTCTATTCATTTTTGGAAAAAAATATTAATGCTTAAAATTTCAATAATCCCAAAATTCAAATGTTTCATGGTTTGCAAATTATGAGCCAATCTTTGCGTCTACAGACGAAATTCTGTGTTTGATTTAAAGCTAAATAGATTATCTACAACTTTACTCCTAACGATTTCTCTCGTAGGATTTGTATTTTACCCAATATTTGACTCAAAATCTAACCCAATACTTAAAATTTCACTTATTGGAAAAATGACCTATTTTTGAAGCTTTATCTCAGCAACTATTGGACCTACACAGCTGCGGTTAAGCTGAAATTGTGACAAATTTCGTCTACTCAAAGAATAGTGGGAGTATTTTTTTTTTTGCTACCGAACTTATTTCTGAAATTATATGTAAAAAAACGATGTTCAACTGTCCTGTCTTCCCAGGTAGGTGAATTCCTGGGCGACCACCTGGCATCTTTACAACTGAAGGACCCTTACCAAATTAAATACTGGTATCAAAATTATTTAAATTACGCAAAGTTCATTTGTTTTCGTTCAAACATCTACTGAAACTTTTCTGAAAAAATCTACTAAAGCCATCTTAATTTTTATGTTTGTAAAACATTTCTTTTGCTCTTTGTAAAATATAGTTACTTTCAAAACTTGTCAAATCCATTTTCATTTATGTATGTTTGTCTAACTATAATTTATTATGGAGATTGTTGTAACTAATTAATTGAGTAATGATCCGTTTTGTATTTTATACGAGATGAATTTTTTTCATTTTCTTTTCTACAGCTGTTGATGAGATTACATACATATCTATGAATAGATTTTGTCGAGGTAAAAGTTTTTTATGGACTTGGCTAATGTTTATGAAGAGTTTGTGCAAACAAAATCCTAGATAATTCATCTGGAATGATATTTCCTTATGCTACTTAATCTTGTTCCTAAAGGAATCTAATTTTTTACAGATTCCCATAATTTAAAAAGAATGATTTTCATGTACGTGGTGTAAAGGCAGCAGGATTTAGCATCTTTTGATGACTTTTTTGTATAAGAAGAGAAATGAATGTGAAAAAAGAAAACCATTTAGACAATATGCCCTCACTGTTTTTAAATACTTGTGCCCTTTTATTGTAATAATTAATTTTATCAATTATCTTATAAACTTTTATTGATAATTCTCAATAAAAGTTAGGTCCAACTTAGTGGGGGCGGGGGGGGGGGGAGGGGAGGGAGGAATCGCTCCCTCAATAATAAAAGAGGGCGGCAAGACTATCATTTTGACCCCCCCCCCCCTCAATAATTTGATACACATAAAAAAAAAAATGTAAAATAAAAATCAATATCAAATAATCTACATAAACGAATGAAATCTGAAATCTAAAATCAATTAAAAGAATGGAAAAAGTCGAATAGCTGGCTGAGATCTTGAAGTAGAATCGAATTCTGTTAGTTTAATCAGCCCTTCGTTCGTTACTTCGTTTAAGCACTACACAATTCATACAACAGATAGGGCCTATATAAAATATAATAACAGAGTGTGGAGTAAGCACAACTCAACTGCTCCAGTCACTACTGATGCTTACTGAGACTTAGGAAGGAGCGAGGGGGTATCGTCTCCCTCCCCCCCCAATCAAAATGGAAAGTCTGCGCTTATGGTTGAAGTAGTTTTAATTTGCTTCGCAAAGATTTTAGCTTTATTTTAAAAAAATCCAACAATTTCACAAAATAAGTCTTTGAGGTACTAAATTATAACTAAATTACACTGACAGACACAAAGCGCTACCCTCATGCTTTTCCTATCTACCTCAGTATTATTCTTATATATTTTTAATCGCATTAAAAAATATTCAAACATTAAATCATATTTTCAAAAAATTAACTTTGCTATACTTAAGATATCTTTTTACTTTTTGACATTTTTCTTAACGTATTTACAATGCAAGTAAGTATGTAGTTACTATGCAAGTAGTTTCGTCGATTTTCTCAAAGCACTTTTCTGTACAATCCATCTATAAAAGTGGAGCATTCTTTTCTAAACGAGACAGAAGTATCGACTAATCTGAATGGTGGAATTCTCCGAGAGTTCCTTGTTTCTTCCATCTGACGGTGGTTAAGATGAATTCTTTGTTTTAAATGTTTATAAGTCTAACACCCTTTATAGTTAGCGGGACGGCCTTAAAGGGATAGGGCACATACTGGAGGACATTCTCTTGGTAGGGCACATACTGGAGGACATTCTCTTGATAGGGCACATACTGGAGGACATTCTCTTGATTTGCTGCCATGAGTCCCTAACTGCTTGCCACATTTAGCGCGTTGGGGCAGATTTGCTGACAGATTCCTCAGGAAGCCAAAGCTGTACTGAAGGTAGATGTGGCAGACACCGGCTGATACAAATTTGACCTGGCAGCTACTAGCTTCGTTCCTAATACCACACTACTGTATTCACTTGATGTATAAATAATAATGTTACTCAGAATATTATTGTTCCTATGTTTCAGCTGCATATTCACAGTTGTTTGTTATCACTTTTCACTCTGATGAGATATTGATACCACAAAAAAAAAAAAAAAAAAAAAATCATTGAGACAATGTAAAACGTGTCTAATGTAACTCGGCGCAGTGCAGAACTGACAGGATAAAAATAGGGATGAAAAAACATCCGAAAAGAATTGAACAAAATGGCGAAACCTGTGAAGTTAAGGCGATTGAGATCCGTGGTCATCAGCAGTTGACAGCCAAAAACATTTTCTCCTAGCGGTAGAGGTCGGAAATGGGTACGCGCCAGCACAGACGTCATGTTGGCAGATCAAAGCGAAAATCGATGTTTGACTTGCACTATTTTAAATTTAGATATTAATGATATAATCGATTGTAATACAGAGATTGCCTTTGGTCGACTAAAAGACGGGTGTTAGCTAATTATATTAATGACAACTGAACAGAGAAATGGGCCCCGAGATTTGCATTGCCAAGTGAACTTAACATGGCTAAATCCGTCCCTATCAGCACTGTCTGTTTTTAGAATATGTCTCCGAAATATATTTTAAAATATGCGTAACTCCACGGTTAATTTTTCAAAATATGTTTCAGTGTGAGCATTGAAAAACATAAAAAAATTTATCAAAATGTTTTAAATTACTTAATTTTAAAATAAGATAATGACGATATTTATTTACAATCAAGTGATTATGAGGAGGAATAATTTTTTTTTTAATTTTCTGTATGCATTTTATGTAAGTTTCTTAAATATTTTTTTTAAGGTTCTGTATAATTTTATGTAAGTTTATGGTTATTCTTACCATGTTTGTGTCTTTAACGACTTTAAAAAAATATGATTTGTGATTTCTTGTCTCATACATTCGTGACAGTGTACTTAGCTTGGAAATATGCTGCCAAAAACTTGCTGAAATGGATGCCATCGAACTTCTACTGCGCCCAGCCTATAGCCCTCATCTTGTGCATTCGGACTTTTGTATTTTCCGAGCAATTGCTCACTTTCTTAAGGGGAAAACTTTTCAAACATTGGAGGAGGCAAAAATTGGGATAGAAGACTTTTTCCAGTCGAAACCAAAAATTTTCCAAAGAAACCGGCAGGGAATCGAACAGTTGGCTCCTAGATGGCAACTAACCATAGAACATAAGGGACTGTATTTCGAAATTTAGAAGAAATTTTACGTCAGAAAAAATAAACTTCATTTTAATCCTGAAACGGCCATTTTTTTCTTAACTCACCCTAATAAATTGTAATGTCTTAAAAATTAGGAATAAGCCGTAAATTTTAATCACAATGAATATGATTAAAGATGCAGTAAGTGTAGTAAGAAAATAATCATAACAAAAGTATATGAAAATATGCTGTAAAGTATCAATGCAATATAAATAAAATACAAACTATCTAACAACTACATGTAATATTTGTGATAATAAATACGTGTATAAACGTACGTAAGTGAAGAAAGATAGCATAAATATCAATATGTTGAAATTATAGATAAAATAAAATATAATTAAATACGAATAAAATATAATTTAATAAAAATAAGATATGTCAAAATATTTTACATACACACACACACACACACATATATGTATATATATATATATATATATATATATATATATATATATATATATATATATATGTATATATATGTATATATATATGTGTGTATATATATATATATATATACACACACACACACACATATATATATATATATATATATATATATATATATATATATATATATATATATATATATATAAATATATAAACCTGTACCACTACAGTACACGCCTCTTGTCTATAAACCTAAAAGTTATAATTTACGTGGAACACAGGGTACGGTTAACAATATGAGACTGGTGTGGGAGTGCACAGATAGGATCATTGAATGCACAATAAAGGCTTTTTAATTTGTTGTTTTTTTTAAATCAAGGTGCAGATAAGGGAAACTAGTTTTTAGGATTTTTTTTTTTTTTTTTAGAAAGGATGGTGATCTACGGAAGAATCTGCATTGGAAAACCATAGAGGGAGACAGAGAACATTTTATAGGAAAAGAATTTGGTTTTGAAAAAGTTTAAACTCGATTTCTTATGAGGTGGTTAGGAAAATCATTGGATTTTAGGATCTTGTGCTAACGAATTAATATTGCTTACATGCAATTGTAGGTCGGATGATATTTACGATGAATGAGATTTTTGGCAACGCTAATTTTCTGGACGTAAGGATGTTGGAAAGGTTAATTTAGGTGTCGGTCTGACTGGGTAGAATAGGTCTTCCAATTGGTGGATATGAAACTGTCAGGATTTCTAGTGATCAGAGGATGAAGGAAAGAAATTCAATTCTTGATTTCTATTTTAATCATGAAACTGAGTCGAGGATGGTACGGATTAAAATCAGTAAGGAAGTTTGGAATAACATTGGGATTAAGGACTAATAATAAATCATCGACATATTTTGTAATGAATAAAAAAATCATTAGCAAATAGAGATGAAATCAAGAAGATTGTTGAGGACAGTGTTGGAAAGGTCTGGAGCAATAGAATCATTCATTGCCAGGCCAGAAATTCGATTGAAGAATATATTTTAGAAACAAAGATAGCCAGATCTGGGCAAAGGGAAAGGGATTGGAGGTATGAGGAGCGGTTGAAAGAAGTATGTCGTTCCAGAACGGACCAATTATCTTCAGCAATTTGGAGGGCACGGTCAATCGGGATGTTGATGATAAAACTTTCGGCTTCAAGGGAATCTAGGATAAAATGTTCAGATACGTGCAAGGATTTTAATAGGTCATGAAGATGAAAGGAATATTTGATGGTATAAGTATTGTTTTGGCTAAGAGATTGGATAAAAGGAATCGGCTAAGTTTGGAGGAGGGAGCATTAGTTTTGGAAATAATGTAACGAAGAGGATTGTCTGGTTTGTGGATTTTCTGTAAAGCCATAGCAAAGAATTAAGAATTGTAGGAAACAAGGTTTTCGTAAATTGTGAAGAAGATTTTCAACTACTTTTATTTTTATCGTTTTCTCACTACCATTACTGCATCTTTAATCATATTTATAGTGACCAACATTTCCAGTTTGTTCATTATTTATTAGTCATCAAACATATTGTATAGCCCCATATTACCTATTAATTGTACACATTAAGTAGTCTTAATATTTTCTTTTCTTTTCTTATCTTCACTTAAAATAATTATATGGTTATTTTCGAAATTATATTTATCTTATAAGCCTATTATTTTGGAAACTTCTCATTTTCGGCGGCTTGTTTTATATCAATTGGTTATTTGTTTTTTGAAAAAAAATCATATCGTAAGAATAATGAATATTTAATTCAAGCTAGAAATGTCGAAGTTTTTTCTTATTCGTGGAATATCCTTTTCTGCTCCATTTTTATACAAAATGCTTAATGCTCTCGATATCCTGAAGGACCAGCTCTGGGATCCTGTGAACAAGCGCTCCCGCGCAGATGCGCAAGAGAAGTGTAAGGTAGGGGAGAGGTAATTAGAGTGGGGGCGGTGATTCAGCTAATAACAGGCCTGACAACTCTCGGCAATAAGCCATGCCGCGTGCCGCAAACAAATACAGTAGCCTAGTCCCCTATTTACTTAATACAGCACAATAGCCCCCGCCGGCAAAAAGCCACTCCCAACAAGGGACACTGTCGAAAATTAGACCCTAATTTCTCTTCAGCCATTGGCCTGTTTGTTTCCCTATTATGTACATAACATTTTACATTAGCGACTCTTTTCAATCAGTGGCTCTCTCTACGATGGAAATTGTCTGGTTGTCGTATCGGATTTTAGGTTCGGTATTGCTCCTGATAAGAGCTATAATGTTTATTAGTGTATCATACTTTTTCAACGGTGTACCATAAGATTGAATGCAAAATATATCAATTAAAAAAAATCCATTTAAATTGAACAAAAAACACGAAATAGAGCTTTTGAAAATTATAAATAAAAATCTAGAGACAAGGAGCATGTGCAATAATGAGCAATATACTGCTGCAGAAGAAAAGACAACTTAATCCGGGATTTGGCTCCAAAATGAGAAAATTTTCTTGAAGAAAAAACATATTTGAATTTGTTACGTTATTTCCTATGGTATAATTGATCTGGAAATATTGGTGAAAGAAACAACGGCATAATACTATGGCTTCCAAACCGTAGAGGTCTGCACGATTTTGGGATTAGGATACTCAAAAGTGTATTAGGCACTTTTATAGTGCTTTTATCTGTTAAAACTTTTCGACTAACACTCAACACTAAGAAACGATAATCAATGAAACAGTTCTATCAATAAGTTTTCTCAAAAAAGAAAAAGACTTTTATTCTTTCGCGGTCCAGCTATGGCTCAGTAGGAAACCAATGCTATATAGTTAGCTATTTATTTCTATTATTGTAATTAAATTAAGCCAATATGCAAATGCACTGAGGAACGAGGTAGGCCAGTGGGTAGAGCTGTTAAATTCGTGCTTCCTGCTCTAAATGTTTTTTGGACAAAATATCAATAGGCTTTGATAGGGAAGAAATTCTGAAATAAGTACCTGTCATTATTAGGGGTTTAAATCAAGTTGTATAGGGTCGGGAATCATATATCTTTAATACATCTGTAGAGATGGGTGAAATTGCTCATTCCTGGGGTCAGATCAGAGCTGCTCAATTCCCCTTATGAGCTCTTATTCATTATTTAGTGTTTGGTGATGATTGGGGGAGGGGAGTAGAGATCCTGAGATCGAAATTTATTAAAACTGGAGGGGGCAAGATGAGATCCCAGTAGCTCAGCGACCAGTAAGTTGTTCCTTTTTTCCGAATAATTCACTCATTATAAAGAATTAGTTGACGCGAAGAATCACTTGGCGCTCGACTATACGCCACTACCCTGATTATTTCTTATTTGTGAGTTTTTCATTGCCCGCACCCCCAACTTGCATAAAGAACTAGTTGGTTGAATATGTTGGTGAGGAGATAGGCCATCTCGATCTGCTACCACATATGTATACAAAAACGTTCTATATTGTTGAGGAAAAAGCTAAGCCTTGCACCTTAGATGTCTCTCGGGAAGTTTTGGGCATTGCAACTAAAAATAAAATTAGAAACTGTGGCGATTTCGAATGATACTGTTCAAAGGAGAATTCACGACATGGATATTCAGCTTGAAGAATCAACTAACACCAGTAACCGTGCAATTTAAATTCGTTTCGTGAGATATATTGAAGTTGAGAACATTAGTGAAGAATTACTTTGCTGCCTTGACTTACTTGTATGGACCACTGGCTCGAAAATATTTAGCGCTTTAAATGGGTATATACAAGCTCATGGCTTGGACTGAGGCAAATGCATAAGAGTAATATAGATGGTATTGCAAGCATGACTGCAATTCTCATTTGTCCACCGTGCAATTCTAATTTGTTTCGTGAGATATATTGATCAATATTGTTCATGCACAAAATCTGTGTCATTCCACCGAGAACAACTAGTTGCAATGAAGCTTTCTGCAGAACAAAGCGCAGTGATGAATGACGTGGTTAAGATCATCAATGAAATTCGTAGCCGAGCCTTGCTTGCCCTCGAGGTTATTCGCTATATCGCACGAGTATAGATTCGCAACATCCACATCTGCTTCTCCACAAAGAAGTTCGCTGTCTTTTAAGAGGAAAAGTTCTTAGACGATTTTCGAGCTGAAATAAGAAATAAAAATATTTCTTATACTGCGAAATTCTATTTTATTTAAATGTCTGGAGGGTGGCGAATGGATGGCTAAACTTGCATATATGGCGAAGAAGTTTGTTTATCTTTATGAATTTGATATTTCTCTCCAAAAATGAAGGATTTTCCACAAATTTATTTACGTAAAGAAATAAAATAGATGGAATTAAAAGAAAGCTAACTTATTGGAGAAGCCGCATACATTGAAATGTTTCCTCTTTGGGAAGAATTTTTGAATGTTACCCGATATTCAAAAATTCAGGTTGCCAACTAGAAGTTCCTATGTTCAGTGGCGTAAATAATGCCAATGCCACCGAAGCGTAATCCAGTGCATAAACAAATATATTGGAAAACATTTCCATAATAATAAAATATTATGTAAATTCTCTAACAAACAATGTTTGATATGCAATTTAAAAATCCTTCTTAAAAAAGATTAATCTGAATAATTATGCTATGTTTAATATGTTTACTAATTTGAAAAATGTTGCGTGGTGAAGCAGTGCCTAGAGTGTAAGGAAAATGTCAGTTATTTTTTCTAGAGGGAGGATAAGAGGGGCGCACAGGAAAAAGGCTTGTATCTGGGCACAATGAATGATCCTTGGCTAAGCCACGCCTGATGTTACTCGAGATGTAAACCCAATATTCTTATTAAAAATAATTGATGAATATTTAAGGGGATTAATCGACAATTTTAATCACTGTTACCCTAATGAAGAAGATCCTCGTAAAGGAAATTTGTGGAATAATAATTATTTTATAGATGATGTTAATTTATGCTCAATTGATAATCGAGAAAAGGAAAAGCTTATCGTTCAGTCTTCTGATGGCAGTCTAGTCTCAAAACATAAAACCAAAACTATGTCTGAATTTTGGACTTCCCTGAAAGAAGATTATCCATTTTTATTTATTTATTTATTATTATTATTTATGACGGTTAAATATGAGAGACCGGTATGTGTATGAAAGAGGAAAATCCTTCGCAAGATTTACGAACCCATTAGCGAAGGTGTATGGAGGTCAAGATACAATACATAGCTGACGGAACTGTACGGATAAGTCGATATTGTCACCCTCATCAAAGCCGGACGCATCAGATGGCTGAGACATGTAGAGAGGATGGCAGCGGAGCGGTCACCAAAGACGATAATGGAAGGATGACCCAGAGGAGTGAAAAGGAGAGGCAGTCCAGCACTCAGGTGGTTACAGGACGTCGAGGCGTATCTGAGGGGGATTGGGGTCAGGCAGTAGAGGGCTGCTGCGACGAATAGTTGGGGAAGCCCAGGTCCCACGCGGATCGTAGCGCCAAGGAGGAGAAGAAGAATTGGCCCTTTCCAGGAGAATGACACACACACACATACACACACACACAAACACACACACACACACACACACACACACACACACACACACACACACACACACACACACACACACACACACACACACATATATATATATATATATATATATATATATATATATATATATATCTGTTTTAATATATTCCAATATTATTATATCAGTATACTATGTTTTATTATTTTAAACTTATATAAAATTATTTGCTTTAAATAAAATAATCAATTTTATATTTATTGTATAATTAATACTATAAAATGATGAATTGGAGACAAATTAAATTTAATTATGTCACAACACATTGATAATTGTAGTAATATTTTACAATTTAGCAATTATTATCATGGTTGGCCACTATAATACTTTAAAGGCACGATATCCTTTAAGATGAACAAAGCTTACCGAATCGGTTGCAGTCAGGCTTGTACGCAGAATTTATTTTGGGGAGGATTTAAATTTGTTTTCGGGAGAGGGATTTAATGAGAAGGTAAGTAAGTAATGATTAAGTGTCTATATTCACCTAATAGGGCGTAAGTTTTAGATAAGAATGATAATTGAATCAAAAATTATTGCTCAAAATTCAAAACATATTTGAAAATCATATTTTCAATATGACGAATTTCGAATTTCGGAGGGGAGGCGGATATATCTCCCTGATCCCCCCTCTGCATACGCCACTGGTTGCAGTCGTGCTGGTGGTGGGCGGATGGGGTGTGTGGTTATCAGCGATATGATATTCCTCAAAACCTTAATTTGTGTTCCAGAGACTGGACTAATCAAGCAAAAACATTTCGGAGATCTTCATGATAGCAAACTCTACAAGAATAGACTAAAGCTGAAATAAGAACCTTAGTACTAATGCACCACTTCAGTTACAACTAATTTGTATGTTACCGGGTGGTAGTAATGTAGCGAACGTAGTCGTAACACAAGGAACCAGTAGGACCGAAGCAACTAGCGCTCCCGGTAGGCTTTAGCAAGCTTCAGTGAAGAACTTATTTCATTATTTTTGTGTATATCAATTGATCTATTATATTATTTTAATGCAAATATTAAATTATTGTAAATATTCTCAATAAAGATGTATGCATAGAGATGCTCTGGAAGAACCTAATATATTTAATAATATATTTAAATATATTTAATATATATAAATATATTTAAATACGCCTCTCGAGGGCAAGGATTGCTATTAGCAGGGAACCAAGCGCCGACGAGGCATTGTCAAGCTTTTCCCCGAGGTTCTTCCAGGTTATCTCTCGCCATGATTTAATGAATATCTGAAGTTTTCATTTGATCATCCTTTAACATTGGTTATATTTGGTTCCGATGAGGCCTGGTGTGAAGGCTTATTCTCCTAAGCTTATAGCCAAGCTGTCCGAAGGCTGGTTCCTTCCGCGCGTATCCGCAAGGTCTGGAGGCAGGGTTCCCTTCGCTTGCACTTTCCTATTCATTAACGTCTAAAGATTAGTTACCCTCAGGTCGCGGTAATTTCGGAAGGATTGCTCTCTAACTGATCCTAATTCTGCCATCCTAGCTCTTCCCTATCCTAACGACCTGCTCATATCTACACAAGTCAATACGCAGTATCGAGCGAAACCTTCTGAGATCCACTTACTCTTTGATGCACATGCAATAGATTTAATTTTCCTTGATATTTAGTTTCACTCTCCCTATTTCAAGTTGATAATAACTTGTTACTTTGTATTATCCATTTACTTCAAATATTTTCTTTGCACACTTTTTTTTTTTTTTTTTTTTGCGATTCTTTTAACAGATTTATTTTAATTAATCTAATGTATTATAGAACGAATAAATTCCCATATTAAGAAGCTTTGTTTAACGTATTTCAAAAACCTATAAAATAAAAGCAATATACAGCAATAATTAGGTAAATTAAAAAATCACTTTAGTCAATAAGATAAATGATTTTAACAAATTTTTTTGACCACATACATTTTTGATCGAAATAGAATTCCGATTCCCACTCCTAATAATTTATTACAGTTATTATAATAAATAATAAATATTATGTATTATAATAAGCTAGTATGGTTCTAATCAGAAATTTATTCTTAAAATTAATTCTCAAACAATTAAGCAGGGAATCGACGGCGTAATACTGATCAATCTGGTAGCTACAGAGAAGAAAGATATTCGTAGTTAATGACCATCAAGTATAGGATAATTGGCGGGCATTAGATCAATAAAGAAGAGGCTAACAGCCCGAAGAAGGTAGGCTGACAAAAACATTAAGTGGTGAAAGAAAGGCTTGGGAATGGTGCACATGTTCCCTTAGTGGGAGCAGTTCATCTGTAACACCCACCCAGACAGCTCATTTAACCCCCTCACCGACCAATCACACGCTACATCACTTTTTTCTTTCAACACAAAGAATATATGCCAACTCAACCGTGTTCACCAATTTCAGGCCTAATTGTTTTTCAATTTTCACATTAGTGGCTCTTCACACCCTTTCTTGTTCTGGTGACCTGCAATCTACAATTCTATGAAAGTATGCTCACTATTACAGCTAAAAGCGGTGGCGTATTGTATATTGCAAGATTCGGAATGTGTATACATACTGTACATTGATTATATGCAATGAAATAGAAAAACATATTCTTGGTCCATCTCTCCTCGAAAAAACAATTTGGTAAACAAATAATAAATTTATATATGGTTAATAATAAAAAAAGTATGTTACAAAGAAAAAGTGATCAGTCAAAATAATTACTTAGTAAATAAAATAATTACTGTGTATGAAACATATCGTATATTAGGAGGGAGAGAATGACCCAAGATCTTGAATCGGGCAAATATTTCAGTTGTGTAGGATCCAATCATATGTTGCAAGCATTTATTGAATTCTATTCAACCATCCCGGTGAAATTTGTTAATGAATCCTAATCAATAGATTTTCACGCGTCACAAATTAAAAACCAAAAGAATACATGAGCAGGAATAGTAATTGGTTTAGAAGGAATGGATATCCATTTGAACCGTCAGATATCGACGTTTCGCTTGAACTAGTCACATCCTGTGTCAAATCGCCATTCACCACCAAAATTCAAATTATGTTCCTCTTATACTTGAGGGTTATGAATGAGTTTTGTTGGGCATGACTCTAGTTTATAATCAATGGCTTGAAATATATAAGCATATCGTTTTAATATGGAAAAAAAAGTTAATATCTTTATCTCCTCTCGATTTAAGCTTCTTGTAACATCAGTGTTAGTTAAAAAAAAAAAAAATGGTTTACGATTCTACGTTTCTTATTCATGATTTAGAACGCCTTTAATACCGATTTTTAAATGATACTTGTCAATAAAAAAAAATAATATATATATATATATATATATATATATATATATATATATATATATATATATATATATATAAAGGGAGCGGGATAACTCAGTGGATAGGGCACTGTGCTGCTAATCTCATGGTCCCAGGTTCGAGACCGACTGTGGCAGATAATTATTTATTCTGTTTTCAGCCGTGGCTAGGTCTTATGGGACCGGGAAACTCTCCTGGGGCTCGCCCAGCCTCTATATAGTGGGTACCCTTAATTGGGGGAAAAACCTGGCGGTTGAGCGTAATCTTGGCCGAATCATCTCCTTGCACAACCGTTGGCTTAGAAACAGTACGGCACTTATCAAGTACTGAACTCTTTACGGACTGTATATATATATATATATATATATATATATATATATATATATATATATATATATATATATATATATATATATATATATATAATAAATCAAATAAAAATGGCCTAGTCTCGCCCAAGCCCATGATGAAGGTTTAAGCGGAGGAGGCAAAGATAGAGGTATCCGGGTATTCTTAGGAGGAAGTATGGCCAATATTGTGCCGCAACCAACTGATTTTTTCCTTAGCTAATACCTGGCACTATTTTAGTTAAGGTAGTGTGGGAAAATTCTGCCAAAAACTGTTTCCATATTGTCAGCATCCATATACTTTGTGTTATATGTAGTACAATTAGTTTTTCAAATAAGGTTTAGCAATTAGACAATTTATTTTTTATTTAATTATACTTCTACTACATGACAAAAAGCGTTTGTGGGAAATATAGCCTTCTTAAACACGATGATAACATGCCGGTTAAACTAGATTCATAAACTGTGAAGGACCACATCTTGGTCCAGCGTGTTCACAGTCTTGGCCGATGCTATCGGAAAGTTAAACTGACCGAGTTCCCTACGTAATTGCAAAAAGGAAGACTGAAGCTAAAATACCGACAGTCTCAGACGTTTAGGAAACTAATTCTCAAATTGCAAGTTCTTCAAATAGTACTGTCCTGAAAACGGGATTGAAAAATGAGCAATAATTATAAAAAATATTGTAGATAGAATCAATGTTCTTGAAAAAAATTATGAATAGGAACCCTATAACAGTTAATATCGCTGTCATTGAAAATCCCTCTCAACATTCATCCTAATTTTCATTAGCGAAAGAAACTTGTAATTCAGTAGGAAATATGGATTCTATTTCTTCCAACTCATCTCTTTTAAAGACATCAAATTTATCTTCAAACACCTAATAATGACTTTCAATCAACCCCAGAACGAACGAGTAAAACAACCTTAACAATCAACTGACTGAAACAAAACCGTGACACTCTTCCTAAACAATTAAAAACTTGGATACTTAAAAAAAAATTACACCGGACCAAACTCGAATACATAGCTTCCATTCCTTACCAACAACCTAAGAAATGAAAACATAAATAAAAAATATATATTTATTCATTTTTGTTCAAATAGTAAACAAAGGTATATTTTTAATTAAAAAAAGTAATATTATAACATTACAATGGAATACAAGAGGATTCCTCTTCGAACTCATCGTAAAACCAAACGTAAAGTCTATAAATCTTTTTTGTGGTATTTCTTTCTTCTAGATTATTTCACATATGTTGTTGAGAAATGTATGAAAAATAAATATAGAAGAATGAACAAAAAAATGTTTTCTAATGCTATGCGAATGAAGGTGGTTGGAGATGGAGATGGTTATAGTGAAGTAGTGAAGGGAATAGGGGGGGGGGGATTATATTGTTTTGACAAAGGCTGACAGCTGGTAGCCCTCAGCACTCACCCGTCCACCACCATAACATACCAACTTGCGACAACCTTTTGCTTGATAGATGTTATATGAATCGCTGACAACCCTTATCCTCATATTTAGTTATTTAAGCCTCCTTTTTTTTGTACGTTTACAATTTTTAGTATGAAAATATTAACCCATTCATGTATTATGAACTGTAAAATGATATACCTGAGTTGTATTTGAGTTGAATTAATTTAGTTTCTTATATACACCGATATTTTACATCAATTGTTAATATCATATGATATGATGGTATATTTTGATTTTCCGGAATGGTCTGAAGAGACTTAAGAAAGTAGATAAGTTTTCGGAAAAAGTCGACACCCATAGGAATGAAATTCGAACTAGATGAACGTTTTATTGCAAGATAATCTAGATCTTTAAAATACTAAAGATAAGAATTTAGTAAAATAAAATAAAAAAAACACACAAAAAAAAAACCTTTGAATGTGGTATATAAACTTGGTGTTATCTTTTTATTCTTTTATAGTAACCCTATAGAATAGTCATATCTTCAATAAATATCCAAGTACCATTTGAAAAATTCTGATCACTGTTATAACATTTTTATTTATCACTTAAATTAAATAATGTCAATAGTAAATAAAACAAAATAGTAATAAGAAAACACAACATATTAACAATAGTAGAAAGAAAATGGATTTAGAATGGTGGGCTTGCTGAAGAGCCGACCAAATATCCTAAGTGTCCAATCACACAACTTTCCTTACCGCTTTCGGTTGGGAATTTGATACAAAAATTGTTTCCTGTATCTTCGCTAGTATTGGTCCGATAAGGATTTTTTTTTTTAAAGTTTAGCTTTGTAGATTATATAATTTTCTTTCAAAATGAGTATCTGGAATGATGTTCCGGGATATATATATATATATATATATATATATATATATATATATATATATATATATATATATATATATATATATATCCAGGTTTTCATGAGAACATGCGCAGAATACTTTAAAAACATATGTACAAAGTTCAATACGCTATATCTTTGCTAATAACAGTCCAATTCGTTTTCTTCCTGCTTTTCCTCAGGGGTGTACTATATACGAAAATTTTAAGAGCTTTAAGATAAGGAATTTATGCAAGTTTCATCATAATCGTTTGAGCCCTTTTAGCTTTACAGTCTATAGAAAAATACGTTTTTCGGCCTATTGGGCAGCCGTTATTTACGCTCAAGTTGCCCAGTTTGATACACAGGCATCGGGGGACAAATTCCTACAAAACGAAAAAAAAGGAACAAAATCGATCTAACAGTTCAAGACATAGGAAATCGTGGTAAATGCGTATTTTGAACTTAAGGGCCTCTGAAACGCATAGACGCATGATTGGTATAATTCCATAATTGGCTTTTGGAACTTAGGAAGTTCTATAGATTAGAGCGCCTTAGGTAGATTTAAATCGCCCTGGACACCAAATTAGGACGGATTAAGTGCCAATGAATATGTTCCTGTATAGAGGGTTATTATTTTTCAAGGGGACTCTCTTAGTCCACTTTAATTCAGTTTGGCGCTCAATCCACTTAGCAAATTATTGGAAGATACGAGCAAGGATACTTACCTAATTATAAAACGAAAGTTGCTCATTCGTTCTAGAAGGATGATTTAAAACTTTATGCTAAAAATGAAGATGCAATGAGAGTTCTTCTAAAGACGGTAAAGACGTTCAGAGATGACACAAATATGGATCTAGGAGCAGATAAATGTGCTATACTACATATGAAAAGGGAAAGGACTATTAAAGGAAATAACATGGAGCATTTAGAAAATGCTATAATTAATCAGCAGAGATACTCTAACAAATAGCTCGGAATGCACCAAGTGCTGAAATTTAAAGAATTTCTTTGCGGATGTATTTAAGTACAGAATCACTTAAGTACTTAAATACCATTTGAATGGAAGAAATTTAATTAAGTCATTGAATAAGTGAGCGGTATCAGCTTTAGCCAACTCATTTGGAGTACTAAAGAGGACAAAAAAAGATTTAGAAAGATTACTTTCAACCAAAGTAATCAGTATCAAGGTTATATCTTTCTAGGTAGATGGGAGGACGCGGTATATAATCAGATTTTTTTAATTTACGTCGTGAGGAACCAACACCACCTAAGCAAAATGGTCACTCAATGGTGCAGAAAGAAATTTTGGATAAGATTCCTTTGTTTCATGAAGGGAGAGGAGGGTTACAAAGAACTACGATTTTTGCGTTTCTCAAATTTTATAAATTTATTTCTATTCAAATAAATGCTATACAATAAACTGTCAGTGTAATATATATTAGTGGGTTTTAGGGGAAAACTTCATTTCTCCGAGGTTCATCAAATCGCTGGAGCCGTTATCTAGAAAGTTATAAAAAAGTGTAAATTCGATGATATAAAGTGATACTTCCGGTAAGTCGATTTCAGTGAAAAAGTTACTTAAACTTCCTAGGCATATACCTATCTTAAATACGTAATTTAAGATAAAACTTTTCGTTTTTAAAGTCAGGCTTTTCACATACACACACACAGCCAAACACAAACAGACACGCATACACCATTCTGCGATACTTGGTTATTTGTACTTAAGTTATCTTAAAACGTGTATTTCCGCTGAAAGCTCGGATTTAATATTTTTCACAATCGCAATACTTACTCTTACTATATGTTAGATATATAGTAAGGGGAAGTGGCAAGATAAATAATAAATGTATATAAAAGATAAGGATAATTTATCTGGAAGAATACCACTAGAATAGTGGTACAAGTTATAATAAAGTGGATGAGAGGAAACTGAGGAATAATAAAAAAGCAAAATGGAATATATTTAAACAATAGAATAAAAATATAAATTAATAACAGAAAAGAATACTATGATTAAATATGTATATGGAGAACAGATGTAATAAAAACTACAAAAACAAATCTAGAATATACTAATATAAATAATAGATGAAAAACTGACCAAGTGAATGTTGCAGGTGCAGGAGCAGGTACATCATAAAAGGTTATTATTACTAAATACGGAGAAAAATGTTGTTCTTTATTTAGTAAAACGTCAAGGATCTTCTGTAAGCACGAATCCAAGACAAAATTAAAAATAAAAACAAAAGAATTAGACGAAGGCAAATCTCGATTAATCGATTGTATAAAAAGAAGTTAAGAGGCGTGGAGCTACAGATCTGTTGCTCCTTCCAGTTAGAGCTGGAAAAAAAAAAGTGAGGCCGACGTAATGGGCTAGTAATCTCTTAATTGGCCTGCCCTTTGACATGTGTCAAACCTTCATCTTAGTAAGCAGTATAGCTTGATTAATATCGACAGTGTTTAGCCTGCTTAAATGGATCCGTGCTTCGGCTCACTCGTCTATTCAGTTTTTTTATTTATTGAATTGTTTAATCCTTGTCTTATACATCAGGGTAAATTATGTACCTACTTCTGACATCTCTTGATTTTTTTAATAGGAATTTTATGCTCAGCCTACAATCCTAAAATACAGAAAATCATTAATCAATCAATTAATTTCAAGGAAATTCTTTCTTCCGATATTTACATTTTAAACTTTACAGTGAGCATCCCCTTTTAGTTGGTACCTTTTGGACAGACTAAAGGTGGGCTACAGACCGCTAGCTGCGCTGCCTCCAGAACCCCAAGAGTGCAAACGTCCTTAAATTCACTTATTCAATTCACTTAAACCAGATGAATATAAGTAATGTAAAAAAAGAATTCACTTTCGTCTATACGAACAATTCGCAACGCGTAAAAATAGCATTCAATGTAAACACACAACGTAAATGTAACAACCCGATGCTGTGGGTGCAGGTACTGGTACTGGTATTGGTGGGGGGAACTAGTCCGGCAAGCGGGCCTTATGGTCATTTTTGCGAACCCCTGACGGCTACTTTTACGTCACCGCCGCGTACTAACCAGAGTGGGAGTGCCAAGATTCATTTCGCGGGATCGCCACAAAATAAATATTAACCGACCCAGATGGGAATCGAACCCACAACGTTCCGAACCGGGCACTCTGGGAACTTCGCCCCAACGTACTCGGCCGTCACGTCCTCTATGCTGTGGGTAAAACTTAGTAACACCCCGGTTAAAACAAATGACGTAGTTTAAGAACCTCCAAATATGGTTTGAATCGTTCAAAGGATCCTGAATTATAGGCGGTTTTTTGAATCTTTAAAAATATTTTAAGGGCTCTAGCTGGGCAAAATTTGTAGTAAAAAAATTTATATTTTTAGATTTGTCCGAAAATTTGAATATAGGTTTTTTTTAAAGTGCTAAGTACAAATCAATGGGCTCCTGAATTATGGGCAATTTTTTTTATGTTTAATAAAAATTGGAAAACAAAGTTGAATTCGTATTTTCCACCCTCAGAAATATAAAATGAAAAGATTTCAAGAGATTATAAAAATGAGAAGTTAAAACAAAAAAATGAAATAATTTTAGTGCAGTCTGAAGGGTCAATTGTATTGTATGTAATTAAAACAGTATTCTTATACAGAAGAAAGTATATTTTTAAAGAAAGTGTACTAAAAAGTTATTTCAGATTTGTTTTTAATACTTTAACAAATCACAAATCTGACATTAGTTTTAGCATACAATTTTTTTTTTTTTTTTGTAAATATACTTTCCTCTGTTGAATAATACTGTTTTCGTTACATATAATTCAATGGATCCTTCATACCGTTCTAAAATTAAATTATTACATCACTAAAATATTTATTAAAACATGAATCCAAATTCATCCGCAGTTCGAATCGAGATATATATTATATTAAAAACTTATACTAATCTTATTTTATACAGAATAGATTAAATCGAAAAAAAAATTAATTAATTTTTATTATGATTTGATATTATGTACAGGTATTAATATTAATGTTTCACGCTTTTTGAATTTTTCGATTCGTTGAAACTCAGTTTTATTTATAACTATTGTTAGTCGAAGATAGATGCGCGGAAGCATTTTTCTTTTCATAATTTTCCTACAAATTTAATATAGAAAATTTAATATTTTAAATAAGATTATAGCCATACTTGCATGGCTTGTTAGGATGATATGTTTTTTCAATAAACAAGTAATACATTATTATTATAGAACTTATTCTTTAATACTGTTTTTTTTCCCTTTTTTAACTAACAATTTAGCTGTGATTTCCTTAGTTTCAAATTAAAGAAAATGTAATTTATTGTAATTAGTTACAAGTCAGTAACCCAAAAGAGAGCCAATATTTTTGTTTTAGAGAATATGGAAGTTTATGCGCCACAACTTTTTAATTACCAAATTAAAACGTTTCAAACTTAACAAGCCGTCAATGTCATTAAATAACAGGACATTTTAAAATTGTTTAACGAATTATAACATTTTGTAAAGTTTTACATAAAGGATAAAACAATTTCCTGTGATCCTTTGAAGGAGCAACGAACTAGAAAAAATAAAGCAAGTTTTTCCCCTTTACTCAGCATAACCGAAAGATGAGGTAGCGACGTAATTGAGTGATGCAATTAGTAATTGCTATATTAATCATCTTTCTTGAACAAAACTAAAAAAAGTAAAAAATATTTATATCAAAATTCACCATATTCCATGCATATTGAGTTCAAATAAAACCAGTCTGTAGTATATATGTTTTCAATTCTCTATTGCATGTTCGTTGACATAAAACATTATTATTAACGAATGTAAAAATGCGGTAACTATAAGAATGGCTGAGTAATTTTAAGACAATTGGGATCTCAAAATATAAATATTTATGCGGGCTTATTGTTATCGCCTTTCGTTTAGTTTTTTCTATTTTAGTTTGTCTGTAACACCACTAAAGACAGGTCAACCATCTGTAGCCTCTTTGTTACCAACTTGGCTATAGTTAATAAAATGGCTGTTATTTAGGAATTGACAAAAGTTTGTAAAACCTTCATTTTCTATTCTTCAGCTATTTAATTAACACTGGGTACCCATCAAGATTGGGTAATGGAGGTTGCTCTCCACCAAAAATGATGTTTGAAATCGAATGTTTCTGAACGGATATTTCACGCTGAGTTGAATGGCGCAATCCCTTTTTTTTCCTATCACGGCAGATTTTCAACAATTGGTGTTTCATAAAAGTCCCATTAAGCCCAGAATTTAGTTCAGTTTGTATGTGCCATAGGCAAGGGCAGTGAGTGCTTTAAGTATATATGTAGTGTTTATCACAGAATGACCTTAAATAAGCTGAAGACAGGAAGTTTTACTGAACTTCACAGCAGAAAATTAATGTGTGACCCCAATTTTGAGGAGAAAATAAGCCAAACAGAAAATGATTCCTGGCGTAGCTACAAAGATGTTGTATACAACTTCCAAGGAAGAAGTCCAGATTACTAATCCGTTGTGAATAATAAGATGGAAAAGTTGGAAAAACTAGGTCGTAACATGAGTATGAAGTTGCACTGCCTACTTGCTCTCATTGACTGTTTTCCACACTGCTATCTTGAATTTTACAAAGAGGGACACGGTTTTTTGAAAGACATTGAAAGAAGACGTTGTGGTGGCTGTTTACATGATTGGCTATGATGGCTGTTTACACGAAGGCAAACTACTGTTGGTCCCTGAGAAGGGAAAGTACTTTCTAGACATATGGAAGTATTGCAAAACGAAGAGAATTTCTTCCCAGTTAGGTTACTGTCAATCGTATCAATTGTTGGCAGTTGTTGTGAAATGTACATACATTGTCTTTACAATTACAATATTACTCAATCCTTTATGTAAACTACATTCTTAAGCATTACAATGATGTTGTTGTAAAAGGCTATTAATATATACCGGCAATAGGCAAATATGAAATTTTTGTTTCTAGTTTTTAAAAAACTGGACGCGAAAGAAGAAAACAAATTTCAAAATACATGGCATTGTTATCAGAGAGTATCACATAAGTAGTTAAACAATTATTAATGTTATCACAGTTTCTTTATCATTTGATACATTCCTATATTCGAACGTTTTGAAGGCTAAACTAAAAAAAAATATAGATTTATTCAAATTACTGGGATAACATTGTGACGTCATTTTAAGACGGCTTAAACGCACGCATTTCACGGAAAATAATTGTAGTGAATGTTTTCTCTTGGAATATAGCAGTTTTATTAAACTTTGACACCGCCCATGGCAGTTTGGACCTGCTTCCAAACTGATAGTTTCGCAGATGACCCTTTTATGCACATCATTTTAAAGGCTAGTAAAAGCTAAAACGAAATGGTCAGCATTTTAATATCTTATTTTTTTTTTTTTTTAACAAATTGATTTGTATTTATTGGGGAAAATACTATTCCTACCGGTTCGATCATATTTTTTATTAAAAAGGGGATAAAAAAAGATACATCGAATCTTATATCATATTCTTCTAAACGACATATCAGTTTGGCGTCATATTGTCAAATAATGAGCAAAATCTAGAAGAAAACGTTACGCTATATATTTTTTTCTCGTAGCATTTCTCTCTCAGACTAACCGTTTTCTCTTTAAAACGAACACCCAGTATTTAGCCTAACCAGTCAATTATCAGTCCCATTGGAAAGAAAAAAATTATTCTTTACACATATTAAATATTTTTTTTAACACAGGTGGTTTTACAAGGTTACATCAATATAAATAACCGATTCAATGACTTAAAAATGAGAAAACATGCCTGTCCTAATGTAGCCCAGTATAGCGGAGTAAAATTAAGACAGACGAAATTCATTCGCTCTCCCTCCCTGTTAAACATATCTGAAGAATCTGACTGTTGTAAGGTAACTAAAGGTTATAGCTTCCTCTTCTTAGATCTAAAATTAAAAACTTTTCTGATCAAGGCGGTACAAGAAAATATCTGTAAAATATATCATGATGCTACGGTATAGAGGGTGTTCCAGGAGGAAATGTTAATAATTGAGGGAGGGGTTGCCAATTCATAATGTAACTCAGTGCCGCCAAGCGCAACTCCGTTTTCGAGATATGATTTATTAAACCGTTTTCGAAAAAAAAAAACACGTTTTTTTCCAACAAAGTTCAAAATTCCTCTACTGTAACTGAACATTTCTCGACTTGAGTCGCTATTTTTGGAATTTCCGATAAATTTCATATAAGATAGCAACCAGTTTTTAGGTAAATATTACTTTGTCAGGCGATCATAGCAGCCAAAGCAAAGTAAAGAAGTAAAAAACGAATAATTTTCAGAAATACTCGGAAGAATCTCATGAAATGAATTTTCTAGCTAGGGCCTTGAGGAATTAAAAAAAGTTGCTTCGTTTCATCAGGTTTCCAAACGATATACCCAACTTTGCAAAGCTGCATTTGACTCGGTCCCAAAGCATGGACTATGGAGAACGCTAGAGGCTAAGAATATTTCCAGAAACCTCATATATGCTGTTAAATCAGTTTATCAAAATCCAAAAGGTATTGTTAGGATAAATGGGGTGGAACCCATACAATTTGTCATGGAACAAGGAGTGAAGAAGGGAGATTGCTTAAGTCTATTGTTGTTTTCCTAAATTTCATGGACGAAATACATAAAATCTGCAAAAAAGAGAACGGCCAGAAGCATAGTGGGATTATGGAATATGAGACATGTTCAAGTCCAAGCTCTATTGTACGCGGATGACATAGCCCTAGAGGCTGAATTACAACAGAAACTTCAGCAAGCTGTGCACATATCCAGGCTAGGACGATCGCGAGGGAAGTCGATAGGAGAGATGAAGGAACTCACGAGAGGACCGAGATGCCTGGTTGCGATGGCTGGATACGTCTCCACGCTGAGAGGCATAAGGAGGGGGGGAAAGAAGAAGAAGCAAAGCTGCATGTCTAATTTCGAAGAGGTATTGGGACTGGGAGGTCAAAAAACGTTAGATTCCCTTCAACAATACGTAGAATTTTTTTTGTCCTGTTTATGTTATCTCATACCTTGTTTTTTTTTCATCCAAATTTTTTTCTGATGTCGGTTACTACTGCATACAAAGTCTTTTTTCCTTTTTAATGATTTTTATTGTTTTCTTCAAAAATTTTACTTTTTATTTATTTTTTAATTCCTTTTTTTCCAACGAATTGGAACCAAATACTGCAATGGCTGCCCATTTCTGCATTGTAACAACCTTCACTCGTTAAAAAAAAAAAAAATTAAAATTAAAATTGTTGGACAACAATATAAACCATTCAAAGTTCTTTTGGTTGCTTGTGAAGAGCACAAATCGATGTTAAGCTGTCACTATATTTATGAAAAAAAAAACAGAGGGAAATTATAAAATGTCAACAGAGTACTTTTTTATTGGTTTGTGAATTAGTGTGGTACACAAATCGAAAGTCTCTAAGCCTCTTTCGCTCATAATGTTTACACAATGTATAAGGAAAATTGAAAATATAAGCATTCATTAAAGTAGGAGACATATTCAAGGCATTTTCAAAAGAATTTTAAAGAGGGGGAAAGGATAACAATTTCTTGAAATCATGTGCCTGTATATTAGTCATTATTATGAATGAATGTTTTTTATATAATATTAAATATGATTTAATAGATCGATTGACACTAACGAGTCTTAGTAAGACAGTTTTATAATTATTATTACACATGCGATTATGATTTTGTCAAATGAAAACATAATTCAATCAAATTTATCCGTTTCAAAGAATATTTCAAGGGATTTCGATTTGAAGTCCTTTCTCCTTATCAAAGAAAACTGGAGAAAATGCTTACCCGAAAACCGTTGGGCAAGCACGAAAGGCCCTTTAGCAACGCCAATAACGCCTAATAGTTGTCCTATTAGCGGCCTCCCTAAACGTTTAATTAAAACTTTCATTAATAGCGAACAAATTGAGAGTTAATTTAATTAGTGACGAAGTGTAATAAACTGCCGCTTCATCAGCGTTGAGCCTTGATTCAATCGCGGGAGGATAATCGCGTTAGGGGGGACCCGCCCGCCTCTCATCCATCGCTCCATCTTCCAATATCTGACGCTATACGTGGTCACTCCCCTTTAAAATCCTTTTCAAATCACTGATGCCTTTTCAAGCCTTTTTTTACTATCCAATTTATTAACTCTATGCGAGCGCAGATGAAAATCAGAGATCAATATATATATAATATATATATACTATATATATATATATATATATATATATATATATAATATATATATATATATCGAATATACTTAGCAGTGAAATAACGGGTGAGATGGGCCAGTTATATAATTCAGAAACTATTCGCTAAATTTGAGTAAGTGACCGTCAAGGCTGATAGATTTTTTGGTTGTTTCGGATTATTTTTGCCTTATCAAGCAAAATAGGAATAAAAAGCAGTATCATTATGTAATTTATTTGCGGAATTCAACAATTACAAAAATGTGTCAAATTGTATAGACAAAAGAACTTCACAAAAATTGTTGTAAGATATTATGGAATAGAAATGCGAATGCGAATTAATCACATCTGATTTTGGCCGCAAGTGGATTTATTTATTTTTTTTAATTTGTAATTAAAAAGATTATTGTTAAAATAATAAGTTTCTCTAACAATTTCAACAATTCTTCTTTATTATTTACTGATTGTGACAATAGAAATAGTAAATAAAATTAATTTTGCTGGTTTTTGGTTATGAATTGATAGACAGATAATACAACAAGACAAACATTAATTTATTATTAATAAATAAAAATATGCATTCAAAATTTTGAAAATTTAATAATCAGAAGATTACAAAAACTTACATATGAAAAAATAATTAAATTATTAGTTTTTGTATTTTTTTAAAGAAAGGTGGATCGGTTTAGTAGTGTGGAATATTTGAAAAATAATAAACAACAATTTTATACATATCTTAATTCTAAAAACAAAATATTAAATTTCAATTTTATATTCAAAATAAGAAATGTTATTTAAGGTTTTAAAACTCATGCACTAATTCAAATTCAATTTAAAATGAACTTGGATCATATTTTTTGTTTTCTTTATTTCTTTTAAATGTCCATATTTCTAATTCAATTTTGGGTTTAAACAAAACGTATTTTCAGATTTGTAAAGTGAGTTTTATTATAAATATATTTTTTTTAATGGTCTATTTAGTGTTTTTTTTTCTCTTTTCTTTTTTTCAACTAAGCGAGTTTGGGTTTTAAAATTCGGTTAGGTTAGAATAGGAATTTTAAAAATTCTTTCGCGTTATTCCTACCACCATTGAATATATATATTTTTTTCTTTTCGAGGGAGGGATTTAATGAGAAAGCAAGTAATCACTAAGTTGCTATAATCGCCAAACATGGCGTAAATTTTAAGGATAAGAATGAAAATTGGATCAAACATTATTACTCAAAATACAAAATTTAAATGAAAATCAAATTTTTTCAAACATTTCCGGGGAGGGAAATATTACCCTAATCCCCCACTGCATACGCCACTGAACGAGAGTTACCGGAAGCTGTAATTTTGACGACGAATCCATTGGCACAACACTAAAAGAGGCTGATGGTTGTATTGCCATACCGCCGCGGCGGTTAAAATTAATAAACTATTACTAATTGTAAATAGTAAGCTAAGGCGGTACTAAATAGTAAGCTACAGTTGGATACGATTACGCTGAACGGAGAATCCTGCCTTTCATATTGAGTTGGGCAGTGATATCCATCAGGTATTTATTTAGCATGAAAAAAAAAATAGATTTAATTTATATTTGATTCACCTATTTTTTTTTTAATTAACTATGTTCATTAATATCGTATCTGTTCGCAATCATATTATTCAAAGATATATTACTAGACTGTAGAATTATCTGGTGTAATTTCAAGTATACGTGACATATAATCATTTGATAGCTTTAATTTATCGAATTAGTCAGCCCGCTTTAATGGGGTCTAGGGTTTGATTGAATCTAAATGTCAAATAAAATATAGAAACTCTTCAACGACCCAATACAAATAAATATCTAACCAAAAGTGGAAGGATATAAAAACGAAAGACCACCGTGCATAAACATGGAGCAGGGTTGTAATAGCTAAATTAAAAAATGTTATCGTTTTCAGATTAGGAGAATAATGTGGAATAAGTGTTTTAGACATGTCTGATGAATGTGAAAATTGGTAACCGTCTTTTATTTGTATGATGCATTTTTATCCCATTCGGAGCTGTAAACCGACAATGAATGACTGAAGGGAACTGTTTTAATAGAGATAGAGACAGTTAATACAATTTTCTCCGACCAAATCTAGGGCATTAAGATAGAATGTGAAAAAAAAAAAAAAAAAAAAAAGAATGAATAGAGTAGTGAAGAGAAGTCTAATGAGTTGTATCGAATTGTAGGGGCAAATGTGTGCGGAGAGTCCGTGTGAATAGCTGGCTAAGAGAGGGTGTAATTGCTGCGTTAGGGAGGGCAGGCTAACCATAACGACAAGGCTTTGGATATAATTAGGCGAGGGTAAGCGGTGAGAAATAACATTTGGAGGGAACAGTATAGCCCCAGTGAGCCGAGACGATTCCTTTATGCCGCTACATATCTTCCCCTCTCTCGCTGGCCCTTTGTTGTGAGCGTTTAATGCGAAAATAATCCACCCCCTGCCACCTCCCTCCCCCTCCTTCAAACCCTATTCCAGCTCATCTTTGTCGTCGGGATGGAAAAAACAACTGGCTCTATTGAAAAACAGTCTAAGTAATTTTCGCCCTCTAATGCACCATCCGACCCTCCTTTTCTCCCTTTCACGGAACAAAATTGAATAAAAGTAGTGCAAAAACAAAAAACCGTTTTGCTCCATTTACTCAAATAACTTCATTTACTGCAATTCTGTTCATTCTTTCCTTTACTTCCCTTCATCATATAATCTTATTGTGAGTTGTTAATGGATTTTTTTATTGCTTTTGCAATGTTATGCCAAATAATTTCGTTTGAGAGGAATCTTTTATCGGTACTATAGACTTGAAGATCGGTTTTCGTTCATGTCCAACTTTATGTATAAGCATAAAACAAGGCCATCATAAATATAAATATAGCAGATAAACAAACGGTTCTCATAACTGACAGCCGTTGCAGGAATCAGGACAGTTGTGTTTCAATATGGCCAGCATTGTGGGGGTATTCTATATCACTTCAAACACATACATCAAGAGCAATTAATAGGCTTATATCCTTGTTCCAACTGTTAAACTTTTTTGAACGAAGGTGCCACGTTGGCTGGGAGGACATTGAGAGCATTAAGAAAACCTAGCCGTTTGATCTTCAATACTGTAAAGCTTACGATTACCAAAACTCAGCAGTGACTCACTCTCGCTGTATATCTATTTTTCAAGTTGGAAATAACACGTATAGAGAATTTTGATAATGTCATCGTCTCTTTTGGCTTACCCATGATATAAGGGCACTACACACTATACATTCTACCAGTGACTAACTGATATGATACTCAAGGTCAACAGAATCCTGCAATTCAAGTTAAATCGAACTGATTTTATTATCAGTGTAACTCTTCCCCAGTGGTCAAATTCAAAACGCAAACGAAAAATGTTAATTTCAACAAAAATTGTATAATTGAAAACAAACCTCATAATAGTTGGACAGTAACAGCTTCATTCTACCTTAAAATTTGCCATTTTATCCTACTATTTTAAAAAATAATTTTTAAATGTTGT